>JAMPIV010005532.1:0-235264 GCA_024509875.1 Oreohelix idahoensis
CGTAATCTTTCTGCCTGGTGGCGCGAAATACTTCAAGTATTAACTAACATTTCCCGACTATATATATATATATTTTTTGTGGACAAATCTGTGGTGTGACTAAAGTGAATCCTATACTGAGGGAAGGCACCGACCTGACATTCATCATTTCTAGAAACCTACGCTATTGACAATGTGCTCTGCTAACTCCCGCGCCTGGAATAATTTTAGGTGACTTAATCAGACATTTGAACAAATTTGCACACCCAAGTAGTCGTTCCCGGAGACTCCAAGTTAAATACGTCTTTTGGAACTGGGGACTTCTTGGCAGAAGACTGCATTTTTTTTTGAGTCTGTGTGAAGATCTAAAATCAGTGTGTTCCAAGAGGCAGCGAGCCAAGTCGTGAGTACATGTATGAGAGGCCATGGCGGAATGAATGAGTGTACGCTGGTTTGAGTGATATTTTCACTATTATATCTTTGACACCCTGTTGCTGTCCTAATTTTTTTTTTCAATCTGCATAATTTGTTGCTAAGGCTAGAGTTCTTGTGTTTTTTGTCTTAGGTTAAATCAGATTTTTTTTTCAAAACTCTGTGCATATAATTACGAGATAAAACAACGAAAACTCTTAGAATCAAACCCTATGTATCTGTGACTCTGGCGCCATCATCTGTTCTCTTAACGGGGCTGGGCTAAACCTAGAGTTAACACTATAAGGGGGCTATCATCCTTGCAACATTTCCTTGAATTTTTATGACTATGTGTATATGTATCCTCCTTGATGTACTTTCTTTGATGTTGTGAGCCGATTTTTCCTGATATTAAAATCGCTCTTGAACTTAATAATAGTGTTTGGTCAGCTCGTTCTAGATAATATATATATATATATCATTGTTATAGTTTTCCCACGTCTGTGTGTTTACCTGTCGTCACGTGTATGTGCGTGCCTGTGAGTGATAGAAATATACGTAATATGTATATTGGTGTAGTCTGTCTGACGCTGTAACAACTGTTGTAGAAGATAGGTGAGAGAGAGAAGAATTCTTTTCGCTTTCAGAGACAGCCACTATATCAAAATCTATCATCTCACGTGTGTGGAAATTCTATTACCTTTCACTAACTCTCACTGAGTCTATCACCTATTCAAACCTATTCAGAAGGGACCAAACCTAGTCTTAAATACTCCTATCCAAAATCTACGACAGTTAACGATAAAATTTTGAAAAAGACAAGCTTAGTTATTCCAGGAAAGATAGAAAGAATAAAACACACGAACGCATAAGATTGAGAGAGCGGACACATGCTGCCGGCTTGTCAAGTGTTAGAAGTTTGAATTAGCTACTCAGGCCGACAGTGCGAGACGATGCCGTTAGCTTGTGTCGAAAATGATGTCGCGAGCTTTAAAATTTAAAAATAAACCTCCAAGTCCAATACATTATCTAACAAAAGGCACACTGTAGAATCATATATACACACACGCATAATTACTTCCTGCCGGGAAAAAGGAAGATCTGCGATGATTTTTATAACATTTAAGTAGTTGAGACTTAGAAAACAACGAACACCAAAATGGAAAATATATTGAATTCTTTATTAATAGGTTTAAGATCATAAAAGTTAGCTGGTTAGAGCTGGTCTTGTCCTGATGGGTAATATGCTTTCGAATAAAAAATCCGACAGATAGAAACAAAGTTATGGACAAAAGACTGTATTTGTTCGTACAGACAGACCAACACATGCTCGTTTGGACTTGCACTAACGGTAACATTTTTTGACGCGTCCTTGAAAAAGGCAAGAAAGAGTACATGTAGAAAGGGGTAGACAAGGGGAGAAAAAATTATGGGATGGCTCAAACTGAATATGTTTTTTGGTAGTGTTAGGCCAAAACCAAGTGTATTTTTGGTGAATGCCAAGTTCGGACGGACAGACCGACAGACTTACACTAAAATTGGACCGAAATTGGACCTTAGATTAAAAAATTTGAATGGAAAATCTTAGTAGTAGATCCCATTGGTCAAAACATTTCATATTATTGAGTACATTCAAAGGCTTGACGCCATTTGTAGAAGATAGTCCCTAGAGCAGGACGTTCTGTATTTCTGGAAAAGTGATTAGCCTTATTAAAGCAAGTATATATTAAAGTAATAGGCATCACAGTTCAGCCAGCAGTATATCTGGAGTCTGCTATTCAACGTACCTGTGTTTTTTCATTGAATTTCTGGTAAGACCGACATTATTCATATATATTTTGTTTAAAAATGTGAGTGAGAGATGCTGCCATCACGACTGTAAGTAATCAGGTCCCAAGCTGATTTAGGCAGGGCCTGAAGGAGAATTAGGCTATAACACATTGCCAGTTTTGTAAATGCACATGTTTTGTGAAATAAAAAGGTTTTCTTAGGTGACCAGAGGGACACAGCTCACCTATCCCATTGTATGGCAGAAAAGACAGACTAATAATATTATTGCAGATGCAGTGCCTCCTTTGTAGGAGAGACATGTGAACAACACTGGTACACTGTGGAATGGATGTGCTGGATTGGTCCATTAGATATGACCCAGCTCTTTATTTCTTATGTATTCTCTTTTGTATATATAAAACACAGTTGAAGTAAGATATCAACAAGGAGACATTATTTCATTGTTACAGGGTTTTTATCTGGCACTAGTCCGGTGCCAGATGTCTATTGAGGGGAGCAGTGAGAAGTCGTTTCATGCACAGTAGTGACAGGGACCTGCAAGTCTACCCTGTTACTTTTGGCCATTATCATAGCGTAAATCGTGTGACACCAAGTTTACAGACTGTTCAAGTGTGCCCAGATAAGTAAAATATCTGGCACCCTAACTCTACATCAGCTTTAAGACCAGCACACCCCTGTATAACAAGAATAAACTATTTCCCCAGAGAACTTAACAGTGACATTGTATATTAAAGAGACTGGGAATGATTATAAAATCCCAAACCGCCATCCAATGTTAGAAACCAGCAATTGACAAATTTTAGTAAACCTCTTAGTATAGTTAAACAGTATTTGTTCGGAACATTGTCCATTTGGGTCTAAAATTTACATTTTGTATATATCTTGAATTCTTTTCATTTTAAAGTCCTGACCAGAAGAATACTATGTTCAGGACCAAATAAATCATACAGAAAATTATTAATTGTACAAATTTATCCCAGGTGTTATTTCCTTTAATCTTAGACCTTAATACTTGTTTGTATAAATGTGTATTATTGTTAAAGTACCATCACACCACACTTGCATATCCCTAGACAGTAGACGTAGCTATCATTCATACTAGTCAAGAATAAGTCTGCTTGAGGCCATAAGGTGGTAGCAGCAAGGTACCCTGATAACTCAACCCTAATTTTGTTAGCATCAGGGACCTTCACAGCTGGCCTCATTCAGGACAATAAGGAAACATATCAACAACATTTCATAACATCAAAATCCACCACAGTCTTCAAAGGTATCTACCTTCGCACAAGATTACTCTTCGCAGAGATGCAGATAGAAGGATGATGATGCTTCTACCTTAAGGGAGTATTCACAAAATATTTCAGAAGTCAAGAACAATGCTGAATGTGTCTTAGCAATGTTAACTTTTATCTGCCCGCCACGTTTTATGAAGAGGTATTATATAATTTAATTGAGCTCGTACAAGCCCCCAACTAAATTAACAGTAATTTTTTTTTCATATTTGCTCTATATAGATATATATATTAAAGATACTGATTCCTACGTGTGCACTTCTCTCTTTAATAACTAAATCAACTATGAATTTGTAAAAACAACATATAACAAATTTAATGATAAATTACTCTTGAACAAATTTAAATAAATAAGAGTTAGTGATTAATAAAATGTTGGTGTCTTCATAGAAAATTTGTCGGCTTTAGAAAGCTTAATGTTGAAAAGAAAAAAAAAAGTTCTTCTGTATTTGGCCTACAAATGCAACTTACCTGCCAAATCGTTGAAGTGTTGGCGCTGCTGTTTCCGTCAATGCGTCTGTGTGGCACGGGCACGTCTCCAGATCAGTTCAAGAGGTAACCTCTCCTGGCCAAGGCAAGTATCTTCACAACCCGTAGAACGTAGGTTTCCAGTGTCGATCACAAGCTTTGAGCCACAGAATAGTAGTACAACTGGTATCGTAGAGTAGTACTTCAAATGGTCTCTTCGATTCGTACCACAAAACCAATAGGGAAGACAAACTTCTTGCTCAGTTGAATAGCCTACACAACTTGATAAAGATGCCTCGAACACGCGTCAGGGGTATTATTTCTAGTTATAATCCCTAAATGACTTTGTGAGTAGGTGTCGTGGTTGAGTTAGAGTGTAGAGTATTTGTCGAGTTGGACAACAGTAGTGAAATCGACAAGGGATAGTGGACTGAAAGAGTTATAGATTACACACACAGAAAGGTGTAAATAGGAGATGGACTTGAGACAACCTGGAAGAAGATTTACCAAAATGATCTCTCTCTCCAAGCCTCAACTCACTTATGTCTGTCTAAGCACCTCCTGCTCTCTCTCTTTTCTCTTATCATACATAGAGATTATAGTAAAGAGCGAAAAATACAAATATGGATGGAAAGGTCGTGAACAGCGCATTAATAAATGTGTAAAATTTATTAAAGAAGAAAAGCATGAAAATAATGCATATCATCACAACAACATAAAATTACATCAATAATCAATCAAATATGCAAATACTCCAACAACCACACACACACAGATCACCGACATGAACCTGTAGAACACAAAGAGATAAATAATCGAGTGACAGTCCTTCGGTTTTCGGGGACCAGCTGAAGTAACTCCAGTAAGTGGTGTTTTCGTATATATCCTCCATCGGTGATGGAATTAACCTGAATAGCATCACTGTATATGCGCTATCGTTGGTGACCCCCCCTACTGGCGCGAGTTGGGCTGGGGGACGCTGTTTATCTCCTGCTGACCAACTGATTGAACTGGGCGACAGCCTGTCCGCTTTTCGGGGACCAAATGTACTAGCTCCAGGAAGTGAATTACTTGTAGATCCTTCGTGAGGGACTAGCCTACAAAACTTTCTTTGTTGGTGCTAAACGTTGGTGACTCCCCTTATAGCGTGAGTGGGGCTGGAACTCTGTCCATAGATGGCTGCTCATACGTGCGAGGTTTTAAGTATCCAGGAAATACACCAGAAGAAGTCACTTGAGGACAAAGAGACCCAGGCGCGCTTATCCGGCGCAAGGCTCCGCTTGGCTGTAAATCCTGTTTAAACTGGTTTGGCTGTGGTTTGCTGAGTGCCCCGTTTAGGCACAAAAAAGGCGGGTGATATGGAATTCTGCTATAGGCATGCTGAGTGGGTTTGATATTCTGGAAGCCGCAATGCTCTGGCTGGTAATCCAATAGGCGAGTAGAGAACTACTACTGCGTTTGGCGATTCCAGATTTAGCGTTGGCTCCGTTGCACTGCGTGAGCTTAACTTGGCGTTGACAAAAAGAAAGGGTTTTGATTCAGGAACGGGGTTGACGATTCGTTGCTAGATGTATACAGAAACCCTCTAGATCGAAGAGTATATGACTTTCTTCGCCTGACTGAAGTCTGCTCTAGCGATTCGGTCTTCCTGAAACTGAGACCCAAAAAAGAGACACCCTTTTACATCAAGCAAATAATAAATCACACTAACTTTATACAGAAAGTTTCGCTCCACTATGGGATTAAATTTATTGTAGTTATTGCTATGATAGTTTAGGGCTGTCTTTAACCATGTCTCCTGTTCCTTAAAAATATCAATTATCAGCACGCGCCCGCATAGGCTTAATATCTTTTGCACACCCAGGTACCTGTCAGTAACTGTTCTGACAGCAACAATCTACTCCTCTTCTCCCAATCTCAACATACAGGAAACCTAACCTGTAGTTACAGTTAAATGAATATGCTTATTCATCTTACAACATTAAATGAATTTACATAAACAGATTACAGCATTTGAAATTACACAGATAAATCATATGCCCCTTTGGGGAAACAAAATATTACTATCCCACAAATGAATACATAGAAAGTGCAATGTTCTTGCTATAATAATACAGTTGTGGCTAGATCATAAGATATAACTATATCTATGGCTGGTGGCTGCTTTCAGTGAAAGTTATAGACTAGTGCCTAGCCACACAAGTAAGCATAAAATGATCCTCCCTTGCCACTAGAAATATCTATCAAAAGGAATAAGTGACTATCTCCTATAATCCAGAGTTATTACCTGCATCTCACTATTCAGTTTTAAAGTGAACAATCCACACCTGACATTATCTTACAGAAATGACAGTTAATTTTGCTGACTCTTAACCCAATGGTAAGCATTCGTGGACTGATTCTACGCCTAATATCTGTTATTGTAAGTTTAACATTTAACCCATGATAAACCGTAACAGTTTAAGCACCACTTAATAGGCCGTAGACAGCGCTACCTTATCACTGAATAAATTACTAGGAGAAGTCCTCAGAAATAAATTCACTTCCCTAACAGATATATATAAAAGCTAACATGAATCTAATATTATAATTATAAGATATGTCAACTCACCCCGAAAAAAATGACTAGAACATAGGCAAACACATTCTAGTACTGTGTTAAAGTTTGCCTTATCTCATGATGGTCATCTACGGGCCAGGAAAATTTACGAATGTCTTTGTCTATTAAAACCAGTCTACTCTTATAGATCACAAGGGACGCTCCCCCGGACACCTGGCGTGCGTATTTCTACAGAAGTTCGGCGAAAGACGTAATCTAGAGTAAGACAAAAGAAATCGTGCGAAAGTTCCCCAGGTAGAGAAATGCATAACATTATGCTCTATCTTGTCTAAGGGGCGAAAACCAAAGACTGACCGCGATTGTTATCTTCCCCTGAAACAGATCACACTCGTTACCCAGGCCTCAAAGGGTACCAGCCGCTCGTCATCAAACGTTTTAAAGCGACCAGAGAAATTCCCCTGTTGGGACCACAGAGGGTACCCGCCGCTAACGAACCGTTCCTTTCACAGAAACCGTCTTTGGCTCGTTCTAACACTTAAAGCGGACCAGAGAAATGTTTCTCTGGTCGAACGTACCACAGGTGCGTTTAGATAACATTACGTCTAGCGTTAGCTGACCGCAGCTGGCCAGCGTAAACAACCTCGGGTGGGGTTTGAGAGGGTGAGAAAGTTTGGCCACAAAGGTAGAAAAGGAAAGAAAAAGAAATTACAAAATGTCCAGGAAAACAGAACATTTAAAGGAGTAATCAAATTATGGACAAGATGGTAAAATAAATTATCTTTCACGTGACAGTAGGTCCTATCGGTTTCCGTATTAAAAGGTAGATCATCATAGCTGTAGTGCTCAGAAGGAGTTCCGAAACGTGTTTTGTCCGGTTCTATAAGGTCAGAATCATAACTCTATTCTTTCCTGGCTTCAGTCAGAGCTGTCTACTTTGACGATTCTGGAATGCACTGTGTTTTAGCCTCCGAATTTGCTAGGTTATATTGTAGCTTTTCTGCCCACGCTTCCACCTAGAGTTTCCGACAAAACTTCCAATCAGAATAAATGTTTATTTCTGACTCTCATGTGTTCCAATCCATGAGCAAGAATGTAGTGGGTCGGGGGTGTCAGTTATTTACTTTCCCCTGCGTGTTTTAAAATATCATTTTAAAATTTAAACACAAGACCTAATCTCCCACATATGGCCCGACTTCTTCCGTCACTCTTAGGTAATCTTTCAGTTACGATTTGTAACCTCGCCTGCAGATAGTGTCCTCGCTAATTTGTCTACCCATACGGGTTTCTATGTAAAACATATCGCTGCACCCAGACATTTTCCCGGACATCTGGTCTTCCTTTTGTATTATCCGCTCAAGCGTCTGAACGCGTTTGTAGTGAACAATGTTTTTTAGACGGACATGCTGGTCTTGGCGGAAAAGGATTACATAAAAGTCAACAATCATTTTCCCGTTTACCGTAGGAAATCAATCTGGTTCAACAACTTAAGCGATTACAATTAATCCCTAAGGATGGTCACTCAATCGCGAAATAACACTATCGCAGGATGAACAGAGGTCAACAGATCTATATGCGCGGCGATGGGGCAGGTTTATGTGCGTAAAATGAAAATAATTAATGGTGAAAGTAAGAAGGAAAGAAGGAGAGTAAAAGGAAACAACCATATTCCATCACAGCCATCTTATAGGTAGTCGAGTTTTACTTTAATGATAATCCCACTATTATACTGTTTATTGGTTCCTATAACTTTTTGGTTCCCAGTATTATAACGTCGAGTTTTCTTGCTCGTTAATTTCAGATGATCCTCAGTACTTTTCCGCAGGACACAGGTAATTTCAAACGCCTCCCATATAAGTTATTGACACTTCCACTTTTACATGACTCATGTCTGTAATTCATTACAAACCCTGCAGTTTAATTTGTTGTCATAAATTTTTACAAACACGAATGTTTATCCTCCTGTAGGTTATGTAACTTTCCTGCCGGCAAATTCGTGTTTATCTTCCGATTGTCAATACAAGAAGTATGGGCGCCCAGATTTGTGTGAGCAAGATACGCTACTGGGTTTGTTTAAATATCGGTACGGACGAATAATCTGCTTGTTCTCAGCTGGGTTGTTTACGTTATCTCTATCAAAGATAGATCATGCGAAATACAACATGAAAACTTAGTCTTGCGTTCAAATAGCGAGAGAAAATACGAGCTAGGGAGAAATAAGAGGAAAGCACAATATGAAAAAGAAGACACGTAGAACACGATAAAATGAATAGCACGGTTATTTTGTAACACATGTACAACAGTAATGTCAGTGCTAAGAACCAACGAAGCACTAGAAGGATATCAACCTTGAAAGATTCCCTGGTGTTGACCGGTAGGATGTAAACAAACAAGCTACAATAATTTCAAACATCACCGAAGAACATTGAATTGAATTTTATTACAGTTTAAGAAGCAGAGTTCTAAACCACAGAGTAAACGAAACAAGTTACAACGTAGAAACATATTAGTCAAAAATTACCTATGACCAATGATGTAATCAACGAGAATGGTGCAGGTTCTGTGATCAAGATTTACTCGTGACGTATGAATACAGATATCTACGTTTTTTCTACTCATCACTGTACATATGTTAAAGACTGGAAGTACCAATAAAATCATCAACACCCATCTAGAGTTAACTGAATGCAGTGTCAATGTGCAGTGATGTCCTGTTAATGATGAGCAGATTAAAGGTGACAAGGCAGCCTGGGTTATAAAGACTAGAATCGACGACGAACCTATTACTGATCATGGGTAGTCTAAACTACAAACTGTAGAACCAACAACGGTCACAATGGGTACCTGATTTTGCTCTTGAGTTAGTGTAGGAAAAGGTAGCAATGACGGGCCCTGGTCACCCCACTTCATTAAATATTGGACCTAGTATAGATACGTCTCTAACACCTCTCATCTGCGGCTGTTTCTGCTATGGGACTAACTAGACACTTTTTTCAATGCTTTTTAAGATAAATAAATGTGTGCTAGATTATGTATGTTTATTTTGTGTTCGTTGGTTTGTTGTGATTCGTTCGGTTGTCGGTGGTTGGTGGAGACTGAGACTGGCAGAGCTTTGACAATGTTTCCATATATACGTGTATTTGCAGTGTTTACTGGCACAAGTCATCATGTCTCGGCATAAATTCTTATTCGCAGTATAGCCTATCGGTTATATACAGTTGACCTTTGTTTCTGCCATGTTGTTACACTGTTTAGTAACTTTTTGTTTCACGATTGTCTGTATCTTTTTGTTTCACGATTGTCTGTATCTTTTTGTTTCACGATTGTCTGTATCTTTTTGTTTCACGATTGTCTGTATCTTTTTGTTTCACGATTGTCTGTATCTGTTTCCACAACTTTTACCTGTTATCGTAGGGCATAGTGCCGGCTATCTCCTTGTGGAAACTTAAAGCTAATAAATCTCAACAAATATGTCCACCGATGTGGACTGATGGGAATAACCAACCAAACACGAGTGGAACAAGATGTGCAAAGAAAACGTCGACATTGTACAGGACACATTGACACAAAAAATAAACCCATCAGATATAATTACAAGACCAGGGTGAAAGAAATAGAGGCAGAAAAAAAGACACATGGAGACGGGAATTAGGCATAGACATGAAGACTATAAAGACGAAATCACCAGGGTGAGAGAAATAGATGGAGAGAAATACTGTAGATATATGGAGACGGGAATTAGAAATAGACTTGAAGACAATATAGACGGAATCACCAGAGTTAAAGAGATAGAGAGAGAGAAATAGATATATAGAGACGGGAATTAGACAGAGACCTGAAGACAATATAGAAGAAATCACCAGGGTGAGAGAAATAGGGGGAGAGAAATAGATACATGGAGACGGGAATTAGACATAGATATGAAGACAACGAAGAAGGCATGGAATGGCCTTGGACTGGTAGCATGGGACAGGAAGGCTTGATGTTTATTTGTTGAATGCCTGCACTTGACGCGAAGATAGGTACAGTACTGAATGATTGAATGAATGAATAACCTGTTGTCATATTGTTATCCAACCTCATTCTTTTCCAAACTTGCCCGATTATAGCGTACTGTTTCTTTCTCTTGTGCTAATTACTTTTTACTATTTTTTCTTGCACCATGACTCCTTTCAGCACGTTGGGGTTAGTTGTTTTTGTTGTTGTAATCGTTTTTGTTTTTAAATAATGTACGCAAAGAATGTTCCTGAGAATGTTTATGCTGTTGCATCAAATTTACTGAGGTTGTGGTTCAAAATGTCGCAATCGCGAGACGTCTATCGAAAATGTTGAAGTAAATAAGTATGTTACCAACAGCCAGTTGATATCTTTCTGCGAGTAATACCACTCTCATCTTTATCGTTTGTTCTCATGAAATCATCTCTCGCTCTCTCATAGAATGGGCGGCTGTCTCAGGCTGCTCACACCGAAATACGACTTCTCCTTGACGAGTGTTGAATAAAACCATGCTGCTAATCTGTTTCTCTCGCGCAGTCAGCATTCTTTGATGACGTGTTCTACTATTTGCTTTTGTTGCACATGTAGACATATTTATGTTTGTTAAATTTTCAACACATTGAACTTATGCCTTTTGAATATGCAAAGACCTGTTCTCAGTCTGAAAATTCTCGCGTGGTCATGCCCGTTTTTATCTATGGTTGCTCTCTTTCCTACTTTTCAATCAAAACGATTTAGAAGATTGGAGTCATATCTTCATTTGTTATCCTGCCCTCATTCTGCTGTGCGTTTCCTCCTTCTTTTGGCAAGTCTATCTGCTCTTGCATTTCTACATGTCCTACAGCAAGCAGGTATCAACTACACCACATGTCCTACAGCAAGCAGGTATCAACTACACCCCATGTCCTACAGCAAGCAGGTATCAACTACACCCCATGTCCTACAGCAAGCAGGTATCAACTACACCCCATGTCCTACAGCAAGCAGGTATCAACTACACTGTCACTTTGTTGATTTCGTAACTTGTTTCCGTAAGTGCCCTTCTAAAGATTGTCCCGTACGTTGTTTGAATGACTCCTTAGGGTAGTTATTGCTGTCTTTGATGAACATATTTGGGCTTCTACATTAGCTCTGTTTCTCGTGATGGTCATCGCAGGTGTATTCAATGCTTCTTCCTCGCTGTGACGTTGAAGTTGTTTGAAAATATTTAAACGGCTACCAAGATTCGGATACTGTTCATTCTTTAGTTTCAAGAAGACGCCTCTAGCTCCATTTTTTTGGTCCCGCCAAAAAAGAAAGAAGGAAAGAAATAGACAAGAAAAGAAAAAAATAAAGATGTAACGAGCAAGTATTTATCAAGCTGTCTTGCGACTAATGCCAACGCCGAACGACTGGAAATGTCCAAGACGAGACGATCAGGTTAACACGGCGCCTGGCGATGGTCGTTACGATCCGGGAAAAACAAGACATAGCGCGTGGTTTCTATCACCCACGCTTCAGCGCACGAAGACAGTACTGAGAAAATTGATGACCGCGACGCGGGACGAGGACCAAGACCTACACGACCTGATATTGTGAGTACTCGTGAGTTTTCTTGTATGGTGGTTATTTTAACTGCTGTTCCATTTTCCGTCATTTGTTGGTGTTAGTTAAACATAGAAATAATATACTTATTTAGAGTTTGTCTACATAAGTAAGTGTATTTATCTTTTGATGATAGACATTATTGTTTGGTTTGCTTCTTTTGATGACAGAAATTATGCAATATTTGGTTTGCATCCTTATATTTCGTTCAGTGGTTCAGTAATGGTCTACAAAATACTGTAGTTGTGTCTCCTTCTTTTTTTATCATCATTTCATCATCTGTTTATTAGCTGGTTTTCCTCGTCCTTTGTAGGCCATACGGCCGCTGCCCTGGCAACATTTATAAATTAGGAAAAATTAGGAAACCTTCCCACCACAAAAATATTTTTAGAATGTGTGATACCTCTATACACACATTGGGATCCTCTCCGGTGCTACGGAATTCGTGCACTGTGCTGAGATCCTTCTTGTGTGACCTAATAGAGGAGATTGGGGCACTGATGGAGTTGTCCGTGTACAATAAAAATGGTCCTTACAAACCAAACCAGACCAAATCTTGTCCTATTTTTTCTTGTCCACATCTTTCTTTCACTGCCACATAATCTTCCCATCATGACAATTTTGTGTACGTAGACAGTAAGCACGCGACCCAAGTCGTGAACATCAGGCCTTGAGTTATTGACACGATTAATCTTAGTCCGGAGATGTGCTTTCTTTCGTTCACGCTCTCGGCCTTGTAAAATTTGTAAAAATCTTGACGCTGAGAGAACAGATAAGTCACCACTATCTTGCATTTTCTTGTCTTAAGACAAAGGTAAAAGAGCAAAGGTGTGTCGTTCAGTTTTACTGTCGTGCAAAGACAAACAATTGACATTTCGGCGCGATACCAACCACTAACGCAACACACCAACAGAATTACAACAACAACAAAAATAATTTTAAGAAAATAAAAAATGCGGGAATAATTTTTTTTTAAAGTACGGAAAAACTTTTGTAAAAAAAAATAAAAATAACTGTATGTACTGAATAAATCTCCTTAATATCCATGAATCTTTTATTTTCATGTTTAACCCCAAAAGCCCAATATCTATGTGTGAGTGCGCATGCGTGTGCTATTTTTAAAAATGTAAGTAAATTCATCCCCATAGTAACTGATTTTCTTGCGTTACCAGCTTCTTATAAGTGTCATGAGCCTGTCTTGACATGATATTTATTCGTTTCTCTTTGAACTCTTTATGAAATTTGTTGGTAGTTCTTCTTCTAAGAACATTATTCGTGGTCTTGGTCATCCACTACAGTATCCTAACAGTATCTTTCTGTTTTCTGTCCCTCATACACTTTTCTTATATCCGATATTCCACACCCAATGACTCATAACCAAAATACACAGTTGTCAACTAATATTCTCGCCAAAAAAAAAGACAGGTTATATTAGTTTTCAAACAAAATGTCAGTAAAATCTTTTATTTATTTCGGTTTTGTTCTCTCGCTCTATTTTTATTGTATTTATTTATTTATTATTTGTTGTTGTTGTTGTTGCTTGTCCTTGCCTTTTGGTTCGCCATGTAGCGTAAGAATTCCATTAATTCTTGCCGTGATCTGTTCAAATTCTTTCCATGTCTTTTGTATTTTATTTACTGACGTCTGTCTCTGGATAACTTCTTCATTTATTTTTTTATGACATATATTTTAATTTTTTCTTCTTTTTTTTAAAAAAAAAAAAACAACCCTTGGATTACCACAGCAAGGAATACTTTGTGAAGTTAAAGGGTCTTGTTCCATCTTGGATCGCTCATGTGGATTATTTGATGAGGTGTAGGTTGAAGATATTTTAGCTAGTCACATTTCTATAGTATGCAATAGACAGCCAATACTCAACGATCCTATTCGCCATTTACGAGATGTCTGAAATACATTTTTTTTTACATAGAAAGCCGAAAAGCAAAGCAGAGAAAGTAGCGACAGCGTCTTCCGCTCTTGAATTTAAACGACAGAAATTGTCATAGGGGAGTGAAGTGTTTGAGACCTCACTATACTAGCTGCTAGGTCTATATGAGGTGGGGTATCAAGTTCTTTTCATCGCCGCCTTTGTTTTCCTTAACTCAAGAACAGAGTCAGGTACCCATTTACAGCTTGGTAGACTTGAGCTTGGAGTTATCAGGTTATTAACCTGGAACCCCTGTGCCGCATGAGGTAAGCGCTCTAACCGCTTAGTTATTCGGACTGGAGAGCTATGACTCTAATATGTTGTACGGTTTCCTTTCAGTTGCTATATATATATACACATTGACATAGTTATAGCTATATTTGCCAGCTTGCTGGTATTCTCATTTCTGCGAATGTTCCTTGTAATATTCTGGTCAGACAATTTACTTCAGTTGTCTTTCTGATCAAATAATAAATGTGGTTGTTTTCCCATCGATTCCCCTGCTTTTTTATTCTTACTGCGTTTGTTTGCATTTGTAACTTTCAGAATCCATTTCTTTTTAAAATTTCATATCAGTTCACGTCTTAAAAATGTCTATTCATTTTCATATTTTTCTCATTTTTGATACATATTCTCATATGTCTTCTGAGATTTATCTTCTGCATTTTATATATCTCTCTTATAACTTAGTGTTCTATCTTTCTCTCTGTCTCTCTCTCTCTCTCTCTCCCTCTCTACATTTTTTTTTCTTTCCATATTTGTGATTCCAACTTGATTTCAATGTACTGTCTTCTTTTTTCTATTTTACTGCTACCTTCACACTTCCATACAAGTACACTGTTAATTTAATTTCTCGTCGATCAATGCAACTCGTCGATCAATGCTACTCGTTGATCAATTTTCATCAATTATTCGGAAGATGGCTTATTTAAATCGTTGCCAATCTTATTCCTCGCTATTTACATCCAAGAACAGTATCTGTTAGATACATCGTACTGTTCCCTCCTCATCAGCATCTTGTTATGTGGTTATATCGTCTTCTTTCTTTAAGGTACTTCCAGCTATTTTGGTCTCGTTAACAGTATTCCCTAAGGCTTTGACTGCAACAACACGATGTGTTAATAGCCTCTATCTACAATGACTTCAGGGATAACACTACAGAGAGACCTTCACTTCCTATCTTTGCTTCCATCTTGTTTACTATACAATCTCTTTCTGGTTGCTTTAGATTGTTTCATTTATACTGTACGAGTTTTTGACTACTTCCTCTCCGAGTTTGGTAGAATGTATTTTCTAGAACAATAACTGATTCTGCACGTGATTCTTTAACTTACTTACTTTTTCCCCTTTTGTACCGTTATGTAGCAGGGGGAAGAGAGAGCGTCTCTTCTTGTTACTTCAACCACCTTCCTCAGATACCTCATTTCTGAGGTTTGGATCTGGCTTTTATGGGTTGTAGTCATCGCCCATGACTCGCATCCGTATGTCAAGACTGGGACATTGTTTCTTTAACAATTTGTTTTAAATGATGAAGTTGCCAGCATCATGCACAACCTCTAGTAGCCTCTTACGACATGCCTGAGGCAGTACCAGTTCTATACTGTCTGAGTCTCCTCAGAGACTCCCTGTAACTAACAACTATACGGGGAAATATTATTTTATTGGTCTTCTCTTTAACTTGTTTAAACTTTTCACTTTTTATATGTTGTGGCGAGATGGTAAATTTAGATGAGAGATGATAGTATCAAGTAGTACTTGACATAAAGAATAGTATTCCACACTCAGAAAAGGGAACTGGTGAAGAGATGGCACAGGATGAAGTCGGGCTGTTAAGCTCACAGTCCAGATGTAATAGAAGAAGTGAGCAGGTGACTACGTTGCCCTCTCGCTAGACCTATCCTATGCTTTTGGGTAAAATATAAATGGCTCTTTCGAATCTCTTCAAATTACAATTATATTAACAGAAGAAACATTTAAAATAATTCAATAACTTCAGATGTAAAGAAATCAATTAATTTAATGCCTACTTGATTATTGTTTAAAAAAAAATTAAATTTGTGTACAAAAAAATACAGTTACTTCATTTCTAAATCAGTTTCAATTTTGAAACTGTATCTGGCACAATAAAACTATTTACACAAAAATAGTGTCTATATTCCTTGTGTCTATTCCCATCATTAGACACTTCGTTGGTTTGTTGTGGTATCTTGGTTTTATAGCACTTATCTGATGAGTTGCTCCTGGTCTTTGAAGTAGCTATGCTAAGGTCAGCTAGCAATCATAGTCTAATTCTCATTAGACATAGTTGAAATCTGGCTCCCGGTCTAACCAGCACAATGTGGAGGCCAGGTAGCAGTGGTGGTCCACGTTAGTAATGTGTTGGTTTCTGGTTCTTGAGACTCTATGCTAAAGCCAGCCAACGATGGATCCACTTCCAGATTGAACCTGTAACACGACAAGCTCAGTGTACGGTATTTGTTGGTCCACGTTAGTAATGTGTTGGTTTCTGGTTCTTGAGACTCTATGCTAAAGCCAGCCAACGATGGATCCACTTCCAGATTGAACCTGTAACACGACAAGCTCAGTGTACGGTATTTGTTGGTCCACGTTAGTAATGTGTTGGTTTCTGGTTCTTGAGACTCTATGCTAAAGCCAGCCAACGATGGATCCACTTCCAGATTGAACCTGTAACACGACAAGCTCAGTGTACGGTATTTGTTGGTCCACGTTAGTAATGTGTTGGTTTCTGGTTCTTGAGACTCTATGCTAAAGCCAGCCAACGATGGATCCACTGCCAGATTGAACCTGTAACACGACAAGCTTAGTGTACGGTATTTGTCCGACAAATACCACATGCCATACTGTCCGGTCTTTGTCTTCAGATGTTATGATTGTTTGCATGTAGTCATAATGTCTGTCTACTCTAATTGTTTACATACAATGTCATAAGGTCATCAAGAAAAGAATGTCGTACACGATAATTCATCAGTCATGTAGACAAAGATCAAGGAGTGCCCTATAATACAGAAAGACGAACGCACTTTTCTCAGCCTTACACGAAAGCTCTGAAAAAGGCTGATAGCTTCACTGCGAGTCATTACCATTCCTGAGAAGGACTCTCGCTTTACCCAGACTGGATTAGGATTATGGTTATATCAAGGTCACCAATCTTCCTACCGGCACTAGCAGGAATAGCGACAAAGAGTCATGCACAAAATACACAACCCACATTAAATAAACTAGTGCAAATTATACTAGTTTGCAAACTATGAATGTAATTTACATACCCTCAGGCTAACACTACGTCGCTGAAAAAGATAGCTGTCTCACAATAGCATTTTCTTTTCGTTCTTGTGTGTCGAAGCTTTGATGCAGTTCAGCTCTCATACAGACTGTCAGCTCGTAGAGTGATATGTGTGTGTGATTTTGAATTTCATGGGCCTTTTACTAAATGGAAATTGTGCGGACCTCCGAGAGACAGTTATGTCACAAAACTTTTCGACTCTCAATCAAAAATGGTAGTTTGTGCATTATATGTAGCAATAATTCCTCATATCTTCATACTGACGATAAGCAGTACTTCCATCTATATATCCTTAGATTCCGCACAATCTCAGCTTTATTGTGCATTCCGAGAGTTTTTCATCTTGTTAGACAATTAATTATGCGCTAGTTGCTTGTCTGCGTGTGGTTTCGATCTCTCAGAATAATAATATCTCCACAATAACGTTAGATAGCAATATAATACAATAGCCCATAGATTCTGCTCACTTGCTGCTTTACTGTGTTAAATTCTGAGTCAAATTCAAGCAGCTTTTACAAATGATGTTGCTTGTATGAATAATTTCCGTCCAGCGTGTTTTCCGGCACTGAAGAGCCGAGCTAAATTTGGTTGCGTGTCGCTAGGCATCAGACATAAACAACTTCACAAAGCATCTTTTACTAATTTCCTGACATATGTTTCATTTCAGTTATTTTTATAAGTATTTCATTGATCATCCAGGCACAATTTCTGCATCCAGGAAATGGATCTCCAAAACCACCTGTCTCTTATCTTGATGGTACACTCGGATAAGTTATTTTTTGTCTCTTGCCCTGGTGGTACACTCGGATATGTTATTGTTTGTCACTTGTCTTGATGGTTCACTCGAATATGTTTATTTTTTGTTTCTTGTCTTGATGCTACATTCAGGTATATTATTGTTTGTCTCTCGCCTTGATAGTACACTCGAATATGTTATTTGTTGTCACTTGTCTTGATGGTACACTAAGATATGTTATTGTTTGTCTCTTGCCTTGATGGTACACTCGGATATGTTTTTTGTTGTCACTTGTCTTGATGGTACACTAAGATATGTTATTGTTTTTATATCTTGCCTTGGTAGTACACTCGGTTATGTTATTTGTTGTCACTTGTCTTGATGGTACACTAAGATATGTTATTGTTTGTCTCTTGCCTTGATAGTACAATCGAACATGTTATTTGTTGTCACTTGTCAAGCATGGTACACTAAGAGCCATGTTATCCAGACCTCTCTTGCCTTGATGGTACACTTGGATATGTTATTTGTTGTCACTTGTCTTGATGGTACACTCGGATATGTTATTTGTTGTCACTTGACCGAGGACTCTAGAATGGAATTTGTTGTCACTTGCCTTGATGGTACACTGATAGAATGGTCTGGCGCTCTCTCTTCCAAACCTCTACACCTCACGGTAGAAGGGGAACGACTAAGTAAGTAAGTAAGTCTTGATGGTACACTAAGATATGTTATTGTTTGTCTCTTGCCTTGATGGTACACTCGGATATGTTATTTGTTGTCACTTGTCTTGATGGTACACTAAGATATGTTATTATTTTTATCTCTTGCCTTGGTGGTACACTCGGATATGTTATTTGTTGTCACTTGTCTTGATGGTACACTAAGATATGTTATTGTTTGTCTCTTGCCTTGATGGTACACTCGGATATGTTATTTGTTGTCACTTGTCTTGATGGTACACTAAGATATGTTATTGTTTGTCTCTTGCCTTGATGGTACACTCGGATATGTTATTTGTTGTCACTTGTCTTGATGGTACACTCGGATATGTTATTTGTTGTCACTTGTCTTGATGGTACACTCGGATATGTTATTTGTTGTCACTTGTCTTGATGGTACACTAAGATATGTTACTGTTTGTCTCTTGCCTTGATAGTACACTCGAATATGTTATTTGTTGTCACTTGTCTTGATGGTACACTAAGATATGTTATTGTTTGTCTCTTGTCTTGATGGTACACTCGGATATGTTATTTGTTAGTACACTTAGATATGTTATTTGTTGTCACTTGTCTTGATGGTACACTCGGATATGTTATTTGTTGTCACTTGTCTTGATGGTACACTAAGATATGTTATTGTTTGTCTCTTGCCTTGATGGTACACTCGGATATGTTATTTGTTGTCACTTGTCTTGATGGTACACTCTGATATGTTATTTTCTGTCAATTGCCTTGATGATACACTCTAACAGACAATTTTCTGTCTCTTGCCTTGATGATACACTCTAACAGACAATTTTCTGTCTCTTGCCTTTATGGTACAATTTGCTATGCCATTTTCTGCCTTTTGCCCTGGTGGTACAATTTGATACACCTTTGTCTGTCTCCTGACTAGATGTAGCAATTTTGTATGCTATTTTCCGCCTCTTGCCTTGATGAGTGCAATCTGATATGATAATTTATGTCTGTTGCCTTGATAGTACAATGTGATATGCTATTTTCTGTCTAATACCTTGACGGTACACTCTAACACACTATTTTCTGTCTCCCACCTTGAAGGTACACTGTGACTATTTTCTGTTTTCTGTCTAATTCATCATGTTTTCTACCCACTTTTAACGCTGGCGCCTTCATTAATGTACGACTTTCATTAAGCTTGTGTGCCTCTTTATCATTCCAACATATTTTAATCATTTGATTTTTTATTTATTTCCTTTATTTTATTTTCATTACTTGCTTTTCCGGAAATAATTTATTTATATGCTCCTGATTCCATGAAATATGCCTGATTCAGCCATATGTACACATTTCGATGGTTTCAATTCGTTATTCTAACTGTGTGTTCATTGTTAATGTCTCTACACTAGCGGTAGGCAACCCAAGAGCCGCGGAGATCTACTTCCGACGTACTTAACTCTTTAAGATCTACTTGGATACAATCATGTCTGCGTTTTAGCAACAGCAGATAGGTTTCAGCCAGTACGCCTATTGGCGTCTTTAGGGCAAGCAAATCAATCCATTTGCTGTTGATCCGTAATCGATGACTGGGAATTTGGGATATGCAGCCTTTATCTATGTTACTTTTGTTTCTATTACCGGGATATGCAGCCTATATGTTACTTTTATCTCTACCGAACAATCTGCTTCTTACAATTCCATAAACAGAGCGGTGGAAAGGTCAAATAAATGATATTTTAACGAATGTTAACAGAACTTCCTACAATTACATAAACAGAGCGCTGCAAAAGTCAAAATAAATGATATTTTAACGAATATTAACAGAACTTCCTACAATTCCATAAACAGAGCGGTGCAAAAGTCAAAATAAATGATATTTTAACGAATGTTAACTGCACTTCCTACAATTCCATAAACAGAGCGGTGGGAAAGTCAAAATAAATGATATTTAACGAATGTTAACTGCACTTCCTAGAAAAGATCGCGTTCTTATCCCATGCAATCAATCAATTAATCAACCAATCAATCAATCCCCTTTAGCTCCCCAAGGAGCATAGGCCTTTAACAAACACATGCCAAGTCTTCCTGTCCTGTGCCTTCCGCTCAAGTTCTTTCCATGTTTTTCTCATCATTTTCACCTCTGTTTCCAGTTCTCTTCTCCATGTGTGTTTTTTTTTTTTTTTTGGGTCTACCTCTGCCTCTCTTTCCCTGTGGATTCTAGAACAAGGACTGCCTTGTAATGCTATCTACAGGTTTCCTCAATGTGTGTCCTATCCATCACCAGCGTCTTATTCTCAACTCTTGTTCCACTGGCACTTGTCTGGTTCTTGTCATCAATTCCACATTTGTGACTTTGTCATACCGTTTCAGTCCTTCTATTCTACTCAAGCACCTGTTTATAAAAGTCTGTTGCTTTTTGGTTGTTGTTATTTGTTGCTCTCCATGCCTCAGAGCCATACAATAGGACTGACATGACATTTGAGTTTAAGATTCTTATTTTCGTGCTGGACTTGATTTCTCTTGTTCTCCATATGTTTACCAATGCAATGAAAACTCCTCTTGCTTTTTTGTATTCTTATTTTGATAACACTGTTTGTCCCTCCAACTTTGTCTATATTACTGCCAAGATATGTGTACGATTCTAAATCTTTTAGTGGTGTTTCTTCAAGTTCAACCTTGTTATCATTTCCTGCATTTATTCACATAATTGTTGTCTTTT
This sequence comes from Oreohelix idahoensis, assembly GCA_024509875.1. NCBI lineage: Eukaryota > Metazoa > Mollusca > Gastropoda > Stylommatophora > Oreohelicidae > Oreohelix > Oreohelix idahoensis. The sequence continues at coordinate 21,448 of JAMPIV010005532.1, forward strand.
CCCTGAGTATTTTCAGGCCCACTTGGTGTGACCTCTTCGAGAATTATCCCATGCAGATCAAAGATAACGTTAATTTTATTAAGGTAGTGTTGCGTCCTTTTTGGGTCCTTAACAGTAGTAAAGTAGACATGAGTCTGACTTCTGTTAAGAGGGTACGCATCAACATATGTGGTAAGAATATATTTATAATTTGAATTCATCGCGCACGGAAGCGCACATATTTGTGCGTAAGTATTTCTGCGTTTTGTTGCTAAACACTAGATGACGTAGTGACCTCAGAGAGAGAGAGATGTAATGGCTGGTTTAGAAGTCAGACGTTGGTCTGTTCGTTCGAGCCCCAGATTGGGGGTAAACTTCTGTTGATTTCTATTGGATACGGCCTTCCAAGTGGAAGCTATCGCCGTGAGATTTTCACGGTAAGTTTTGAATCAAATGAATATAAATGTATATGACGATTTTTCGTCATAATGTATCTAGTCAGTACATTCAGTTAGGATGTACTGAAATGGATTCAAGATAAAGAGAAGTTGTGGATCCAGCCTGTTATACTTTCAAGTATGTGCCGCTTGAAAGAACTGTATTACTAAAGTAAATACAAAAGATAAAATATATTTATTCGCCGTCCTACGGAATTACGGCAATATGTTGAGAGGTCAATCAAATTGTGGACTTAAGATTTAAAGTGCACTGATTACTATGATGCCTCAATTACAATGGTCGGATACCCTATATTTATATTGTTGATGAGGCCAATTTGAAGATGGGACTTTCTTTGATGAATTGCATACCTCATGACCATAAGATGTACGTCTGTCCTTGAAAGGTCAGCCGTTATAAAATAATAAGTCGTTCAAGCTCACAATCTAAATTTGCTGATCATCCATGAACATTGAAGCTGTGTTTACAATGTCCTGTCGTATGTTAATTAATATGACTATCATGAGACTACAGTTCTGAACAATGATATACTGTATATTAACATTGCTGCATGTTTATTAACCTGCTAACCGTCAAATGACAGAGGATGTGTAATCTGTCCGTCTCAACGTACGTCCAAGTTTATTGTTAAATAAACCTGTGTGTATAAAGTAACCCAGGAGTTCCAGTGTGCTTCATTTGGCACTGGCATTGGTTGACGTGCCCTGTTTGTGTTCCTGTTGCCTGATCGCCACACAACTTAACTACATTCGCGTATCAGCACAAAGTAGTAGTCATCCACCACCAAAAACACTACTACAGGTAGCTCTTGAATTTTCCCTGGGAACACGGGTAAAAAAATACCTTTAATGTTGAAGACACCCACGCCTTTAAATACCTGCGGGAGAGGGCTAGACCGAAATTTCCATAGCTTCAAAATTATTTCTCTTTTTTTCGTCCTCCATCATACAGGGATCTATCAAATCGTCTCATGGGATTTACCGGTAGATTGGGATCGACCGGTTGCTGACCCGTGTTCTACGCTAGCGTTTCCCAAACTATTTGGTCACATGACCCCTTTACACTCTTAAAAGTTGTTGTGGACCGCAAAAAGGTTTTTGTTTATGTGGGTTATGTACATCGATATTTACCGTATTAGAAAATGTACATATTGGTACCTTAAACCTCTTACCTTAGAAAACTTCTAGAAAACAACAGAATACACAAGCATGCATTCCATTTGCCGCCAGAGCGATGACGTCACTACGCATCGTGTAGCCTCTAGGAAAACTCCACTGTACACTTGTTAGAGAATGAACGTGAAAAAGGCAAATAAGGTCTTAGATTATTATTCTTCTTCTTCTTCTTCGTTCGCCCTGAAAAGGACGGTGGTTGCGTTGTGTCTGTTTGCGCCTAAGCTGTGATATCTGCACCTTTCGGTCGACACATCCGACTTCTGCACGGCATTTTTTAAGGACCGGGTTTGCCTTCCCATTTCGATCCATGCTCGCTCAGCCAGCCTGCACTGCTGTAGACTGTTTCCAGGACCACCACGTGGAGGTGGAGCACGGTCTTGACCAGCTCTGGTTCGCTGGTCCTGACGCAGGCAGTCAAACTATGAGTCGCTGACTGCATTCACTATTGCTGCATGAAAATAGGTATGAACTCGCGGACTCCCTGAAAGGGTCTCTGGGATCTCCATGGGTCTGCGGGCCACACTTTGAGAACCGCTGCACTACACCACACAGTCGTGAAAACAGTTCATAACACATTCTTTCCCTCATCCATTACGTTATAGGTCCCTGTGGCGCATAAGCCTCCAATAAATTCACGCTAAACGTTCCTGTCCTGTGTCATCAATTAAAGGTCTTTACACTTCTTCTTTAACCCTTTCCTTCCTGCGTCTATTTCTTTTGGTCTCTCTCTATTTCTCTTAACCTGGGGATTCCAGAACATGCATTGCCTTGTGATACTATAAACTAATTTCTTCACTGTGTGTTCTATAAAACGTATGAGTGTTGTTTTCCTCACTTCTTCTTCCACTGGTATTTGCTTTATTCTTTCTTCATAACACATAATGATTCTCATGTTTTATTTTGTTGCCATGATGTTAATACTTGCTTCTTGGTGGGTAATGAGTCTTTGCACGTTTTTTATTCGATTATTGACTTGTTTTTAGCTTAAGGCGTGCTGTGTTATTACGTGCTCGAGAAATAAGAAATGTTTCACTTGTTCCAGAAACGTTCCAATTGTAATGTTTATTCTTCTCATGATATCTCCAGCTAGCGTGATTATCTGCTCCGAATTTATCTCTGTCTCTCTTGTCTCAGTCTCTCTCCGTAATTATATCTATCTATCTATCTATCTATCTATCTATCTATCTATCTATCTATCTATCTATCTATCTATCTATCTATCTATCTATCTATCTATCTATCTATCTATCTATCTATCTATCTATCTATCTATCTTTCTATCTATCTATCTGTCTATCTATCTATCTATATGTCTGTCTGTCTGTCTGTCCGTCCGTCTGTCAGTCTGTCCGTCTGTCTGTCCGTCCGTCTGTTTGTCTGTCTGTGTATTTAAATTACATATTGCATGCCTTTAAATTGTTGCTTAAAGTAACGTATGATTGAAAGGACACAGTATGCAAGATGAGGTAGATAGAGGTTTTTAGTTTCCCAAATATTTCGATCTGTCACTTATAATATAGGAATTCTAAGTCCGATGTCTCTCTGGCTTCTGGGAGTCGCTCATTTTTACGTGCGCTGCAGTCTTTCTGTGTTCTGTGTCTCTGATTTCGCTAGATTATATTTCCAGTTTCCAGTTCAGATCACAGATGGTCTTTCCGCGGAGTTTTCCAATGAAATTCAATGTATATCCCGGCGCTCACTTCAAACCAATGGAATCTCTGTTGCACTTTGTGGGTCGGGGTGTTTAATTTAAAAAATCCCCTACGTGTTTTAAAATATTAAATTTAGTATTCCAACGCGTGACCTCTTTTAAATCAAGCGGTAATATTTCCGTATACTCACAACAACATGTGACCATGTTTGCCTGGCGTAATGTCTTCCGCCAAGATGTCTACCCAGACAGATTATCTGTAACAATCACCAAGAATTGTCCCGCGAAAAATGATAAACGCATCTACCCTCTGTGTAATCTGCCAGACAAACAGACACCGACGTCGGCAGCCCAGACAGACAATCTCGGGTTCTTTTCATGTCGATCGGACAAGACCGTGTTGTTACCAGCTTTTCACCTGGTGTCAAATGTTGGACCGACGCGTTTCAAAAGATGGTCAGACTGAGAGAATAGATAAGCGTATGCCAGCTATAATTACCTGGTATTATCGCATTTACCTTGCGGAACGTAAACAATTCTGCGTGTAAAGCAGATACGTCCGTAGGAGAGTAGAGTGTTAGAGACTTCACCCTACTAGAACCAGCAAAGAGAAAAATAATGAATGAAAAGGTATGATTTATGCCAAATAAAAGCGAAATGTGAGAAAAATGAAGAAAAAGAAATGATACTGCTGTAGGGCTAAAGGTGTGAGAGTGCTACAAAAAGAACACGTTCAGAAGTTCTGTGACAGTGGATAAGAGGTATGGCGTCCGCCTCGAATTATAAAGGTACCGGGTTCGATTCCTAGTAGAGGGATTATAATTTATGGAAATTTTGTTTCAGAAGCAGTGATCCTAATGATGCCATACTTCCCCCTGGTCTGCTAGGTTATGAGATCGGATGCCTAGCGTTCTCGAATGAGGGCGAAAAATATGAGGTCCCGTGTGTAAGTTGCGCACGTTAAAAATCCCTCGGCAGTTAGAAATCGTAAAGAGTAGGTTATACGGTCGCTGTCTGGAAACATTTAAAAATTAAGAAAGCTACCCACCACAAATGTATTTATAGAATGTGTGATTTCTATACACACATTGGGATTCTCGCTGGTGCTACAGAGTTCGTGCACTGTGCTGAGATCCTCCTTGTGCGATCTACGGGAGGAGATCGGAGCACTGATGGAGTTGTCCATGTGCAATGAAGAAAGTCCTTCAAACCAAACCAAACATTACGACACAACCCTTGTTCTAGAGTTACAAAGGTACGAGACACAATATAAGACTTAAAACACATGGACAATGCTATTGGTCACAGACATAGATGCCATAACAAGAATGGAGCAGACGCGAAAGCGATATTTTAAAAAAAAGACATGGAAAAGGTCCAGGATAGCACCAGACAAGAAAGCTTGGCATGAATTTATGAAGGGTCTATCCTTCACATGGAGGGGGGGGCGCAATGAATTATTCCACATTATGAGGTGTAAGGTAAAGGTAAAGGATCCCGTTACACGCCCATTGAGGCATATTGAGAATATGATGTTAGGTCCATATTTTCTTGACCATCGGCACACTAGGGGTGATGTGGTCAGCATCACGCCGGCCGCCTTAACCTTCCCAGAGTTGTTCTGGTACCCAATTTTTTAGGCTGGGTAGACCCCGGAGCCGTTTGCGGTGTAAAAAATCCCACCTCAACTATTATGAGGTGTACATATCATAATTTTTCCTTTTTTTTCTCTCCGTGAAGCATGGAGCAACTGGCCCTCTTGTAGGAAGCTTGTACTGGAACATTCATGGGCTCCTGAAATGGTAGTTTCTCTAGCAATTTGTTTTACACGATGATGTTGCCATATATATACGGTTATTGTAATCAGTAAATATCGGCCTATGTTGGATGTATCGCCATAACCTTCTTCCACACGTTCTTCCTCTCTTAAGCTTTATCCGATTCGAAACTTTAACATGAACCCTCTCCAAGTGAATCAGTTTTGTTTTGTTTTCGTTTTGTAATATTTTCTATCTTCTAGTGTCATTTCATGGTTATTTTTACCGACTTCATAACATAATTTTGTTCTGTTTCATCTACTTTTTATCTTTTCCAACGTTGCAATATTCGCCCGGATCGTGTCTCACAACGAAACAAACTACTGTAAGAGATATTCAGGAAAGTGTGTTTTGCTTCTTATCTTTCGTTTTCATTACTTTCTTGTTTTTGCTTAGCTTATCGTTTTTAATATTTATTTACGATATTTTTCCCCCGTCCTTATTCCCATTGTTTCGCAACATTTCCTCTTTCCCTGCCATCTCTCGTTCCATCCAAATCTCTTTTTCTAGGATATTCTTAGGATCTACTCAAGCTTCCTTCCAGTTTCAATATTTGCTCTGCTTCTAAGAGTGTCTCTTTCCCATATTTTCTTTCTTACGATCTTCTTTATCTGTTCCCTTATTTTCTCATTTTTCTTTTTTATCTTTCCGCCTCTCGAAATCCCCCTCAATATCAGCTTACTCCCTTTTGCTGTAGTTTGGACTCAGCCCTCCTCTCCCTTGTTCCAAGCTTCTTTCAGCTGCCAGTAATGAGACCCGTTCTGCGAGTATATTGAAGTGAGCACATGTGACTACTCCTATTTCCTTCACCGGCAACAAATGTTAGGGAGTTGTGCCGGTTCAGATCCAGCGTCTGGGACGTTCTCTCATAAAATACTTGTGTCAATAAATTATTTTGGCACAAATTTGCCTTGTCACCCTCCTTTCTTATCAAAAACTCGGTTCTCACAAACTTGGCTTCTTGCAAACTTGTCTGAAATTAGTTTTGCCATGAGCTTGTCTCTTCACGATCTCCTGTTATCAATGTCACAGCTATAAAGAGCCAGAGAAAGAATAATTCAATGAGCTTGTTTTGTCACAATATCCTGTTTTCACTGTCACATATATAAAGACAGAGAATAAACAACGCCATGTGTTATTTTGTCACAATCTCCGGTTATCACTGTCACAGATATAAGACTCAGAGAAAGAATGTCACAATGAGCTTGTTTGGTCTTAGTGTCCTGTTATCACTGTCACAGATACGCAAGTCAGAAAAAGAATATAACCATGAGTAAGTTTAGGCACAACTCCGTTTATCGTTGTCACAGAATATAAAAGTCAGATATGTGTTACCTATGCCCGAAAGGGCAGCAGAGGATAATAACACTGCAACCTACCTCGCTTGTCGTGAGAGGCGCCTATGGAGGGTTGGCATGAAGCCGTTTACCCCATCCTGTAGAAAATTCTTTAAACCAGAATTCTTCAACAAAGAATAAGTTGGGACCTGTGCTCCTTGCTGAAGTCTGATGATGATGATGATGATGATAAAAATCAGAGAGAGAACAAGGATAGGGTTGGGTGGTAGTGGAAAAAAAAAACAGTTAAGGACGTGCAATATTTGAAAGGTCAGATCAAAGTTTGAATGACTAGGACTGGGTAAAATTGCAGTATGTCAAATGCAAGAATTAACAGCATGAGATAAGCTGAACAACGACAAATATTCATTCCACGTGGAATGATCGGGAATAAAGAAAACAATTCTACCGGGTCATTCTCATTCTAAGGCAGGGGTTTCTAAACATATTGTCCACGGACCACTTGGTGGTCCATAAATGGATTATAGGGGGCCCGTATACAGAACCTAAAAATTTGATCCAAAACTTTTTTAGCAAAATTGTTACTCGATAAATTATTATAGATTTTTGCATTTAAAGAAATGTTTCCTTTTTACATATTTTGTTTTTCTATGTCAGAATGACTTTACGTAAGTTTAACGATTTTCCTTTGTAATCAGATGTATTATTTGCATGAACAAACGTTATTTACACGTCTATGAAAATTTTTTTTCCCTAAGAAGTAGTCCTTAACCTTGACCGGACAATCAAAGGGGTCCGTAGACTTGACCGGGACAATCAAAGGGGTCCGTAGCCTTGACCGGGACAATCAAAGGGGTCTGTAGCCTTGACCGGGACAATCAAAGGGGTCCGTAGCCTTGACCGGGACAATCAAAAAGGTCTATGGCACAAGAAAGGCTAAGACCCAGTCTTCTAAGTTGAGGCATCGAGACATGAACAGGCAGAGATGTGTCATCACGAAATGTAATGGCTATTTAGCCATTTAGATTTCTTCTAGCATAGACACTAGCATTTGCATTGATGATTTTTATTGAGGGAGTATGTATCTACGTGTTTTGTAGTTTGATAACGTTTGAAATTTTAAGTAGATATTTGTATCAATCTGACAAGAAAATTATTCTCGTGATCTTGAAAAATATTTTATCCCGTTGACTGAATTCTTGAGTTTCCAGTGATTATTTTCAGAGCAGGTGTTCAGTTTTCAAAATATGTCACTTAAGTAAAGTGACAGCATATAAATGATTTTACAAGCAATGATAGACGAGGCCTATATGAAATTGGACTACTGATGGACGCAAGTCAACAACAACAACAAATTATGAAAGATTAAACTAAGAAAGTAAACACATGTAAGACAGCAAAAGAAGCTTGGCTAAATCAAAGGTGCAGAAAAAAAACAGCCACTGCTGAATTCAAAATGCGGAACAGTGCCAATGAATTGAGAGAACGAAATAGAAAGATGGACATAAATTAGCTCAATATGTTTGTTAAATAAACGGGTTCAGGTTCAATAGTGTCGCAAAGGACAGTATATCAAGCTGGTAAAATGACTAGACTCTAGAGAATCGTTCATGTAACAACACGGTTTGGAATTTAATAAAAACCTACGAACATCAATAATGACAAATCTGTTTTCGATTTGCAGCCCATGAATTAAATTGCACCATTCGGCAATGTAGCGCGACAATGGCAGACAAGTTCATCACAAATTAAATGCCGAAAAAACTGGGGTATTTTATTTTAAATGACCGTACGCAATGTGTCACTTTATTCCATAAGTTCCAAGGCACTAGTTTCAGTCATCATCTCAAGACAATATTTTATGATCTGTAGATCCAAAATCTTAGACATAATTATTTCTGAAATTTCCATACTGCTGTTCATCTAAAAGGATCATATGGATAAAGTCGTCTGCATTCAAACACAGTCAATATCAGACTCTGTTGGACAAACGCGCCCTCTCTCTAATACAGTTAATAGCAAACTCTTTTCTATAAACAATGTCTACAAATACGCGTCTAATTTAGCCTTGATGCATTTCGGTGCACGAACCTAAATATTCAGGGCTATATCCCGTTTCCGCAACAGAATGCATACCTTATAACAAAAATGAAAGATGTTCGGGTATATCATGTTTCACATAACTATTAAATTTATATTCATTCTTTCCCTTTCCTCTAGGTAGTATCTAAAATTCCGTCCTGCATAACGTTCCTGGCATTCCAAGTTCCTATGGTCAAAGTATCATTCTAATTGAAGTCTAATTGTGTGTGACAGTATATCTGTGCATAATGATTTGTCACATTCCAGTGATGCCGTTCTTACAATGCATATGACTTTTAACAGATGTAAGTCAATTAAATATCTGTTAAAGTCAGTTATATAACTGGAACCATCAGGCCTTTGCACCCCTTCACTTTAATATTATTCTTGTTCAGAGTTTCTTCTTGATTTTGTTCGTTTTTTTTTATTTTATTTTATTTTTTATTTTTTTTTTATTTAACGTATAAGCATAATTATGATTTTCCCTATTTATAATGATTTGACAAACGTGATGCCACTTTCTCATATCGGCAGTTGTTCATATTATTTGGAATTGAAAACAATATATATCCTAATTATAACCCATCAGAGGTTGAACGGGATATTTTTCTTCATTAATTAAAAAAAAACAACATTCCAGTATTACTGTCTAACTAAAGCGTCAGTAACGAACAATGAACCAATGCCTTCAGCTTTTCGCTGAAATACGGAAAAGCTGCACATTGCGCCGTGAAAGCTAAATTGAACACACATTGAAAGAGCACATAAGCTTTTACATTTATTTTTCAAGGTACATTGACCATTCACCATAAGTCATGATAAAAAAAAGGGAGGTAAAGCTTATTGAGGCATATTGGGAATATGGTGTTAGGCCCATATTTTCTTGACCATCGGCACACTAGGGGTGATGTGATCAGCATCACGCCAGCCGCCTTAACCTTCCCAGAATTGTTCTGGTACCCAATTCATGAGGCTGGGTCGACCCCGGAGCCGTTTGCGGTCTAAAAAATCCCACCTCAACTGGGGATCGAACCATGGACCACCGAGCTAGGAAGCCAGTGCACTAGCCACTGCGCTACCGCGGCTCCCTAAGTCATGATAAGCTTGAGTACAAAGGTTCAATGAAATTCAAATAGAATAGAATGGAATGAAATAACTACAAAATCGCTCGTTACGAACTATCCTTGTTAACGTGTGTACTATCCATCATCAGCGTCTTCTTCTTATCACCTGTTCCACTGGCACCTGTCTTGTTCTTATCACCTGTTCCACTGGCACCTGTCTTGTTCTTATCACCTGTTCCACTGGCACCTGTCTTGTTCTTGTCACCTGTTCCACTGGCACCTGTCTTGTTCTTATCATCACTTCTCAATTGACGATCTTCTCATACCATTTCAATCCTATTCTAAGCAAGCCTCCATTTATGAAAATAAGCAGGCTTGTCACAATCATAAATAAGCCTAGTCATACCTTGTCACAAATTGGCCTTGACACAGACCTATCATTTCAGAAGCATGCCTCCGTCTAGCCTATCTGCCTAATTTGTAAGCGTCTTCCTCATCAGTTTAACGATGTAGCATGAGTAATATGAAGCTGCCATGAGCAAAATAAATTAACAGTGAAATATTATCATTCCGTTTTTTTTATCCTCCGACAATGTTGCTAACGATTGGTGGATGAATATCATACAAATGTAATGATCGATTTTTAAATCGTGTCATAGTTTTTTTTCAGCCACACATTTTTCTTTATCGATACAGGTGGAAAGATTGTATTATTTACAAAAGATTGTAAATATTTTGTAAAAAGTAACTTTGTGTTTATTTATTTCTTCTTTCCTTTTTTCTTCTTCCTCTTCTTCTTATTCTTTCTTTCTTCTTCTTCTTTCCTTCCTTAATGATAATGGAACTGCCAGTACAGTTGGTTCCCTTGCAGTCGTCTGCCTTTGTCTTATTACAGTGGTAGTTTCTGTCACGATGTATTTTACATGGCGACGATAGTGGCCAGTCCTTATATTTATTTAGTACTTGTACATGTATTTACTAATCCTACATTTAGTGTACATTTATTTATTAACTGCAAACTTATTAAATAATTATGTATGTTTATCAAATTATTTATATAGAAACTGTATTTCTATTTGCTGAATCTAAGAGATGCATGCACATCTCGCGTGAATACTAATACCACAAGTGTAAACACGGCGTGATCAAGAAAGTAAATTGAAGGGAGGTCTATTGATCCCATATATTGACAAATACGTGCTCGCCATGTTGCTTGGATGTATGTAATGCAGGGTTGTGGAGTTGGCAAAAAAAATTTCCGACTCCTGAAATTTTAGAAGTCCCACTTCCGACTCTGACTCCAACTACAGTTTTTTACTAGTCACACGGCATACAATTCAGTCGGAGTCTGGACATTTTTTACCCACTCCGACTTCACTAAAAAAAACGACATACTCCACGACTACGACGATCGACTCCACAGACCTGATGTAATGTTGCTTTACCCCGGTGTAGTTCCTGGGTTCGCTGATGAGACCAAAGAAGAATGTATCTACTGCTTCCTCTGGCATATCGTACAAGGCAACTAATAGGAAGGTGTGCAGGAGGCTGACAATCTCATCATTAAAACAAATTACTACAGGAACGACAGCTGCAAGAGCATGTGAATGCTTGACTCAGACTTCCTGTAACGGGACCAGTTACAGTTGTGGGTCCATTCTCTGAAAGGAACGCAACGGAAAATGATGATAAATGTTGCTTTAGTTTCCGATAGTTCACTACAACTTCAGAGTCGCAGACGTGATGAGAACTTTGTAGTTTGGAAGCTGACCAGCAGAAACGTCTGCCAGAGGTGAAAGCAGTCTGGTTCTCAGATCACGTCTCGATCCCAAGGAATTTTTAAGGACCTGTATCTTTCAGCGAAGAGCAAAGGAATTAAGGGGGAAAAAAATAAGTTACCATGAACACAAGATTACAACCAGGGAGAAGACAAAACGGAGCGATATAGATCTTAGGAACTAAGCATTACTGAATGTGTGATTACACATCGTCGTATAATTGATACTAGATATTGTGGTGGGTTTTGATGTTAAAGAAAGTAATCAGTACGTGTCTACAGAGTGAGGTCAGCTATGCAAGTCCCTGAGTCTAATAGATGATGTTGATGTTCTCAGGGTACCTGACTGCTACCACCCTACGATCTCACTCTGCGATTTATTTTGGGTATCTAGTGTTTGTGATGTTATTTATATGGCTTGGTGTCTAGGGTAATGAAAATGTAGTGATAAATGCGTTTAACAAACACAATTTTAACTCACTAAAATTGAATAAAACAAGACTGGTTTTAAAGTTAGGATATTAATGTACAATTTTAATTTCCTGTCCCTCAAATTTGTTTAGGACAGGAATATTTAAAACTTAAAAGTGAAAATGTGGTTTTATACCAAATAAATACACATGAAGGACATCTGTCCAATAAATCTTAATATTTTAATGTTTATAAACTTTTATTCCCTGTTGGAAAATACTGTTCTATGAAGAGTCAATATTGGGAAAGACTGGTGTTCGCATCATATCACAAACTGTTTCTGAATAGGGTGGAGATTAAACACATTTGAGTTTGCATATAAGCCCGCAAGATTTTGGCTTATCTTTGAATTCTTGTTGACACTGAATGACTTGCTCGAGACAAACTGCACACTGCTTTACTACACTGTGTACTGGAGACTGCTAGTACTCTTAGGCTTCAATAAATAGAAACAACCAGTAGGTTGCCTCAAATTCTGCAGCTCCGGCTTCTGACCAACTTGATACTGGGTGATGTAACCCTGAAACAAAAGGAACAAGCCTCCCTAAGTCTCTAGTTAATTATCTCCACCACTACCAATTTAACATCATTAAACATGTATTGTGATCAGATAAAAGAGCTAACTAAATTAGCTACAGTCTTTAACTTTACTGTGACTGCTTCATAATCAGGGGGTATCTTCTTTTCCACATAGTCTCGACTCCCCTGTCACTATACATCATCTTCATCTTCAGCTGGAATACAATCTTTTCTTGTTCTCCAGAGTTATAATAACAATAGGCCTGCCAGTGACTTTCTGGTCTTACAGTCCAAATAACGTATGATATTATTCAACTCAAGTTTATTTTGATTTGCTTCCTAAGTCTGCTTAGACATGCCTGTGCTCCTAGTATGTCACAATCTTCCACAAAGGCAAATGTCGTACACATACAATGTTATGGCGCCCTTATCTGGGTTGGCATCTACTTCTAAAAATGTATATTAAAAAAGGTTATTCATCTTACCGCAATCAATGAAATAAATCACACAATTTGTTAAAGGTTAACAGGCTATCAATGGTTCAAATTTAGATAGCTGCTTTTCCAGACGCAAAGGCAATTTCGGTCACTAATTGCTCTGCCTTGAACCTTTCTTGTAGGAAATATTTTTCAAGTGGTACCATGCGTAGCAGAAGCGTTAGTTTTATTCCCTCTATGTTTAGACTAACATTAGCCAATCAATTTAAACTACGCCGATTTGACTTGCTTCCAAACACGCGTCTAGAAAAAAATGTAACATCGAATGTTTTTCAAAACTGAGTGGTTACCAATGTGTATGACTGTCTGTAGTCAATTTTTATTTTATGCAATAACTCAGTCACTTTTGAAGCGATTTAAAAGATGAAAAGTGATTATTAATCAGGCTAGTGTCCTTTATCTAGCCAGTATGTTTTCATCTACGTCTTTATCTAAGTTTGCATCTTTGTACTTTTCTCTTTATTTATTCTGAACAAAATACTTTTACTCTAAGTCTAGATACTTTTTTATAGGAAATAGTATAGTACTGAATAAACAACATTATCGTTTTTTAATTCCATTCTGTCCTTTCCTTTTTATTCATCCTTCTATAGAATGCAATACATTATCTACGTTTTTGTCTTTCTTTAGCCCCTTTCGCTCCCCTGCACTCATTTGATTCGTTAGTTTCAGTTTGAAAATACCCAAGTGGGTTTAGACTTTTTCCAGATAGCTTCCACACATGATTGGCGGTGTAGACTATCAAAGGCCTTTTTGAAAAACGAAGGGATTAAAATGCTAACCCCCCCTCTTCTCTCTATCTCCCGTCTTTTTTTTAAACGAAACACGTGTTGGCCGACTGCCAAAACAGTTTTTTGTTATATTTAAAATTTAGTACTGAGTAACGAAAAAGCCTGTGATAAAAGGGGTGGGTACCATCGCGTGGCGTTAATAGTTTCAAAACGCAAGCAGCTCTCTGGCGTTTTTTTTAAATGCGACGTTCTTGAAAAGAAAAAAAAATATATAACTACTGTAGTTTATTACTCAATTATTTTTCAAATGTAGTTATTTTTAGACAACAACCTTCACCAAACTAATAGGACGGATGGGTAGTAGGGAAGGAGATCCCCTTTCCACTATAATAGAAAAATATTCAAATATTGCGTCCAATTCTTAGTAGTAGTGTGACCTTTTGCCCTTAACGATTTTTTTTTTTCAAATATATTAGCGGGTTAAAAAGTTGTAAAACTACTTTCTTCGATTTTGAATCAAGGAAGTTATTGAGAGGGAGGGCTAATACGGACTGACTTTACCACAGATATAAATATATAACTATGCTGCAATTCTTGATTGAGTGGAATGAAAGAAACAAAGAATACATCATTATTTTCCTTATTCACTCACACGTGACTACGGAATGACCTCTGTAGCTAACCCCACTTCAGGAAGCATGCACAAAGACCGAGGAGACAAAGAAAGAATAGGCTACTGCTGCCTCAAGCATGTCGTACAAGGCGACTAATGTGGCATTGTGTTGGCAATATGGTAATGTAAAACAAATTGCTACAGAAACCATTATTACAAGAGCATGTGAATGTTTACTGCGGCTTCCAGCAAAGGGGACCAGCTACAGATGTGGCTCCATGCTCCACATGGAGTGAAAAAGAAATTAATACTGATTATGACGACGACGATGATGAGGATGAATAATGGTGCAGCCACAAAGAGAATGCGGTAACTGTAGTGCGTCTTTAAGCGTATGTTGTGTCCTGTGGGCTGCCCTTTGTCATCTTATAAATTCAGTTATAAATTGGGGGAATGGAAAAGCAGAATTGGAAATTAATCAACTGATACATGATCATTCCGGGGATGATGATGCCATTGTGTATACAGATGGGTCTGTGATCCGTGGTGAGAAATCCGGTTGGGGCTTCTCTGCTCGGGTGCAGGGCAGAATCGTCGCCGAACATAGCGGGGCTTACAAGATAACAACTTCCAGCATGAGAATGGAGGTCGAGGCTGTTACTGCAGCCTTAAGGTGGATAACTGAAACTTCATTAACAAAGGCCATCATTGTGTCAGACTCTCAGTCCATGCTTCGGAAGGTTCAAAGTGGTTGGTTGCGGCATGAATGGAAAACATTCATAGAAGCTTCCAGTCTACAAGAGCTGGTGTTGGTATACTGTCCTCGTCATGCTGGGGTATGTGGTAATGAAAGAGCTGACAGACTAGCATCAAGAGCACCCATAGTGGGGACACTAGATATGGATAAGAGAGATATACGAGAACAATTAATGATCACCTGTTGGAGAATGACACTGCAATTGATGAATCATCAAGGTTAAGACTGTTGGAATTAGGCATGAAACGTAAGGCTAGCAGAGATGGACGTATGAGAGGATGCATCCGTCGTGTTTACAACCAGCGAGCTACAGAAACAGTTAGCATTCACACTCTTCAACATATACTGAGGGAGACTGAGCACCTATGGGTTTGCCCGGAGTGCAATGATGTCAATTCTGTATAATAATAACAATAACAATAAATTCAACCACTTTCCTAAAGCATCTCTTTTTGGATTTGCACCTGTCTTTTTTTGCAATTATTCGTCGTTTGAAGCGAGTGATGAAGATTCTGTTGTTTATTTTTCATTCCAGACAAGTGTCAGCACACACAACAATTGAAATTCTTTTTTGCCCTATGAATACGTGGCAAGCCTTTACAGTTTTATTAAAAACATGTCCTTGACCATAGACCACAGGACTACTATGTTTGCTCATCCACGATTTTTATTTGATGCCATCTACTTCACATACTCCCATAATATCCTGGCTGTTCCCACCTGCTCTTCATATTTTCTTCTCCGTTATTAAGAGCAGTGGTTCTCAACGGTGGCCATGTGCCGCCCCAAGGGGCATTGCCATAATTCTAGGGGACCACAGTAAGCTGGTAAAGTACCTTTTTCAGCTAACAGCCACTATGAGGGGAACCACAGAGATAAACGAGGCTTAGGATGTGGGCGGGAAAGGGGGGGGGGGTGTCATGAGCAAAAAAAGAAAAGGTTGAGAACCCCCTGATTTAAACTAAACATCAGCAACATCATTTTCCTTAGCGCTTCTTACGAAGCATGGAGCCACTACTGGCGCAGGTCACATTACAGGAAGCCTACACAAAACAGTCACGTGGTTTTTTCTCTGCGGTGATTTCTGTGGCACAGTGTTTTTTATATTATGAGGTTGCCATCCCCTTGTACAACCACGTATTTAATGCCCTGTGCAATCTTGTCTGAGGGTGCAGTAGTTATATTCGTTATTTATCTCTTCACAGATCCCCAGGAACTATGCGCTGCCTGGCTGTACATTGTTGCACTGTCAACTTTAATGTTGTTGTTGTTTCCTAGCAACCATGTAAATATATTCTTATACTGCGTGCTTCTCTGTTGTTGATATTCTATTGACGCCCGTCTTATAATGATATACAGATATCAGGTTTTAAAAATAAGCAGTTGTAACTAACAGTAATCGAACTTCAGATTGATTAAACTAATCGAACTGCTTGTCGGAGACGGAGATAATTTTACTTCGTGTTTGTTAATTGTCTTAGGCGCGGTAAGTGGGCTAAGATATTCACCCTTCCTCCCCCCTCCCCCAACGTTACACGTGATCTTAAACTAAATCACGATTTCGGGCTGTTCGTGAAAACAATGTATAGCTTTCTTTTTGCTTTGTATTTTTCTTAATACTGAATCACGAATAGCATACATGTATTCACCTGGGTGGCTATGATAGGAAACTATATATAGAGCAATACAACAGGAGGCAATCTGATCATCAGAAGTTGTCCCTACGCCTGACAAGTGTTTCGGCTCTTTATCTTCTTTACACTATGATCTCTACTTTTAATATGCACAATTAGACACATTATAATGTGAATGTCGGACGAGATTATGTATTATTTCTTTCTTGTTATCTAATTTAGTACTGTCATTTATGTTTCTTATCTCCACATTACTAGTTTTCCTCCTCCTCATCATCTTTTTCTCCTTAGTATGTTTTCTTCTTTCAACTTTATCTTGTGCGTGCTAGTTGCGGCGAAGGTAATTTTATGTTATTGTCTACTTGGAAAGAGCGTCCGATATACATAGTGGTTAAAGCGCCTGGTCTCTCGTGGCAAAGGCGCCGAGTTCGAATCACCGGTATCCACACGCTCCGGCATACCCAGCTGTAAATGGGTACCTGACTCTGCTCTTTGAGTTAGGGAAGGAAAAGGCAGTGATGAAGGGAACTGGCCATCCCACCTGTTATGCTGGACTTAGTATGGTGAAGTATATAACATTTCGCTCCTCTACGGTAGTATCTCCTATGGGACTACCTTTACCGTACCAACTTGAGAACCCCTGTCCACCAACTTGAGAACCCCTGTCCACCAACTTGAGAATGCCTGTCCACCAACTTGAGAACGCCTGTCCACCAACTTGAGAACGCCTGTCCACCAACTTGAGAACGCCTGTCCACCAACTTGAGAACGCCTGTCCACCAACTTGAGAATGCCTGTCCACCAACTTGAGAACGCCTGTCCACCAACTTGAGAACGCCTGTCCACCAACTTGAGAACGCCTGTCCACCAACTTGAGAACGCCTGTCCACCAACTTGAGAACGCCTGTCCACCAACTTGAGAACGCCTGTCCACCAACTGGGAGCAGGAGCTTGCATATTCCCTGTGTATGATTATTATTAGTTTATCTGTAGCAGAAATCAGCATCTAATTGCTGGAACACAAAATTGAACGAAAATTTACATATAGCAATTGTAGTTGAAAAAAATATATAAAACAAAACTTTAACAAGTGAAGAAATAATGGAGCGCTCATAGAACAATAACATTTAGCCCATTGAAATTGTGCATCAAAAGTATGAAATTAAATATAAACCACGAAACCCCGAACTTTGAAACACAACTTTTTATTAATTTTTTTTTAATTTTTTTATTCTAAACACAAACAGTACAGCAGGTATGAAAGGTCTACCGTTTTATGGAGAGAAAATTAACATACTCATAAAAAAATTGCATTTATCCTGTACACAACAAAGAGCCGCGGTAGCGCAGTTGTTAGTACACTGGCTTCCCAACTCGGCGGTCCTGGTTTGATCCCCAGTTTAAGTGGGATTTTTTTAGACGGCAAACGGCTCCGGGGTCGACTCAGCCTCATGCAGTGGGTACCAGAGCAACTCTGTGAAGGTTAATGCGGCCGGCACGATGCGGACCACATCACCCCTAGTGTGCCGATGGTCAAGAAAATATGGTCCTAACACCATATTCCCAATATACCTCAGTGGACGTGTAACGGGATCCTTTACACAACAAAAGATGATAATAGGTAATGCCAAAAGCAAACAGCGACAACTGAATAAACTATCTAAAATTATAGATACTATATAACCTGATTATAACCTATCAGGGTTGAACCTAATGTCTGTCTCCGTCAATAAATAACTAAATATTTTGCGTTTTGACCTCATTAGGTTCTTCCCAGCAAACATGATTGTGTCCATATTGTTATCAGCACTTGGACCAATCGCTGTAAGTTGTCGCACAAGCAAAAGGCGTAGAACTTTGTCCCGTATTATTACTAAACTTTCTTCAAGTTTTCCTTTCCCCTAAATGCGCAGTTTACGTAATTAACACGAGAATGAGAACAATTTATATTCATGTTTAGGTCAATCAATCAATCAATACCCTTTAGCTCCCCAATGTGCATTTGCCTCCAAGAAGCATACGCCAAATTCTGTCGCGTGCCATCAACGACGTTTTTGTGAAAATTTTTCTACAGGATGGGGTCGCTGGCCCCATGCCCAACCTACCTTAGTCGCTTCTTACGACATGCGTTATAGGTTCATCATGATCATTTTTCTTTGCGCTCCTAATGAAGCATGCAACCACCGCTACAGCTGGTTCCCCTGCAGGAAACCCGCACTAAACATTCAAATGCTCTTGTCGTGGCGGTGTCTGTGACAATTTGTTTTACATGATAAAGTTGCCAGCCCCATGCACAATCTCATATTAGTCGCCTTGTACGACATGCTTGAGGAAACAGTAGGCCTATTCTTTTTTTGTCTCATCAAAGGCCCCCGGCAACTACACGGGGCGCATGGTAGTTGGTGTTACTACTCTCTGCTGCCCTTTCAGGCCCTGGTAACACATCAGTGATTCATGTTTGTAAGTCAATGCTAAATCAGATCAGCAATAAGGTGTAACCCCCACTGGTGTGTTGTGGAACTTAAAACAGATCAGCAATAAGGTGTAACCCCCACTGGTGTGTTGTGGAACTTAAAACAGATCAGCAATGAGGTGTAACCCCCACTGGTGTGTCGTGGAACCATTTGTTTGTCGTTACTCGCTAAATTCATTCATTCAACTATGTACTTGTCACTCATTGTTCCTGCAAGCAGTATTGTCGTAAACTAATTTCTCGGCTTCCTTGTTGCATTCTGGTTCCGTGTACATGACATTTCCGATATCGAGCATGAATATAATAGTTTTCTTGCTCAGTTAAATCAGTCGGGTTTTTTTTTTCCAGTTAATGACTGTCCATTATTGTCTTTCTTTGTTTGTGTGAGTGTGTTCATACCAGGTGAACTGTCCCATACCTTTGTTTCATCATATTTCCTATCTGCCAATAGAAGATGGAGCTACAGGTCATCCCCAGGAAACCGGCACTAAAGTATTTACGTATTCTTAATTGTACCGGTGGTTTCTGTAACATTTAGTTTTACATGATGATGATGTCAGCCCTCAGACAACCCCATATTTGTTGTCACGTGCGATATTTTCTAAGGAGCCTTCCTATTGTTTGTTTCTATCTCCTCAGATACCCCCATTTCTCCTCCCCCCCCCCCCCCCCCGAAACGACACGGTAACTCCATTTACTCTCCATGTATACTTGTCCAGCATACTATAACTGTTCCTTTAGCTTTGTTAAAGCCACTGTCTCAGGTTTCTCTCATCAAGGCCGGTTCCATAAAAGACCTATGCAACCACTGGCTCCGGACGTCAAGGCTCACGGGCCCCTGGTTATCGATTTCACTTGTTTTAGGCTATAGGCTAGAGTAGGAGACTAGAGGAGCATGACCCTTCTACTGCTGTGGATCCCTTCGGGCATTGCCTGAAATGACCAGCTCTGAGTCCGCCCCTGAAAATTAGCGAGAAAATTCAAGCTGGACTAAGTGAGAGAGTACAGTTGACGTGGTGAAAGTAATCTCATACAAAACTGTATGGATAAAACGAGATCGTTGCGGACGCCATATTTGACACTTTCAGCCTATTTATACAAGCAGGGCCCGCCTTAGGCCGATTTAACCTTCTTGACCCAATCGGGTCCTGTTCTGATAACTTCAGTTTTGGAAAGAAAAAAATAAGCAGCGCTACACAGGCAAAGTTGAATTGGAAGATTTAGATTCTATTTAAGATCATTCACCCAGATAAAATTGAATATTACATCATTCCTCCTTAATCTTGACTTACTCTTCATGTAATTAATCTCAGGGAGAGAGACAGAGAAAGAGAGAGAGAGAGAGAGAGAGAGAGAGAGAGAGAGAGAGAGAGAGAGAGAGAGAGAAAGAGAGAGAAAGAGAGAGAATGGTGGATAGATAAAGAGATATTATAGCTAGAAAATTCAGGAAAATGAACTTGTCAAGCCTGTAAAGTTAGCAGATTCCGATGTCATAGGCTGGTCGGGGAAACGCAAGTACTGAAGTCAATGCTTCCTTCGTCCTACCTTGGACAACCTTTGAAAATTCAGAATTTTTTTTGTTAAAGACATTTGGGGCAGAGGTGTGAAAAGAAGTGTAAAAGTAGAAAGGTAAAAGTACTTAGCTTCCAAGTGAGTGTGACAGAGCGAACTTTATTTTAAAACGATTGAAACCTTGGCAAACATGCCTTTCTAACATATTGCCCTTATCTTTAACTTTCATTCCGTGTCGTGGCACCTACACATACCAACACACCACCGTAAAACAATTAATTTGTACATTTTCACAGACATCAGAAATGAATAATATTAATGTTTTTCATTATTGTTCTTTACAGAATGTAACATGTCTGGAAAGGTTCTCTTTAACAGAGATAGAGAGAATCAATCTGAGCAAATGGTGAAGACAAATCTTCTGGCTAATCATCACACAGACTTTGACAATATGGCAGCCTGTGTTTCTCAAGATAGAACAGTGGACTCTCCTACGAAAGAGAACGTCAAAGAGCCAGTCTTATATATGCATAACTTAACTGCGGTAAATAATTCTTCGCTACGTTTTCACATCAGGGTCCTCTACACCATTGTCGTCTGCCTTACTGTGGTGCTTGTGTCATCGCTGATTGTTTGTTACCTCGAAATAAGCTCACTCAGGGAAGTATTGTCTCGTCAGCTGATGGTTGGTGACCTTGTGGATTTCAAGTTTCCCGCAAGAAGAGTATCCACCGACGACCTTCAGATGCCTTATATTTCTTCCGAAGACGAGCTTAGCCTTGGAGGATTCTGGGAAGGTGGATCATTCGCAGACGACTCAGCAGCCAAAACAAGATCAAAAAGGCATGCAAGTTTTCACGAGGGATCTGGGGATGCAGACGATTGGCTGTGGATGAGTTCTTTCGCTAGAGTGCCGGTAAGTAAATGACACATTCCGTACCTGGTACTTTACAACAAATCGACGATTGTAAAATAGGCATTCATTATGTTCAGCACCCCGAGGAGCTCATGCAAAATCCTCCTGTCCCGTGCCATCATGTCTTTCTCATCCCCTTCCTGTCTGTCTCCAGTTTTGTTATCATGTTCTTTTATTCGGTCTCCCTACACCTCCATACCACGAGAATTTTAGAACAAGAACTGGCGTGTAATGCTATCAACGGATTTCCTTTACACGCGTCCTGTCCATGTCCAGCGTCTCTTTATATTATAGATATAAAATGCATTAATTGTCAGTGAACAATAATATTCTCAAATAACTTGCTAGATAAGTTCGCAGATAAGGCAACGCTAACCGAGCGAAGCAATCATTAAAATAGTAAAGATGTAAACAACAAAACCCATATACCAAGGTGCATTCGTGGTGTAATGGTTAGAACGTTTGTCTTCCAAGCAAACGTTTACGTTCAAATCCCGGCTGATGTCCCTTTTTTAAATGTTTACATCTGTCGTCAGTTATTATAAGTGTGTTTTATTAATTATAGTTTCTAAGTCTCTGTGGATGTTAACAGTCATACTTGCTCGATGGAAGGAGAAGGTTGGACAAAAATTCAAAATATAAAAAATATAAAAAACTGAACAATCAAGAAATTGTGCCATTCTCAAGAAATCGCAGACTATAGTTCTTCGCCATCATTTCTTGGCGGGTTACTTCCTAGTCTTTATAATTTGTAATAATTTAGTTTCTCATTATAATTTGAATATTCACTGTAACTTAAACTGTGATGGCTCATTCTGTAATTCTATAAAAACTACCAGCGGCACTCTTGAGGCTATAATTTTGCTAATGAACACATTGTTTCGGGTCTCATATTGGAATGGATCGATAAACTTTATCCTTTCTCTTCTTATTGATTGTGTTGTTAGAGTGGGGCAAGGGGATCATGTTAACTTACGTGTCTGTTCCTCAATCCCGTTTCAAATGTTATGGTTCAAGTGTATGCTGCAATTCAACAAATGAAATCATAACACGCGCCAGCTTCTCGAAGTCGATGGTTCGTTATAGTGGATCTCACCTCTAATCTAGTCTGTTTCTAGTCTTGATGGTAAGCCTCTATCAACATCTCCTGATGATTCATTCACCCTTACAAAAATGTAGTTGTCCTGCCACGATTTAAGATAATGTAGTATATGTAAATGAAAATGTTTCATCAGATAAAATAGGTTGTTACACGGGGATGTTTGCTATCACCTGATCTGTTCAGTCTAAACAGTTGAAATATAAAGAGATCCATTGAGAATATGTCAGAAATCTTGTTTAGTAGACATAATACAAATAACTTGAGATACACTGATTGTATTGTCTTACTAGCAACACATGATAAATAGATGCAGGAAATGATTGATACAACAGAGACAGAAAGTAACAATAAAGGCCTTGGTCTAAATAGCAGAAAAGAAAGAAGTAATGGTCATTTCGAAGAAAATGACTACCCAGAATGCACCATCTAAGTACGAGTATATGGAACAGTTTTTAAACATATCAGTATTCTAATTTCTTCTTCTTTCTTTTGTTCAGTTATCATGCTTGGTGGCGTAAACGTTCATGTCTCTCAGCAACTTCATGTCTCTCAGCAACTTCATGTCTCTCAGCAACTTCATGTCTCCAGTACTGGTTATCAGTTCTGTTCTTGAATTCTGCTCATGCCTGGTGACGTAAACGTTCATGTCTCTCAGCAACTTCATGTCTCTCAGCAACTTCATGTCTCCAGTACTGGTTATCAGTTCTGTTCTTGAATTCTGCTCATGAATGGTGACGTAAACGTTCATGTCTCTCAGCAACTTCATGTCTCCAGTACTGGTTATCAGTTCTGTTGTTGAAGTCTGCTCATGCCATTATGTCGAAATGTCCAGTATCTTCTCACCTTTTCCTGGGCTAAACTGCTCTTCACCTCTGACCTCTGACATGCTTCCTCCATCCGATGTTGTTAAAGTGCCTAGGCATTTTGAATCTATCGACTTCTTTTACTTCGACATTACATTATTTCTGTGTTTTCGCTATTTAAGTTCAGTCCTGTATTTTCATTTCCTGTCTCTATTGCATTAACCAGTTCCTGTCAGTATTGTATTAACCATTTCCTGTCACTATTATATTAACCATTGCCTGCAACGTTTCTGCACTTTTTGCACCTAATCTGTATTTATCAGCTTATCTCAAATACCTAGGTACGTTAAAAACCGCTGATGGGAGAGCCTATTAGAAGTAACGAGTATCATGGCCCAGGAAAATAGCGGCGTTCAATAAAATAAAATAGTATGTTATGCAACAAGTCTTTGTCAGTGAGACAGGAAATAGATTACTTTAGTGTTATGTGTGACGGTATTGCCTCCCCTGCTTTGCAGTAGTGGTCCAACAGTGGCCAAAACTCAAGAGTATCTAATATTGGCTTCAAAGGTGTCTACCTTCGCACAAGATTACTCTTGGCAGATATGTAGATAGAAGGTTAATGACGCTTCTACAACAAAGGAGTTTTCACAAGATATTCAGATAAGTGAAAACAATGCTACATTTGAATGAGCCCGTTAATTCTAGAATCTGCCGACAACTTTTGTGAAGGATTAAGCAATGGTTAATGTTAGCTCGTTTAAGCCCCCACCTCTGATTTACTCAGAGGAATTCTTATTGTGATGGTATAGCTCAGTGTAGAGTGTGTGAAGTAAATTGACTGAGACAAACATGCAGTAACTTTAAAATGATTAAATCAGAGTTAAGTTTGTAAATTTACAAATAACAAAATTTAATAATCACTTAAGTTTTAACAGTTTGAAAATAATTGAATAGTTTAGAAGAAAAGTTTCATCATTGATGGATAATAGAGACGATGAAAAAAAGGTTCACTTTGGTAGCTTATATATGGAACTTAGCTGCCAATGGTAGTTTCTGCTCCCGCTGATGGGTTGGTTCTTTTTAGACTACTCCCGCTCGTCGCTGGTCAAGGTTGTCGGGTGTAGCTCGTTTCACAGAAATGTCAAGGAGAGTCTGCAAAGTTTGTCCTTCGTCTTAAAGCGTAGGCCACTTGTCCCTTCTTGTTCCAGAGATAGTACTTTCTGCTGGTACCATCAATAAATATGATAAAGAATGGAACCGAAACGCTCTTCTGAGTATTGCGTTTCCCGACACATACTTATGTGTCCGCTTTCCTCTATTCTACCATTCCATTTATCTCAAAATTTACCCTCAATGAGAATTAAATTTAATCTCTCTGGATAAGACTTTCTTTTACCTTTAAATTGAATAGCTTTCGCTTTACATTACATTTAAATGAAATGGTTAATAGTACAGATAGCATATGTTTACATTTACCTTTCCACTGATTGAAAAGTGTTCACAATATAAATTGAATATGTTTTCATTTATGCTTACACTGATTTGAAAAGTTTGAAGCTTCCATTACTTTTAAAGTGCACATGTTAAAATCGACATTTACACTGGTTTGAAACTGTAAGTATTATACTTTGAATGTACATCATTTCTTTCATCTTTCCCTCTCTGCTCCGTATGGAACCTGGGACTCTTTATGCGTTTAGTTCTCTTTACGAAACTAGCAATAAAGCAATCACCAGCCCATGCAGTGGTGGTTCATGAATCTTCATTCTATACGCTGAGGTTGCCAGCCTCAAATGACTGGGAGATCCACTAGCGATTTTCACATATTAAAATTCACATGGTAATATACATATATATGTTAGTTCACATGTTAGTAATAAAATATAGAATGTAAAATCACAACTTACGCCAATCCTGGCTCACCGACTTTTTGCTCAGATGAATAAAAAGCACTGTCAGTTGCCTTATTACACGTACTTGGGGTCGTTAATTTAAACTTTAATTACCTTTCTGACTCCGTATGTTTCCTTCAGTTTCCTCAGACAGCGGCTTTCCTTATTAAAATGATAGAGATTTCCTGGGCTGAATTGTAAGTTCTAATGAATACTCCAATAAAAGGTGTCCGGTCTGATAAATGGAAATTCTTAATTCTAACTGGCACGTCTGGTGTCTTTGGCAAGCGTGAATCTTACAGTGAAATAGCTTGAGAAAATGGCCAGATTATATTCACTGCCTTCCCACGCATTCGTTGTTATGAAGCTCAAATGTTCGGCCAATCTGATTTGAATATGTTGCATAACTCATCTAGTGCAAAATTTCAAACATTACTTTTCTGAAAATGGGCTTTAACCATCCGATTGCCGGCAGGCGAACTTACAGACATATCGGTAACCTCGCACGACAATGTGTGTATGATGTAACAAATTATTACTTTCGCTAAAGTAATATCTTTGTAACAAGATGTACCAGAAAAGATTATGTCATGCTTGACTGTCCAGAATGTGTCGCACAGACGATTAATCTCTTATCTGCCGCGCACCCGGGCCTAATATTAGCAAAGCTTTGCTGCACCCTGGCAAACGCGATGTATTATCACCACCAAGGGGTGTCAGATGTTTGAACAAACAAACTCTCTGTTACATAGCAAACCTAAAGAAAAGGGTGCGACTCGGAAACAAAATCGCTATGAAATCAGTACAAAAATATAACATACTGCCGTAGTGAAAGAGATCGGAAAGAGGGCGCACCAAATCCATCTAGAGACATTATGTAGAGACAATAATGACACATTTTTTTTTTTTTTTTACAGCGTGAAAATCATTGGAGGCCACAGAGATGTGGCTTTATAGAAGAATATTACAAAAATCATGGAGAGCTAAATAGAGTAATAAGGGTGTCCTCAAAGAAGCTAATGTGCACAGGAATGGCGTTGGGAAACATTCCGCTTTTTTGTGTGCATGTTATGAGAAAGTTTGGTTTGGTTTGGTTTGGTTTGGTTTGGTTTGGTTCGGTTTGGGTTTTAAGGACCATCTTTATTACACGGACAACTCCATCAGTGCTCCGATTTCCTCCCTTAGATCACACAAGGAGGATCCAGTGCCCAAACTCCATTGCACTGGCGAGGATTCAAATGTGTATACAGGAATCACACATTCTATAAATATTTTTGTGGGCGGTAGGTTTCCTAATTTTGTAAATTTATCCAGGGCAGCGGTCTTATGACCTACTATTTAATTTCCAACTCCCGAGGGATTTTTAACATTCGCAACTAGCACACGGGACCTCCTATTTTTTTTTTCGCCCCTATCCGAGAAGGCTAGGCATCCGATCTGACTACCCAGGAGATCAGAGAGGGGGGGGGGGAAGGGGGGAGTATGACAGCATTAGGAACCACTGGTTCTGGAGGAAAAAAAATTCTATTAATTATATTCCCTGTACTGGGAGCGAACCCGGTACCTTTTGAGTTAGAGGCAGACGTCATACATCTTAGCCACTCCGACCCCTTATGAGGGGGTAAAAGCTTGAATATATTGTGATAGTAGCAAAGATTGAAAGAAAAAATGAGACATAGGTCGGAAAAAAGGGAAGATACTTGGCAGTTTGATAACATGGCATGAAAAGAAATTAACAACAGAATTGTTAAACAGCATTTGGGGCAGGAAGCTGTGGAGAAACATGATCACCGACGCCAACTGGCATGGTACTTGAAGGAGAAGAAGAAATATTGTCAAACCCTAAAAGCCGCTTTAACGAATAGTTTTGGTCATTACTGTTTGTGCCATCTGCCCAACAAACTGACAATCTGACAGACATGTATGTGTCCAAGTGGGAAGGACAGACAGTAGAGCATGTTCTCCAAGACTATCGGCTTCATGAGAGGAACAGAGTGTAAGCCTGGCCTTCTACAACCTACCTGAGGGAGAAACGGTATGGTGGCGAGAGAAGCCTGAGACGGGCCGCTAATTTTATGAGATATGGTTATTTACGGGCAAACGAAAAAGAATAAGACTCTTTATGAATGTGCCAGGAATCTACTACAGCTGGAGTGTTAAACTTAATGTCCTTGTTGTCGACATCACATGCCTGTCACATGTTAGAACATCTCCATATGTATAGAGGTGGCATGCTTACAAATTTATGCATTTTTAAAATAACCACTTGGTTCCGTCAGAGCTTATCTTCGAAATATGTAAGTATGTGCGCATTGCATGTGTTTGTTTTAAATTTATATCTTTTCATGTGGCGCTGAAAAAAAAGTTAACTTAAGCTACTGAACAGACGTTGTCACGTAAATAGAGATAAGTGTAAATATGTGAAAGCGCTCTTTCTGCCGTTTGCTATCAAGAGTAATCTTTTCATGCTAGATTATCTCCCGACCTGCCATGTTTTTTTGAAACAATAAGCAATCGATTACTCTGCAACACCTAACACAAACCCATTGTTACAAACCTATATTTGTGTTCTCTGTGAGAAAACAAAAGCGTAAAAGTAGCTAAATTATACCATTCTTGGCAGTATCTATCCGACCCGGGCCGAGACAAGTATATTGGAAGTATCGACCGGTAAGCGGGTCTCTAATAAGGATCTTGTTATCTGAGCAAACTATTATTCGGCTGCTTCTCTCCATCATACATTACGATAACAAAAATAATCGATGGCTCTAACCTGTCACCCTAATCTTTCATTTTTGTTCTCCTAATAAAGGAGTATCGAATTCTTCAACCATTCAATAGATTTCAAACTGTCAGGTATGAAATTATAAGTACTTGTACATTTATGACAATTACAAATTAACCGCGTAATAACGAAGGTGAACATTTTTTTTCCAAATATAACATTAATATTGTCTTATTCATAATCTGGTTTGTTGTATCATTCCCAATAACTATTATCAACCACCTTTCTTTAAGATCAAAACTGTATTTGTTATTTGTCACGTTTCGAATTTGTCATGCTCCACTTATATATAACACATAAGGAAGGGAAACTCGAGGCCTGTAAACAGTAAATAAATATTAGACAAACAAGCAGTTTTCTACTTCTTTATCTCTTACGAGTGACTGAAAACATATCTTTATGTTTGTCTAATATTTATCCACTTATGTATGTTCCACTTATCGCAGGCAGCTGAAACTTTGCATGAAGCTCATTTTTATGGTACATTTTAATGTCACGTTTTAGCCAGCATTGACACTATCGATTTTGTATAATAACTAAAGCAATGTAAAATAAAATGGAAATAACTCAATTAAAGTAAGGGAAATAATGAACTGCGAATATAAACTCTGTTTTGTTGTTTATTGACGGACACCGGATTGTGAATGGTGATGTGCCGATTAAATCTACGTGTTTCTCTTGAAAAAGACAAAACTAGATCAGCAAGTCTTTTGTTGTAAACACAGCTCTTGTAATATTTAACTTTATTGTGAACTTTACGTGAGGTGTTTAAACTTATTTTAGTATTTTTTCTTCACATATGACTGTTTCTTGTCTGAAGTGACTACCGTTCCGAATATTTAGTCAGGACTTGGCAATTATAGAATAAGTAAAGGAAAAGACTAGTTTTAGGTACCATCTTTATTGTTGTTACCTAAAAAACAAAGCACTAATAAAAAAATGTTAAATACATTCTATTGAATAAAATAAAAACCGGACCACCAGTGTGAAGCTGTTTAATGGAGCTGAACACCACCAGTGTGAAGCTGTTTAATGGAGCTGAACACCACCAGTGTGAAGCTGTTTAGTGGAGCTGAACACCACAAGAGCTCATTTTCTTCGTCTTCGTTCACTTTCATGATCACACCAATTATGTCATAAAGTTGACAGTCTGTGTCAAGCTTCTCTCATATATCCACGTCTATTTTTCTCATATAGTTTGCACTCTTATCATCGTTATACAGTTTCTCCTTCACTGAAGGCTGCGTAGCTACGCTGTATGTCTGCTTCTGCATTGGAGCAGACACTCTTGGAGAACCAACTCTAGGAATAATGTTCTCCTCCGTGGTGAAAATCCGACGCTTATCGTTAAGTGCCCTGCCTTTGTCTGTGCAAGGTCTGGTGTAATGTGTGCGAGTTCTTTAGCTTGTTGGTGCAACACGCATTATCTGCCAGGTGACGTTAGCGTTGGGCGTTGTACTTAGTGAGGAAACCAGGTGGTTAGTGGAAGTGCAGGGCAGTCCTCGCTCTTAGATCTCCGATTGTCGTAAATTTTTTTATAGGTGATTAAGATAGATTCTGGTCCCGTCCGAATAGAACTGGAAAAGGTGGTAACTCAGTGAGAGATAAGGTAAAGAAATAGATTTCACGAGTGAAATGGTGAAAAGGTAGAGTCTGTCCCTGGATTGAGAAGATACTCTAGTCCAGCCTATCGCTACGACTGAAATTTGTTTATCAGACAGTTTACCTTTCTGTATATATTAACATATACGCTATAACCACTCACATACACGTACACAGATAAGTGACGACAACTTGACGCACAAACGTGAAACTATAGTAATGGAGCAGCGATATTGGGCCGAGCTGACCAACACAGGTAATTAAGTTTTATGTTAAGTTTATTTATCATAAAGAGAAAAAAAACTTCACAACATCCAGTATCAAAGAAAAAAATATAAAATCATATGTTACAGAAATAATAAAGAAATAGACCCATAAGTGCAATTCCCTCTGTTGAGACAAGATCCTGTTAGAAGAAGATATTAACCCCCAAAAGGTCAAAAGATTAGCACTATGGTATAGAATTTGACTATACTGTAAAGAACAGAGTTTCTAATTAATATATCCTGAAATGAACAGTATTAGCAAACATAAGGGAGAAAAAAAACAAAGTGAGTACAATGATTATACAATAGAAGAATTATTCAATCCTTCTTTCTCTCGCTTCAGACACCCTGTGGCCACATTTCAGTCTCGCTTACCTAATCGTTGATTACAACATCTGGAACATATTTCCGTGGTACACACAACAAATCCAGGGTTGGGTTTTGGCAAAATAAGCCCCAGTTCCTCCAAGACTGATTAATCCTTTTATAAGAGAACGCTTACTTCGTTACTGTTAATAGGATTCTGTTTATGTCACATCAATTAGTCCAGGTAGGAAACTACTTAAGAGATCTAATGTTCACAGTGTACAGTAGCTTGTAACTCCGATAGTTAACGAGAATGTCAGGTATGTAAATCTTTCTGGATAAATCTTCGCCACAACACAGTGGTCTGTAGTCGGGTATTGTTAAATTTGATAACTTCGCCACAGCGGGCTGAATGTAAATGAAAAAAAATGGAGAAGAAAGCTGGGTAGCTGTATGACCAGTTAAATTAATTCTTATAGTCTTTTGTTGGTACCCTCTCTCTTTCTGGTTGAAGCAAGAGGGCCAAACAGGTCAACTTCGAAGACCCGATATTTATATAAGAATGTTTTTTTGGTACTGTTTGACTTAGACCCGTTTTCTCAGATTCAGGTTCAGGCCGCTGGTAGGTTTTGGTTTGTGACCCGTACTGGATTTTAGGAAGAAAATACAAAACATTTAACCACAATATAGTATTCTATACAAACCCGCGTAACGGTATAATTTATTATCCACTCGGTTATTAGATTTGATTAGCAAACACAAGTGTATAACTTATCTTATCGTTCTTATTAACCCGTGAAATAAATTCTAGTCATTTAAAAAAATTACACATAATGGATTAGAGATAAATATATATTTCATCGGTACTACATTGCCTAGTGCATTTACTAGTCAATTAAAATATCTCTTTTTCTGGGTGGTATCGAGTAAATAAATTAACGCTACAGCCGGAAAATTTAGCTATAAATTATTTTAATTCGCTAGCCAATTAACACCAAAAAATCATAGTGAAATATAATGACGAACTTTAACAATTAAATCACTCAAAAATGCAAGTATAATATTTACCGCAAGACAGAAATTGAAACTATCTCCAATCGAAATACTAAGTAATTCCACTTTAACAGTGGTCTAGGATTCGAAGCTAGATATTCCGAAAATTCTGAGGCGACTAGATACTTGATTTTAAAGGATGAGGTATATATATGAAATAGGTTTTAGTTCGCTAGTTCTTGCGAGATATCACGCCTTGCCCGTATTTTCGGGGAAATCTGCGGTCGATTTCTGAATGAAATCTTTATTTCTCACTTCTGCCGACCGCATAGACTTTGGCAACGAGCAAACAGTCTTTTGATCTCCGCTCGTTCATAGCTAATTACATTCTCTGGGACTCACGAACAGACGGCTGAGGTCGCTAACTGTGGTTATCGCCCCCTTGATTTTCTTTCTACGTGCATCATAGTCTGATCTGTCACTATTTCAACGATTGCCCAATCGCTCGCGTGATAATCCAGTTAACGGCTCTTACTCGCTAGTTGTTTACCTGTCCTGTCGTGGACTAGTTAATGTCTGTTTGTAAACCTTCCTATTACCTGTAAGACAATAGAAAAAAAATAGGTGTGGCTACAATTATGAGTTTGACAGATATAGCATTACATGGGTTCTGCGTTTAACAAAAACGTGCATACTAATAAGGAAGCAAGGTGGGAGCAAGTTGGGAGCCAGGTGGGAGCAAAGACGTGCCGATATATGTAATCTTATTTACATAATCTATCACACTGATATAGAAGAAATAGATGGATCCCTAAAGACGTATGAAGAAGAGAATTTGAGATAGATATAAAAGGGATACTTGAGTTAGGGAAGGAAAAGGCAGTGAGGAAGGGAATTGGTTACCCCCCCTCGATGCTGGACCTGGTATAGTTTAGTCTCTAACACTTCATTCCCCTACGGCAGTATCTGCTACGGAACTACCTTTTTATGAAAGGGATGGGGAACACATAGAAAGAATCTGAAAAGCATAGCACATGAGAACTTGGTGATTAAAGGTCTATGTTATGCAGTGAACACACCAGTTTAACCCCAACCTTCAACTATTTATCATGTGTTGCAAGTAAGACTATATAATCAGTGTATCTCAAGTTGTTTATATTATGCCCACCGAACAACATTTTTAACTTATTGGACTCCGCGTCCACAAGAATGACCTTTGAGAATTCAGCTCTTCGAGCAAACTTTTGAGTATTTGTGGTTTAGTTTGAAGTACCATCTTCATTGCACACGGACAACTCCATCAGTACTCCGATCTCCTCCCTCAGATCATACAATGAGGATCTCAGCACAGTGCACGAACTCCGTAGCACCGACGAGGATCCCAATGTGAATATACGAGTACAAGAATCACCCATTCTCCGTATATTTTTTATGACGGGTGTCGTAAATTTTTAGATAGATAGGTCAGAAGATATTTATGGTCCCGTCTGAGCAGAGGTGATAGTGGTAAATATGTGAGAATAAAGGTGTAAGAAATAGATTTTCACGAGGGAATAGTGTAAGAGGAAGATCAGTCTCTGGAGTGAGTAGTTCCTCTAGTCCAGACAATCTATACGACTATATAGTAATATCAGACGACCTTTCTCTCCCTATATGACATATAAGTTACACTACACACGCCCACGCACACACAATTATGTGACAACAATACGCACAAACGTGAAAAACTATGGATAAATGGGTATGGGTCTGACCAACACGCTAAATTAAGTTTTGTTTAGTTTATTATCACTTAAACTTCTTACAACATCAAACATATAGAGATCAATATAAATCAAGTTTACAGATGTATGAAAATAACCGAATAAGTGCCCTCCACCTTGTTGAGAAAAGATCCCAAAAGAAGTTAATAACCCAAAGGTCAAAGATAAGCACTAGATTACAGAATAGACTATGAAGAACAAGTTCCCCCTAAATAACTATTCAGTAAAATACTCAGTTTCGCGAAATAAAAAAACAAAGCTAGTACAATGATTATACAAAGGAAAATATTCACTCTCTCTCTCTATCTCTCACTCTGTCATCTGTGGCCACACACAATCTCGCTTACCTACTAGTGATGTTGTTATCCATTGAAAACATACAATAGTCTCTGAGCATATACTGTCAGGTGGGGTGCCAAAGATAGCCCCAGTCCAGCCGATATATCGAATAATAATTACAAGATGGACGCCAAATTTGGTGTTTTAATTTTCCCTGGATGAAATCGCTGTCACAACAAATAGGTACTGAAGCAAGACGTGCTCTGGACGTTCACAGTTTAAAAGAGGAGAAAGTAATTCCCGTATTGCTAAGCATCTGGTTGCGAAGCTAAATGTTATCATATGTAAAGAAACTGATGATGATGGTAAATCCTATCGGCTGACTCTTATGGTGAGTACTGATTTTGAAGCAGCATAGTTTTATGGATCACTCTGTTGCCACGACTGTCAAACGTCAGGAATATATGTTCTTTAGTATGCCTAGTGGGCTGGAACATTTTCATATAAAATTCTGGGTATTGTACTGTTCAGTTATGATTACTCTTATTGTTTATAATTTGGTCTCTCTCGAAATGCAGAAGACCCAATAATAATAAGAATGTTACTGGTGATATTAAGACCGCTGGCAGCTGGTTTTTGATTGAGTGCTAGATAAGGAAGAAAAGAACATTTTTAAAAACTGCTACTATCCTGTCCGTTCGTTTTCCGCTATGGCATGTCGGGAAAGAAGGGTATGTGCCCTCCCCCGTATTGCCTGCGAGAAAGTGAACAGCGCACAAAGTCCTTTATTCAATTTATCTATACGCGCACTTTAACAAAATCTGCCTGTCACTACTAGTTATTTGTCAGCGTCTGTTGTTTAGTCACATAACAATTACTCTAGTCACTATTTTAATTTCACACAATGAAATATAATGTGAATTCTATTCAGTCACTGATCCGTCACACTTAATAATCTCAGTCAGCTAAGCCGTATCTTCTTGTGTAAGAAAAAAATGGGGTATTTGAAATTACATTACTCTGAACGACTGGCAAGAAATATCTATGCGTTAGGTTATTTCACTAGTTTTAAACGCTAGGGAATTATATTTAATAAAATGGTAAACCTAACACATTTTTAACACTTAAGCACAATTTCTATAACCACAAATCAGAAAATTAAATCCCCACGGGACAATTTAACACATCCAGCGAAGAAATGGTTCTAGTCCTACGTGCTTAGATTATCAAAGAAATTTCTGAGCGACTCTAATACTGAGTTTTGAGAGAGCGCTGTATATATACAGATTTGAGTGTTATTATCGCGAGAATGTGAATTTTAACACTTCTCGTGAATAGCAGAAATTCCGGAATTTATTCCCCCCCGATCAAAGTTCCTCGGTCACTCTGTTAGCCGTTGCAAATCGACAACAAAGGCTTACTCGTGTAACCGTTTTCCTCCCGAGATTTTCTGTTTGCTTCCGATATCAAACGATTATCTCCTTGTATGTATAAACATCAAACAGGTACGTCGGGAAAATTTCTGCCCGCGTTTCCCCTTCAAAGAAACCGATTATCTCCCGCGTGCTTCTTTCTGTCAACCATGATGATGGCAAATCAGCTCGCGTGAGAATTCAGGTAAGCGAATCATGGCTCGCTGACTGTTATCTGGCAAGTCGCGGACTAGCTAATATTTCTGTTTGTAAACACTCATTAGCGCATGTAAGACAGGAAAATAGGCGTGGCTTCAAAAGTGAGTCAACAGACAGCGAATTGCGTGATTTTGCCTTCGCAAAACATAAGCGTTAACTAACGGAGCAAAGGTTGTCGGATTACTGAGGCTATATTTACATTTCCACGTCACAGTTGGTAGGTAACCTCTACACCTCACGGTAGAAGGGGAACGACTAAGTAAGTAAGGTTTCTCAATTTTTAAATTTTGCCAGGGTTGCGGCCTTGTGGTCTACTCTTTACGATATCCAATTGTCGAGGGATCTTAAACATGCGCAAGTTGCACACGGGACCTCTGATTTTTTATTTTTTTTTTGCACTAGGCATCCGATCTCACTATCTACGAGATCAGGGGGAAGTATGGTCTCATTAGTACCCACTGGTTCTGAAAGAAATTCCATCAAGTTTACACTGCGAACTAAACCTGATACCTTTAGAACTTGGAGGCGGACGTGATACCTCCTAGCCACTCCTACCCTCTGTATCAACTATGAAGTTTTCACTAGTGATAGCGAATATTGTCAGTTAGCTACAGGTATACCTCACTTTATTGCGCTTCGCTTTATTGCGCTTCGGTTTATTGCGCTTCGCAGATATTGCGCTTGCTTTCAAATTATTTGTTTATTTATTAGAACGTGCCTTCTTCTTCCGATAGATTTTAGCTCAGATGATGAAGATTAGCTTTTTTTTAGCAATAAAATATTTTAATTTTACAGTACATTTTTTTTTATAGCTAGCGCTATTGCGCACTTAATAGACATAGTGTCAACATGATTTTAGGCTTTTATATGCACTGGGAAGCCAAAAAAAATGGGTATGACCCGCTTTATTGCGATATTCGCTTTATTGCGGTGGTCTGGAACCGAACCCGCCATATCTCCGAGGTATACCTGTAATAGCTACCAACAGCT
This sequence comes from Oreohelix idahoensis, assembly GCA_024509875.1. Taxonomy (NCBI): domain Eukaryota; kingdom Metazoa; phylum Mollusca; class Gastropoda; order Stylommatophora; family Oreohelicidae; genus Oreohelix; species Oreohelix idahoensis. The sequence goes on from JAMPIV010005532.1 coordinate 57,288, forward strand.
GGCGTCCTTGGGGGAAAAGGGGGGGGGGGGGGAGAAGAAGAAGAATGAGAGAAAATTCAGTGACCTCATTCCATTAATTAAATTCGACAATTGGGGTGGTCGTAAATAGGCGCTCAGTTTATCCTTAATGCCTTGTGAGCTTCAACTGAAGCTTTCAGACTTAAGTCGCCTCTGGGTAATGACGTCAAGCATGACAGAACAATTTACGGAAACAATGGCCGAATTTTTCTTAGGAGGTGGGATGAGTGGACATGTGAGATGTTATTTTAGACTCATTCAAGGCATACTTAACGTATTGTCTTAACGAAACAGATGTTGATTTATTATGTCTCGAGGGCCATTATCAGGTTATCTGTAATTGTCGGAAATCGAATTTGACATATTTTTAATATAATTTTTCTTAGTATTACGGTGTAACCTATAATTATTGTTACCATTTTTTTTTACACTTCACATACGGGCAAGGGAATAGCTAAAGAAAGTGTGTTCAGTATCTGGGTGAAACTCAAAGCTTGTTTATCTAGGCTGTTTGTTTTGTTATCTCTGAATGTGAAATCAAATCCACGGTAATCTAGAGTTGAGACAGGATGAAGTGGGTGTAGAGTACAAACAAATGCCAGAATCGAGAACAGCCACAAAAACTTCCATTGTTTGTTTGTTTGTCTCAGACTATGTTACGTTTTCACTCTTGTCACTCCTTAAGAAGCATCAATGGCAGAGTGGTTATAACATTAGCTTCTCGGGGCAAAGTTGCCAGGTTTGAAACCTTGCAGCATTACGCTACCCAGCTGTAAATGGTCATTTGACTCTGCTCGAGTGTTAGGGAAGGCAAAAGTAGTGAGGAAGCTAACGGCTCACCCCACCTCATAAAGCTGAGACCCAGTAGAAGTGAAGCGTCTAATACTTCACTCCCCTATGGGACTACCTACAAAAACATGGAACCAACACCGCAGTATGTGACCTCTCAGAAACCCTGCCCTATACCACTTTTTAAAATGTCTTACAGTGGTGGTTTATTTGGCAGGTTATTTGCATCTGGTTAGAGCGCTGGTCTCTCGCGGCATAGGTGCCGGGTTCGATTCACGGTTTTGACACGCTCCAATCTACCCAGCTGTAAATGGGTACTTGACATTGTTCTTGATTATGGGAAGGAAAAGGCAGCGAGAATGGGAACTAGTCCCCCCCTCTCGATGCTGGACCTAGTATAGTGAAGTCTCTAACACTTCACACCCTACAGCAGTATCTGCTATGGGACTGTCACGGGTTGCCTCCCCTGCTTTGCAGTAGTGGTCCAACAATGGCCAAAACTCAAGAGTATCTAAACTGCGTAGTCAAAGGTGTTTACCTTCGCACAAGATTACTCTTGGCAGAGATGTAGATAGAAGGTTAATGACACTTCTATCCGAATATATATATATAATATTCTGGCTCATACGTTTCCTTTCATACATATAAAAAACTGGAGCGACTATGATTGTTTAGTTTTAAAACATGTAACAATTTTAATAATGAATTAGTCTTTAACAGTTAAAATAAATATGGAATACAAGTACTCTTGTACCACGAACTTTTGGAAAAATAGACAAACAAATGCCTCTGCTAAGTACACTGAGTTGGAAGCTAACAGGCGCATCCTCTCGCTGTCCACCCACCAATGTTAATCTCTCAGAAGAATTAAATTCTTGAGCATACACAAACTCAGGAAAGATGAATAAAATTCACCAATATTCCTCTGGGTATTAACTGGGAGAATGTGTCTGGACAGCGCAAATAATGATATGTGCCTGAACTAACATTAACAAGTTACACATATCTCACAAAATGAGATGAAACACTTGAGGCACGTGTGATGTAATCATCATTCATCGCTGCTCCAGTCGGAGTCTGGGTCACCTCTGCTGTCGGGTTTTCCGTACGACTAGCCAGAAACAATCACCAGCGCTTGCTGTAGTGGTTCATGAATATACTATTTTCAAATGTTAAGGTTGCCAGCCTAATATATAACCACTTACTTAGCAAGAAAATATGTTAATTTACATTTGTAAAAGAAATGTTCACAACTTACCCCAAATTTTTGGGTTATACACAATCTCCTTGCACAGGTTTAAGATGGACACGAGAAATTTCGGTGCATTTGCTCTCGAATCAATTTCGTCTGATAAATTCCTCTTATGACGGTGTTCTGTGAATCACTTGATCTGGGAAATTAGCAATTCCTCTTCGACGGGTGGTCTGCGATACAGTTGGTGTGAGAAAGTTTCTCTGCTGACGGGTGATCCAATTCCTAGGTTTCCTGTCTTGATATTTAAAGTCCTGGTCTCTCAAATTTTTCAGTCTCTGTATTTATAAAGAGGGCTTACTTTTAAGGTTTTAAGTTTCCCAAATACTTCGATCTGTCACTTATAAGTATGGAATTCTAGGTCCGATCCTTCTCTTTTTGGCTTTTCGGAAGTTGCTCGTTTGAAGTTGTGACGCTGTCTGTTCTGTGTCTTTGAGTTTGCTAGATTATTTTTCCCACTTCTCAGTTCAATCACAGATTGTACTTCCGCCAAATTTTCCAATGGAATTCATTGTTTATTCCGGCATCTCAAATCAAACCAATCAAATCTCTCTAGCACTGGGTTGGGGTGTTTTAATTCAAAATATCTCCCACGTGTTTTAAACTATTACATTTAATATTCCAAACGTGACCTCTGTCTAATAAGTCGTAATACTTCCGATGGCATCTTCATACAAACAAATCTGTGACTCATCCCTCGATAATACCTTCCGCCCAGACGGGTTATCTGTAATCTTGATACAGACAGGGGCCAGCGGAAGCGAATTACGTATTTATCACCTGTGTTTTCGTCTGTCCGCCAGACAATGAGGCTTTCTTTAAGTCTATTGTGCACTCCCTTCTTGTGCAAACACAGGGATTTTCGCTATCCGCCTGGGTTCAAATGTTGGACCGTCATGTTCAAAGGGGTCAGCCAGCTTATGTGAAAACGTATAATCGGCTGGCCATTATAATTACATGGCGCAACGTGAACCCAATCTGGAAGGGTAAATAAGATAAAAATAGTCCCATAGCAGATACTTCCGTAGGGGAGTGGAGTGTTAGAGACTTCACCCTACTAGATCCAGCATTGAGAGAGTCAAATAATGAATGAAAGGGTATAACAATTATGCCAAATAAAAGCGATTGGAGAGAAAATGAAGAAGAAATGATACTGCCGTAGTGGCTAAAGGTGTGAGAGAGCAAAAGAACACGTAAAGACGTTTTGTGACAGGGACTACCTTTACATTTTTTGTTATTTGCATCTATAGGTTACCATTCCAATGCATGAACTCACACCTGTTGTCTCATGTTATATATATATCGTACTTTTGTGTTACCGTAGAGACTCCTTGAACCACACTGTATTCGCCATTGTAATTGTGTAAATTCAATGACAGAGTTTCTCTAGCGGATATCTCGATTTCTTGTTTTTCTTTCCTAATTGTTTGTTGGTATCATCATCATCTTCATCATTTGTCTTTGCGATCTTTACGGAATCTGGAACCACCACTGTAGCTGGTCCACTTGCATTTTTTTTTTTTAAATTTGCCTCGTTTTAGCAAGGCGAGCCAGGTTCAACATAGACACAGGGTCCGTTGGTTATATTAGGGTGCATGTCTAAATAGAAAAGACCTTACAGCCTGTATCAGTGTACTGTCCCCTTGCAGGAAGCCTGCACCAAGAGCTTACATATGGTTTCTTTGGCAATTACAAGGTAGTTTTATATGATGATATTTCCAGCCCCATGCCCAACCTCATAGTTGTCGCCTTGTACGACATGCCTGAAGTACAGTAGACATATTCTTTCTGTGTGTCTTCAGAGACGTCGGGAACTACACGGGGTTTTGTTGGTATGATGAATGGTTTTACTTCAGCTTCAGGTTTGTGTCGTCACAGATGTTAATGTCACAGTCGTTTGATCATTGTATTTAACTCTACATCATCTAAACAATGAAAATAAGTGACTGACAACCGTCCCGGAGTTAACTTAATTATTTCTGTTATTTGCTGCTGATGCCGCGGACCGATTGGCAGAGTGTTTAAGGCGCTTGCCTCTCGGGAGACATTTACCCGGTTTTGGTGTCGGAACCTGGTAGCGTCACGCTTCAGTCTACCTATCTGTAAATTAGCACCTGACATCTCTCTTAACTTAAGAAAGGCAAAAGCAGCGAGGAAGTGAGCTGGTTCATCATCATCATTTCTTTCCGTTCACCGTGGAATATAGGGCTGAAACAGTTGCTCTCCGTCGATTTCTATTCTGGGCTGTCTTTTTCAGCTAAGCCCACGTCATTACAATTTCCTTAGCCTCCTCTTCCACTGTTCGTCTCCAAGTTCTCCTTGACCTCCCCACTCTTCTTTTTCCGTGTGGGTTCCAGTCAAGGGCACCTCTAGCGATGCTTGATTTCAACTGGTTACCCCACTTCATAAAGCTGAGACCTAGGATATTGAAGTCTGTAACACATCACTCCCCTAAGACAGTATCTGCTTTGTGACTACCTTTACCTTAACCTTAACCGCAGAGAATCGTAGGAGGGGTAGATTGTTGTATTCTATTGAGTTCCCTCACTGAGGTATGCGTGCAGCTATTTTGTTTGTCTTTAAGATGTATGTCGCCCTTCGATCAATTTACTTCTTGGTTGTCCTCTATTCCTGGCTGCCTTCTTTTCTTATTTGTCTTTCTTTTTCTGAATTCATTTTCCTGTAATCCTGACTGATTCGGAATCATTATTGTGTTAGATGTTCAAAGTACTGTACTGTTAAATTCGTATTCCGACATTTTAGCGACTGCCTTTGCCACAATTGTATGTTTTGGTAAGTTGTGTGTTCCAGACCGCTTGACAATATAGAACAAAAATGTCAAAATGACCTGTACCGGAATCAGAAGGCAATAAAAATTCTAGAACAGTTAATGACCATTACAGAAGATGCTCGAACATATTTCAAAAAAAAAACAACTAACCTTGAAAAGTAACTTTTTCTTAATAATAATGTTAGGAATATAAAACCTAGCTGGCCGGATGGCCCATCTTGAGCAGAGAAATAATATGCTTTCATTTATACAGACGGATAGATAATAATGAAGATATTGACAAAAGACTGTGTTGTTCATATCAGCAAGCGACTGCATTGAAACAAAAACATGTCACTAATTTTCAAAAAATTGCGGCCTTGAGACTCAAGTGCTAAAATCTAGATGAATGAAGGGAAAGGGGAATTAGTGGAAAGTTGTGGCTAAAAATAACTCTAGAGGCAGATTCGTGTAGGAAATGCATGTATAAACAAGTGTGTTTTTGTAAAAAACGCAAGTAGAGACAGACGGACCAACAGACAATAATACATACTTGACTGAGGTATGACTGAATTGACTTTTGGTTGGAAGTTTGAAATTTGGAAAGGAAAAAAGGCGGTGATTGGCCACAGATAAACATATTATCGGCGCTCAGACGCGCATCTTTGCCATTCATCATAAGTTGTCCAGTAGTAGACACAGTAATTCTTCAGTGGTGTGATTCCCAGAAGCTAATTGCAATATTTAGAGGGACGCCATACTAGAGCCAGCAGCTCAGCTGAGTTTTGCTAGCATATAACTGTGTTCTCTATTCATAATTCTGAACTGTGAGTTTTTTATTTGGCACCAAAGTGGTGTCAAATGCTATGTTGAAAAATACAAGTGTGGACCCGTGCAGTCGAGTATTTTGGGAGAGCAGCCTTAGATAGCCCCCAAGCACGGAGAGGTGGGGCCACCCGATTCCAGCACCAGAACTACTCAGTCAAAGATACGTGAGCGTCTGGCCTGCTGGACATTCACCAACTTATTTAATAACTAACACCAACTATATTCCCATCAACTAGAACATACCATGTTGGGAAATAAACTTGTATTCCTCCCATCAGTAAATGGACAATGTTTGGTAGTCATAGACTGGGAGTGATGAAGCCACCCCAACAGCACATCCATTAATCGTTCTCCCAGATAAATTACAAATATAAACAGTAGTAATATTAACTAGTCTTGTAAAATTCATATGTACACACCTTTCATTTATTATGCCATATATTCATGCATTTCATTCATAATTTCAAAATCTTTCATATGTTCTGACCAAAATAAAACCTTGGTTCAGAACAAATAAACTTAAAGAATATTTAATATCAAAATTTTAAAAAACAGCTTGAGTTAGTTCAGTGTGTTATAAATATTATTAATATTATTAGACTTATTAAATATCTGTGTGTGTGTTTGTATATACTAATACAACACCTTACATTTCAGTACCCTAAATTTTTAACGTAGCCACATTCATTAGTAAAAAAGATATGTGTGAGGTCGTAAGTGGTAGCAAGAAGGGCCTTCTGTAAATTCACAGCTACATTTATCTCAGGAGCCTTCACAGCTGACCTCATGCATCACACTAGGTAATATCACAACCATACAGTACCATCAAAATCCACTACACCTAGCCATTCCAATATACTCGTTTGCATTTGAATATGTATTCGTATCCGTTACTGTGTAGAACTTTCAATTTGATGTGATTAATTCAAATGATGAATCTGAACTCTTGTATAGATTCTTCAACAATATTGATTCAAACGACTTTCTTTTATTACGCACATATATCTATCATGAATTATAATATGCTCCACTGAATTTTACTGTTAGGTACTAAATAGTACGAATCGATTTCGTGTATTCTTATATATCCTTTCCACATACTGTTACTATTTCGACAACCTTGCCGATACTCCTAAATACATTGTTCCTTTATATTTCTTATACATCCATAATGTTCTGTGTCCACTTATTATAGTTATGGTCATTAACGACCCAATAAAACAGTTCCATCACTTCATAACATCTTACATATGTTCACAATAGGTGCTTCTGACCTTTAGAACATTTCGAATTTCTCGATAAGTCATCTCTCTTTATATTTCTGGCCATATCGGCGAAATCTACACAGCGGATAATAAAACTTACTTTAGAGTTAAATCCAACTCATGAAATACACATATATAAGTAGACTATGCTACACTTTGTTAAGTGGACTTGGCCACATATACTCATACGTCTGTACGCTGTAATGCGTGAACACAATCTCCCTCACGTCATCCATAGATATCCCCCTTTGTCATAGCTACTCATTCTAAATCTCTATGCGTTTTGGTGAGGAACATCATGGTGCACAACAATCCATCCAAATATAACTTTATCAGGATTGCCCTGCCCCATTATGTGCTCTCAACACCTCCCCTTATTTACTTATATTTTTAGACAATTACAAAATAAAATAACGAATTTTGGAAAAAAATGTGACAAGTTCATAGTGTTATTATACAGTTTCTCAGAAATATTCATTTTTATTTTTTTAATATAACTATTTATAACATAATTACATAAAAGTAAGGTACAACTAAAAAGAGACAAAATTTGATAAAAATTCTTACATGTTTTATATTATAACATAACATTTTTTTAAATTTGGGATTGGCCGCAGAAACAAGAAATTATCCGCCTCTTGTGATAAAGTCGTCTGCTTTTGCAGCTCGAGTGAAATCCCCTTGTGTCGCCTGCTTGGCATCGTCATTTGTCTCATTGTTGTCCTGCGGTTGCCTTTATTGTCTTTCTTTGTCCCGACACGTAGAATAGCAAACTACGTTCGTAACCTTTAGGGTGCTTACCATTGTCCAGTACCAGACATGTTTTAATTCGTGCGTCGTCCGATTTAACGATTACTTACATTAAATCCTAAGTGGGGGAGGGAGTGAATACTGGAGCGGTTTATAAGAAATAAAGATTTTCAAAGTCCCAAGGGATTGGTGATCGCCCCGTCGCCACCCCCATGGATCCGCCAATGGCTCACATCATAGTTCCAGTTTCTGTTTAAGTTTTATTTCAAGTATAAAACTTATATTTCAAGTTTCCGTTCAATTAAATCTGCAGTTTCTGATCAAGTTATATTTCACGAGTCTGTTCAGGTTATATTTCAAATTTATTTTCAAGTTATATTTCAAGTTAAACTAATAACGAACACATAAAGATATCACGTACAAACATGTTTTTTTTAAATCGTTTCTCAATATATTCTGTCACTGCTGCTGTCACAGCAATGCTCTGATCTTTTCATTTATTGGCTGCTTGTGTCAAATATCTCATTTCACCAACAGTAATTTTGTTCTCGAGTTCTTTAGTAATGTTAAGTTCTGACACTGATTGGAAAATTGCATTTATCAGCGGTTTCTCTATAGTATTTTAGGTAGCTCGAATCTTCAACATTTTGGCGAGCTGATAGGCCAGGTTGGTTAACTCGAGTAATAAATTACCATAATCGAATGAAAGACAATCAGACAGTGACATGTCAATAAAACAGCGGAAGGTTTCGCCAAAGATTTCTTCGTCAAGTAACAACGAAAATAATCAAGAGTTTTTACCCCTTAACTTTTTCTGTCCCAGGCACCACAATGAATAACAATTTTTGGCACATGTGGTATTTTTAAGCAGTAAACGCAGATATTTATGTGAAAATATCTTATTATTCACACAACACTTGAAAATTGGCGGAAGACTATATAGAAAAGTTTTTAGTCTTATATATATATATATATATATATATATATATATATATATATATATATATATATATATATATATATATATATGTGGTAGGGTGGGCGAAAAGATGATGATGATGATGTATATATTGTGATGTGTGATCACTCTCTTGCTACACTCGCACCGACCCGAACAACAATAAAACTCTTGATTCTAGAGGCAGGGGCTATATTTATTTTTACAGCCCATTCAGTGACAAAGCAAACATTAAACAAATAAACTAGCGAACATAACACCAAACCAAACAAACACCCAACAGTGCCCGATGCTAATCTGAAGAAGCAAACAAAGCACAGAATAGTTAAAATCATAATATAATACTGAATGAGAAACACCACGCTCTCACCTGTCAAACTGTCCTACGCCGCCACCTGACACACTCAACTATCACACACACATACACTCATGTGTGATACTGCAATTCTGAAGCATGTCGTATGAGACGACTGGTGCGGCTTGGGAATCTCATCACATGAAACACATCGTTAATGAACATGCTTAATATATATATATATATAACACATTTGTTTCATATCAGGTAAAGTGGAGACATAAGGAAATATAGTAACCAAGCGGGCACACCAGGCGGCTTTTGGTGCCTAGATTCATTATATCATGGCGCATCACACGACTCGTGGGATAGAAAGACCCAACGCCCCACATATAACCAAGTGCACATCAATCAATTACTCAATACCCTTTAGCTCATATATATATATATATATAGATATATATAGATATATATATATATATATATATATATATATATATATATATATATATATATATATATATATATATATATATAACCCATTTGTTTCATATCGGTAAAGTGGAGCGCCACAGAGCATAGGCCGTCAACAAACACATTCCAAGTCCTCCTGTCGCGTCACCAATACTGGATATGGCGCAGTGATAAAATACCCCAACCTGCACCCAGAAGAATATCTTTGCATCTTTGGCCCTTGCGGAGAAATTTGTTCCAGCTATGATGCAGAAATAACAGCACTAGAAAAAGCATTGTGTCGGATAATCTCAGACTTTGAAAGTGGCATCACTCCACCTGAGGATATCGTTATATTCTCAGACTCAAAATCAGCACTCCAAGCCCTAGAAAGCAAAATGTCTCCTAATATTAATAACATCTGTAGATTAATTGACCAACTGTTCACTTCCTTTGAAGTTACACTCCAGTGGATCCCTGGGCATGTCGGAGTCCCAGGAAATGAAAAAAGCCGATAAACTATCCAAAAGAGGAGCAGCACTGCCCCAGTTCCCATCAAGTACCACACTGCAAACCTGCCAACAGATCCTGAGAAACAATTATAGGGAAGAATGGCTAAACCAGTGGGCTACCTCCTGTCCTTTCTTCAAACATTTAGCAAAGCCAAACCCTCAAAATCCAGTTAAACAACTGAAAAGAAGAGATCAGAGTCTAATTTTCCAGCTGAGAACAGGCCATGCCCCCGTCAATAAACATTTAAATAGAATAGACCCACTACGTGAACCAAACTGTAGGCACTGCCACCACCATGAGGAATCGGTTGAACACCTACTGTTACAGTGCCGAAGACTAACTGACCTGCGACACCAGCTACTTCCATCGCATCCAACCATCCACAATACACTCTACACATCATCTCAACAACTGAGGAAGACTTGCACCTTTGTCAGAGAGGCAATGGGCTGCCAAGAGCTACCTGCTCACAGCTAAAGGGATTATACCATCATCATCATCATCATCCTGTCGCGTGTCATCACCTTTCCACATTTTCCTCATCATTTTCACTTCTGTCACCAGTTCTCTTCTCCGTGTGTTTTTGGTCTACCTCTGCCTTCTTACAATAAGGGTACTATAACAAGGACTACCTTGTAATGCTATCAACAGGTTTCTTCACTGTGCGTCCTATCCATCGCCAGAGTCTTCTTCTCATCTTTTTTTCCACTGTCACTTGTCTGGTTTTTGTCATCAGTTCAATATTGGTGACCTTGTCATACCATGTCAATCCTTCTGTTCTACGCAAGCATCTATTTATGAAAAACAAAACAGAAAACTATCGCACATACAATGTTAAAATTTATAATAATACATATATTAATACCCAGTGGGTGTCGTAAATTTTTAGATAGGTTAGAAGATATTTATGGTCCCGTCTGAGCAGAGGGGATAGTGGTACATGTGTGAGAATTAAGGTGTAAGAAATAGATTTCACGAGTGAATAGTTAAAGGAAAAGATCTGTCTCTGGAATGAGTAGTTTCTCTAGTCTAGCCTATCTATACGACTAAATTTTAGTATAAGACAATCTAGTACCTCCTTATATCTAGAACTATAAGTTAAACTAAACACAAACACACAATTATGTGACAACAAGACACACAAAACGTGAAAAAACTATGGTTAATGGGTATGGGTCTGACCAACACACAAAGTTAAGTTATTTTTGTTGTTTATTATTATTAAACTTTACAACATCAAACATATAGAGAAATCAATAAAATCATGCTTACAGACATTTGAAAATAACCGAATAAGTGCCCTCCACCTTGTTGAGAAAGGATCCCAAAAGAAGTTAATAACCCAAAGGTCAAAGATTAGCACTAGGTTACAGAATAGACTGTGAAGATTAAGTTCCCACTAAATTACTACTCAGTAAAGTACACAAGTCTAGCGAAATATAAAAAAAAAGTTAGTACAATGCTTGTAACAAATGAAAATATTCACTCTCTCTCTCTCTATCTCTCTGTCATACGTGGCCACAAACAATCTCGCTTACCCAATCGTGGTGTTGATATCCCTTGAAAAAATACAATAGTTCCTGAACCTATACTGTCAGGTGGGTTGCCAAATTAGCCCCAGTCCAGCCTATATATCGAATAATAATTACAAGGTGGACGCCAAATTTGGTGGTTTAATTTTCCCTGAATGAAACAAAGGTCACCGCGAATAGTTACTGAAGCAAGACGTGCTCTGGACGTTCACAGTTGCAAAAGGAGAAAAATAATTCCATTATTGCGAAACATCTGGTTGCTAAGAAAAATGTTACAATATGTAAAAATGATGATGGTAAATCCTATCGGCTGGCTCTATGGTGAGTGCCGATTTTGAAACAGCGTAACTTTCTGGATCACTCCGTTGATACGGCTGTCAAACGAATGAAGAAGAGGACCGAACTAGCCTAAAATAAGTCGAAGATCCAAATTAAGACCGCTGGCCGCTGGTTTTTGATCAGGTACTATTTAGGAAGAAAAGAACATTTATGTTCTACCTCACGGTAGAAGGGGAACGACTAAGTAAGTAAGTAAGAACATTTATGAAAAAAATAAAATGCTACTATCCTATCCACACGCAAGTTTTCCGCTATGGCATGTCGGGGGGAAAAGGTATGCGCCCTCCCCCGTTATTGCCCGCGAGAAAATGAACAGCGCACAAAGTCAATTATTATTTAATTTATCCATACGCGCACTTTAACAAAAATCGCCTGTCTCATCTCATCTCATAATCCGAACCTCTTCTACCCCGTGAAACGAGGTGTAGAGGGGACCCAAGTGCACAAGGCCCATGGGCGGGACATGTAATCGAAGTGACTTGGCAAACAGGTGATTAGCCCATTGTTCCCGAACTTGCCCTCAAGTGTACTCATATTCGCTATAAAACCTCCGAACCATCGAGACGTCATTCCAGCCAAAATGGACAGAGCCTCATATACCCGAAGGTTTCGAGGGATGTCCTTCCTCATCTGCACAAAGGCATTTATAGAGGAACTCTCAGGACCCGTAGGTCTGAGGAAAGGAGCAAAATCTGAGACGGACACAGCAGTCTTTGTTACTGGGAGGTCTCCACTCAGAGTGGTGTACCACACACAGTCAGTAAAGACAAAGGTCGCCTGCGGCTCAAATCGCCTGTCACTACTAGCTATTTGATTTGCCAGCGTCTGCTGTTTAGTCGCATGATATTAACACTAGTCACTTATATAATTTCACACAATGAAATATAATGCGAATTCTATTGTCACTCATCCGTCACGCGTAATAATCTCAGTCAGCTGAACCATATCTTCTTGTGTAAGAAAGTGGGGTGATGGAATTTACATTAACTGAACAACTGGCAAGAAAATATCTACGCGTTGTGTTATTTCTCTAGTTTTAACGCTAGGGAATCACAGTGAATTAAAATGGTAAACTTAACACATTTTAACACTTAAGCACAATTTCTATTACCACAAATCAGAAAATGAAATCCCCACGAGACTATTTAACACATTTAGCGAAGAATGGTTCTAGTCTGGCGTGTTTAGATTATCCAAGAATTTCTGAGCGACTCTGACAACTGATCTGGAGAGAACGCAGTATATATACAGATCACGGTGTTGTTATCACTAGAGGGTGTTATAATTCACACATTCTGCATAGCAGAGAAATCAGGAAACTGCGTTTCCCGGATCAAAGGTTTTATTGTTCGCTCTACTCAGCGATGCTGACCGACATCAGAAGACTTGGCCGTGCAACGGGCTTCTCTTAGATTTCGTCCCCTTTCGCAGATCAATCAATTTACCTCCCCCTGAACGTACGAACATCAAAGGTGGTCGGGAAAATATTATCGCCCGTGTATCTCTTCAAACAGTCCGTTGTTTCCACGCGCATCTGTCTAATGACCGATAATTGGCAAATCAGCTCGCGTGAGAAACTCAGGTAAACAACGTGATTCGCTCCCCTGTTAAGACTGGCATGGTGCGAAAAGTTGGTAAACAACTCTGTTATGTTCCCAGAAAAAGGGCGTGGATTCAAAGGTGAGTCATACAAACATAAAATTGCGTGGTTTGGCTTAGCAAATGGTAGACACTAGATGGGAAAGCAACGGCTGTCAGATTGCTGTAAGCTATATTTCCATTATACGTCACAGTGGGTCATAGGTGGATCATTTAAGAACTAGATGAATGCCTATCAGGTTTATAAAAGAAGTTACGTTCTAAAATAAGCATCATGTCTTAATATCAAGAACAAAGTATACTATTTAGTTTTCCAGGTCCAGTCTTCCTATATGATTGCCAACTACAGTGATGACTCCATGCTCCGTACGGAGCAAAAAGGAAAATAATGATGACACGAGAAGGTTCCAAGAGATAGCTCCATCGCTGTGAAGGAAAACAGACTGATCCTTAAACTGGACAGAAACACATATCTGACACAAGCAAACACTCTACATAGCTTTCTTATTAAAAGTCGTAGACCACCAGTGAACTGATTAATTCTATCGCAGAAAAGGCAGACCTTATGGTTCAATGGTTTTGTCCTTTTTCCGTTTTTGCCTAAATGGGCATGGAAGTGTAAACTTGATAAAGAGGCTCCATTTATTGTAGGGTACAGGGGAGTCTTTCATTCACTAATTTTAGTGTGTCCCCTTAAAATCATGAAGGAAACTAAATCCACACAAAATAGATTAAAACTAAATCCACACAAAGTAGAATATTTATTTACGATGTAAAAACAGATGTATACGATATGATCAGGGACGTGCAAAAGTGCAACAACAGTTCATCAAGAGCTAAAATGCTTTTTTTAAACAAAATGGTAAAATTAGTCCTGCAGCAGATACTGCCATGGGGGAGTGAAGTGTTAGAGACTTCACTGCACTAAGTCCAGCTTTATGAAGTGGGGTGACCAGTTACTTTCCTCCTTGCCTTTGCCTTACCTAACTCAACTGCAGTCAGTTACCCATTGTAGCGAGAGGAAAGATATAATGATGATGATAATATCCTGGACAAATAGATGTATCAGATGATATCAGGATGGTGCCAGATAAGAGACTGGTCTTACAAGAAATACCCCATTCTCTGAAAAGAGTAATGGTGTATCGACATCAAAGGTATAGTCAAGCTGTATAGGTTCCTAGATGAGATGGTAATGTACTATCTTGGATTCCTATGATGCCCCTCTCCAGACTAACCTAAGACAATGACTCTGCTAAGGGTACGTAACTAACCAACAAGAATTAAGAACCAAATTTAAATAATTCAATAAAGACTGTTGGTACAATTTATAATTTATTTATGTACAGGATCTTTCTTTGTTTTGTTGGATAATGTTCAAATAAACTCAAATTGATTCAAAATATATATATATAGTTTCACTGTCAAGTATTTATGTTACATTTAAAGTTAATTAAAGTTCATCTTCATCTGTTTTCTTGATCTTTGATGACAATTGTCTTTCTTCTGTGCTAAACTTGAACAAATGTTAATATTATTATATCACAAGTTATCATGGCATTTGCTATATTCTTTAACACCACATACTTGTTTCTTCATTTCAAAGTTCACTTGTAAAGAATAAACTCGTAGGTTACATGTTCCATAGTCTTTAGATTCTTATAATCTTAAGTTTTTAATTTCTTTTGTGTGGTATGGTTTTTTGTAAAGTCAAGTAGCCCCAAACAAGGCTACTTATCTTCGAAATGTTCTTCTAGGCCTGGCCCAGCAATGGAACTGGAAAGAATCCCACAACTGCGGTTCTTCCAATCTTAAAGGTGACACTGTTGAAGACCCTCTGACATTTCACAAGGGCTCGGAACAACAAAAGCTTCCTCCAGCTGACCTACGCACGTAGAATTGAGTAAACTCTTCAAGGCGGGACATAACCTGAAATATAATATACTTTGTATATAACCTTCGTTTACTAAATATTAGCATTGCGTGTACCGAGCTGCACTTTTGATTGGTTGTTTGACTTCTCCGAATGTCTGTACAGTGTAATGTTTTGAATGAGGGCCGAGATAGGATTCAGACTCATCACACCCATTTACAACTGTTAAGCTGGAACGTGTCGTTACCAGGTATTGAACCCTGCATCTTGTAACTTTGTCGTGAGATGCAAGCGCTCTAACCACTTTGCCAATCGGACGGTCTGAAAAAAATAATAAAAAATAACTACAAGACAAGATGATAGATAAATGTTTTAAAGACCAAGACAATGACAAAATTACAGAAAGGAGGAAGAAATGAAAAATGTATTTGTCGCACGTCGTTACAAATCAGAGCAAAAACTCTGCTCAATAAGCAGCAACATGAAAACAGTGGAGAATTAGGAAAAAGGGAAGACGTATGCGCGTAAGGAGAAACGTGACAAAGGGAGAAATGAGAAATCAGTGTCTCATAAAGAAGGAATTTAAAAAATGAATATATGAAGAGACAGGTTTTGTCTCTAGACTCTACACCAAAGGAATTGAGTAAATACTAGGGAGCTAGAATGCCTTGACTGAACAAATGATGCATTGTGAATATAACTAACTAATGTTAATTGTATATTTTTTATGCCACGTTCTCAAAACTGTTTTTTGTTTACAATTAAAAGTATAATTCACAAAAGCGTATGTGAATGCTAAACGTATTCTCTGCTTGGGGTTTTTGTGTAACGCAACTGTATCTGAACCTTTTGTATGGAACCTGTGTCAGTTAATGTGCTCCTACAGTAGTGGTTTATGTACCAGTTGATATACCCCATACACAACCTTATCATACCGCATGTTTAGAATCTGTTTTTATCCTGCACAAGTCCTACTCTTTTAATTTGGAAATCCAGAACAACGATTGTCTTGGACAATCTTCCTACTGGGATGGCCCAAGTCAAAGGTCAAGAACCACAGAAATCACATTAAGAAAGGACTTGGAGACAAATATAACGGTATAAAAATGACATGGAACGGACTTTGGCGTATGATAGAAGTGTCAGGTAGGAACTAACTAAAGATATGTGCACCATAAAGAGCTAGAGGGCTAAGAAGAAGATCTGTTCTTTGTTCTCCAACTAGTTTAACACATACATTTTGAGTCTCGAAAGAACAATTAATTTAACACATACATTTTGAGTCTCGAAAGAAAAAGCGTTCAGACATAAAAGATACACAAATTGTCGTTACATAGTTTATTTTGGCATCAAAATGGTAGAGCAAACGAATGTAAAAGAAAAAGACCAGAGAAATGTTTCTTTCTTTAATTTGTTATCCCTTTAGCAAACTTCTCTTTTAGGCTAGAACGAAAATATCAGCATGGCACAACCTAAGGATGCCTGTAACGAGCAGATCCAAGCCACCTGCCAAAAAAAAAAAAAAGCCAAAATTTGTCTATTGAGTAAGAGAGACAGGCTTTAGATCCTGAGACGGATAGAAATACAAGCGCGCGCTTCAAGTCTCTCCTTTTAACAAACGGAACGAGTCGTCTTGCCTTTAATTCAATTCTGGAATCCTCGAGGACGCACCAAGTCCGACTCGGTTGTCACTGGATGAGAACAATTCTCCGAGAATAAATCTTTAAATAGTTTTATTTTACTTGAAATATCAGAGTGCTGGCTCAAGGACCAAAATTATCACAGATGGTGTCTCACACATTTCTTCTAGTCACAATATCTAAGTACTTTTATTTTGTTTCCAATGTTTATTTCCAATCAGTTATCAATCAAGAATAAATGAACCTCAAAGAAAAAATATTTCAGTTGAAATATTGATTTCTTATTGAGAGGATTCGTAAAATGAAATACATACTTCATAACACTTAAATTAATTTCTTATTAATCTCGAATTATATTGTTTAGCATTTGTTTAAGAAACTGTAGAACAAATGCGATACATTGCAGCCACTGCGCGAGGGAGTGAAATGTTAAAGACTCCATTTACTTGGTCAAACTTTATGACGTGGGGTGACCAGTTCCCGTCCTTGCTGCCTTTGCCCTCCCTAACTCAAGAGTAGAGCCCGGTGCCCAGTTACAGCTGGTATATTGTAGCTTGACGCTTACAAGTTTCGAACCCGGAACCCGGTAACTTTGCCGCGAGATGCTAGAACTCTACCCACTCTGGCAGTCGGAGATTAGTTTCCAAAGCTCCCTCCAAATTAGAAGTTCTTGATAATCGCCAGCACGTACATCAGAAGTTTGTCTGTTCACCTCGTTGGCTTCTTATTTTCCCATCATGTCTTTTTGTTTTTAACGTAACCGACCATTTACTCATATCAATGTCTTGTTCTTGTCTGCATACTTTGTCACTCTTTTTTAAAATAGTTTTACTTCGTTTTGGCTAGGCGCGGCCCGTTCAACCTAGACACAAATTCCGTCGGTTATATTAATGGCACGTCCAAATATTAAATGCTTTGTGGTGTTTATTGTGTACGCTTTGTCGCTCAGATGGTAGAATGTCAAACTAATTTGACGTTTTTAATTAAATGCAACAAATGATATGGTATGCTCATTTACAAGGCACTTTCGTTTAACGGCATCTACAAAGTACGTTAAGTCAGTATCCAGTCTTTAATTCATTCATTCATTCAATCATTCATTCATCAGCCTTCAGCTCCGCAAGGAGCATAGGCCTTCAACAAACATATCAAGTCTTCCTGTTCTGTACTACAAGTTCAAGGTCTTCCCATATCTTCTTCATCCCTTCATGTCTGTCTCCAGTAACTCTCTTCTTCATGTGTTCTTTTGTCTTCCTCTCCCTCTCTTACCCTGTTGCCTCCAGAGCAAAGACTGACTTGTAAGGATATCAGCAGGTTTCCTCAATGTGTGTCTCATCCAACTCCAACGTCTTCCTCTCAACTCTTATTCCAATGGCGCTTGTCTGGTTGATGTCATTAGTTCTACATTAGTTATCTTGTCGTAACATTTCAATCCTTCTATTCTACGCAAGCTCGGCTATATGAGGAAGCATTTTTCAATATAAAAAATTACACAAAGCAGCATGGACACCACCAGACTATAGAACAGAAAATCAGATTGAATCATATAATATCCAGACATGCTGAATTCTAAATAACATCACAAAGACGGGAACTGTGCACAACTCTGTACATCCTTTTGAGAAAAAAACGCGTTCAAAGCTTTTGGGTTCTTAGTTGGACAGAAGGATATATCAAATTAAAATGAAACTGCTAGATCATCCAATCTGTTAGCTCTAACGTACTGTGTCGTCTGATCTCAGGTCAATTTTGATCCAACCTGAAGATGGAATAAAGTAGTATGAGGCTACGACATGTTAATGCCTTGCTTCAAACGATCCGCAGCCTGCACTGCCTACAACTTTAGTGTCTTTATGTTTGATTTTAATCAGAAGTTTTTTCATTCTCGTAGCATTCTTTTAAATTGGTTTATAAAAAAAATATATTGCTGACTGTGATAGAGACAGAGATTAACAAGTAGATGGAAAAACAAGTTTTAGAGACCCACTATTATTATTGTTACAAAATGTACTAAAAACAAACAGAATTCATGTTCCAAACATTCTATTGGGTGGAATAAAAGTTGATGGCCAGTAGTCGGTAGTCAATAATTAGTCATATCGTTTATAATAAAATATAAATTTGTGAACCGTATAATAATCACTGATCAATAACTACTAGCCATCCATAAATATTCTATTACAATAGAATGTGTAGAACATTAATTTCCTCTTTTATTTTTTGTTTGTTTGTTTTTTTATAGCATTTCTTAACAGTAATAAAAGTGGATCTTTAAAACTTGCTTATTGTTTTTACTTACTTGTTTTATGATTTTAAGTCATAATTAAATATTCTTCGAATTACTTATAATTTTATCAGTTCAAATGCCTAACGTTACATTCACAAGAAAGTTAGTCCTTATACGATTTGTATTTAAACTATAATACTCAATAATCAAGTTGTTTGAAGACCATTCCAAACCCGCCCCTTCATATACGAAACACAATCTATATTCGCAGTTCATTATTTTTATTACTTTATGACTCTTACGTTACTGAACGACAGGAATCCTCTGCTAGATCTGTTCATTCGTTCTTGAAAAATCAAGTGCTAACCGAAAAAGCGCTAAACGAACATTTATTTTCCACTAGAATTAACATAAATCTAATTAATTCGTTCCCGGGGTCCAGAAGGCTGTATAAAAATTGAGCAAACAATGATAATAGCAAAAACTAAATAGTTAATACTATTTATAAACTATATATAATTTGCAGACATATTGAAAGCAAACGTAATATTATATATATGCTGTACGTAGGAAAAAAAGTATTTGAGGACTTTAACCGCTGCTACTTCCGTCGCTTAATGGCACAGTTGACACGGCGGAGTTGCCTTCAGCGTCAGACGACTGTTTAGCACCAGGTTTTGTAGGTGTTGAACACGTTTTTCTGGCTCCAGATCTAGGCGGCACAGTTGCTTGGGCAGTGAGGCAGAAGATATCCGAGACTTTAATGGTTAAATATTTTTCTAATTATATATTTATGTTTTAAATCATGTAATACACGTCTTAAAAAATAATAGGCAGAAGAAGTAGATTGTGCTGTTTAACATTAGATTAAAAAACACAGTAGCAGGTTATCACCATCGCGACAACAGTCTGGTGAGATTTAAATAAATAATGAAGGAAACCTGAGTCCTGTGGATAGTAAATAAATAAGTAAATAAATAAATAAAGGTAATTAACAGGTACTCGTTGGACATAAAGGGTGGCACTAGACAACAGAAAAGAAAATATAAGTGATAGGCTTACCGGGAATCGAACCTAGGACCAACCAGACGGCGCCATCGCCTTGCTGTGACAGTACATCGCGAATGGACGCTGAGCCAATTTTGCACCAATGGTGCCTAAGCCTATCACTTATATTTTCTTTTCTGTTTTCTAGTGCCACCCTTTATGTCCAACGAGTACCTGTTAATTATCTTTATTTATTTATTTACTTATTTATTTAGGTGAGATTTAAGAAATGTATGGCGATGAAAAAGAAGTCAAGTCCAAGACAAAAATTGGAATCCATTCACATGTCAAGTCAGTCCTAATGTATGGCTCTGAGCGTGGAGAGCTAAAAAAAAACTTCAGACTTTCACAAACGAGTTTTTAAAAAAAGGTAGTCGCATAGCAGATTCTGTTGTAGGTGAGTGAGGTAAAAGAAACTCCAAAATAATAGATCAAGCTTCAAGAGGTGAGGTAACCAATTCTGCTCCACGCTGCCTTTGCATTTCCTGACCCTAGAGTAGAGTGAGGTATCCATTTACAGCTGGTAGACTGTGGCGTGACGCTACCGTGTTTCCAACTCGCTGCCTTTGCCGTGAGAGGCCTGCGTTCTAACCACGGACGCTCTCATAAATGGGTGCTTGCCTAAAATAGAAGGATTGTAGTGGTATGACAAGATCATAAATGTGGAACTGATGACACGAACCAGGCAAGTGCCAGTAGAACAAGACATAAGAAGAAGACGATGTAGATTGACAGGACACACATTGAGCAAACCTACTGATAGCTTTAACAGGTAGTCCATGTTCTGGAATCCCCAGGGTAAGAGAGGCAGGGGAAACACATGGAGAAGACAACTGAAGACAGACATGAACAGGATGAAGAAGATATGGAAAGACCTTGAGCAGATGGCACGTGACAGGAAGACTTGGCATAAAGCATTTACTTCATACGGAGTTGGAAAGGTGATGATGATGATGATGATGATGATGATGATGATGATGATGATGATGATGATGATGATGATGATGATGATGATGATGATGATGATGATGATGATGATGACTTGGTAACTAATTTACATTTGATTACGTTGGGGATTTTCAGTATTACAAAAAAAATTAAAAAGATGATGTGGGAATATGAGATTTATGACGTCACGTAAAGGGGGTCTGGGTTTTTGTGACGAAATGTGACAAAGGGGTGGGGAGAGAAGGTGTTAAAAATGGCAAAAAATGCGTGACGTCATATGTGGACGACCCCTTCTATATATATATATATATCATATAATATAATATAGTGGCCGTTTAAGAGCTCCCAGTTTCTCCTTCTTGTCGTCAACTTACCGCTCCTTAAGGCACGACGTCTTCTGGATATAATAGATCTCTTTATCGTGCTGACCTTTTTAATCGATCAATCCTTCTCTGCATAGAATCTTCATTGTTTGACCGAGAGACCAAGATTTATTCAAATGTTCCGTTGTTATTGTATACAGCCGGTAGAAAACGTCAAAAGTGGCAAAGGTTCCATAAATATGTTTTATTTTATTTTTTTCACATTGCTGAAATATTTTTCAAGTTCCTTTGATGGCTATATTTTTTCTAGAAAAAAAAAATGAAAAAAAATCTGGCAATATTTGAATAGCCTATAAAAAATGTGAACTGTTTGATAGCGCTGGTGGCACTAGTTAATTAATTTCGTGATGTCATTTTTGCCGGCGAGTCTAGGGCTCTTGGCGTGCCTTCTGCGATCAAATATTATTCTTTCAACTCAATTCGGCTTTATTTCCCTCTTCATTATGTCTTTTCTTGTGATTTCCAGCACTTTATATGCAAGAACGTGCCCTATTGCCATTCTGTCTCCGACGGAACGATTCAGTGAACGTAATTACTTTAGGAAAACAATAAACACCGTATTTTATTGAATAGATGAATGAAACAGATATTTGATTGAGATGCATAACATCCGTGCGTCTGACAGAGTCCAAGTACACGCACGTACCACGTGAGTCCATCAAAACTTTCAGATAACACTTTCTTTAGCTAGAAATGTTATCAGCCAATTATGCATTACATACTTATATGTTACACAGTATGTGTATTTGTATGTGTGCATAGACGGACGACTACCGTTGTTAGAACATGCGAATGCTTGGTGCAGGCTTCGTGCAAGGAGATCAGAAGCTGTGATGGCTTACATGTGTAGTTGAATATAAATATAATAGATAACGGAAATGTGAAGATAAATATAGAAATGTGCGAATGATATAACGATTGATTGATTAATGATAACTGACATCCACTTGTATTCCAAGCGACTGGACATAAGCTATATTAGTAGTTCATTATTGCCCATACTCTTACTTTAAATAAGTTATTTCCACATTATTTAACATTGTTTTGGTCATTATATAAAATCAGCTGGGCCAATACCAATCAAAACGTAAAAGATTAAAACGTACAAAGAAAGGGAGCTGCATGGACATTTTAAGTTCCCTACGATGAGCATAGAGATTCTGAGCGTCATAGATTTGAAACGCGACAATATATGTAAACTTATGTGACGTTAAATAAAAGTGGTCAAAATAGCGTCCTTTGGTTGTTATGGGATTTGCGATAGGTTTGTTAACAAATTCAAAATGAAATGTCAAGGCAGGTTTTCTGTGTAAGACAAAGATACATAACTGATATGTTAAACTACATATAATATATCATCATCTCATCTCAGCCCGTAACCCGTCATGGGTCGTAGGGGTGCCATGGCGGAAGCATCAGCAGACAGGGTCCTCCACTGCTCTCTATCCTCAGCAATGCGTACAAGTGTGGAAAAACCGTGTCCTGCCCATTCTTTGATGTTATCAGCCCAGGATTTTCTCTGCCTTCCTCTTCTCCGTTTACCTTCGACTGTTCCCTGAAGGATCGTTTTCGAAAGGGAGTCATGACGAGTTACATGCCCATACCAGGCAAGCTTTCGATGTTTCACTATTGACACAAGTGGTTCTTGGTGGCCTGCATAGGTGTTTATCTTCTCTCTAACATAGACATTTGTTTTGTGCTCTTTATAGCAAATGCGCAAAATTCTTCTATAACATTTATGCTCGAAAGCCTGAATCCTTCGCTCCGTATCTGCAGTGAGTGTCCAGCTCTCACACCCATACAAGAGAATAGATAATACAAGTGATTTGTATAATTTGATCTTCACAGGAAAACTGATGTTACTTTTCCAGATCACATTCAACCTTGTCATGGCAGCTGAGGCCATCTCAAGTCTTGTCTTGATTTCTTTACTTGATCTTCCATCACTACATATAGTGGACCCGAGATATTTAAAGGTGTTAACTTCTTCTAACGTTTGCCCATTTAACGTAATGTTGGTCGGAACATGTTTCTTATGGCTATTCACCAATATCTTGCTTTTTTCTATATTAATTTCCATCCCATACGTTCTTGTTACTTTCTCCAGTCTAGAGGTAAGGTCTTGAAGTTCTGATTCTGATCCAGCTATCAGATCAATATCATCAGCAAAACGTAGGATGCACAGAGGTCGGCCTCCAATCGATATGGTTGATTTATAATCGTAGAGAGCCTCCTGCATAATATGTTCTAGATAAATATTAAAGAGCACTGGGGACAGGATACATCCCTGCCGAACTCCTACAGTTGTTTTGAAAAATTCTCCAATGTCGTTGCTATCAAAAACAGCACTGCTTGCGTCCTTGTATAGTGCTTCAATGATATCTATGATGTTGGTATCAAAATTGAATTTTCTCATTACTTGCCATAAGCCTTCATGCCAGACTCGATCGAAGGCTTTTGTGAAATCGATGAAGTTATGGTATAAATCGTGTTGATGTTGGAGATGTTTTTCGATAAGTACTCTAATATTGAAGATTTGTTCTGAGGTACTTCTTTTTGGTCTAAAGCCAGCCTGTTCCTCTGACAAGATTTCTTCTGATTTCTGTTTTATTCTGTTCAAAAGTATCCTTAACATCACCTTACTTGGATGACTAATAAGGCTAATGGTTCTGTAGTTCTTGCACATTTTTAGATTTCCTTTCTTTGGAAGCGGTATTACTAATGACTGCGTCCATTGTTTTGGCCATTTTTTTTGTACTCCATATCTTCTGGCAAATTGTTGTCATGATTTTTTACTATATCTGGTCCTCCATATTTCAAGAGCTCTGCTGGGATATTATCCACACCCGGTGACTTCCCTCCTTTCATCGAACATATAGCCTCTTCCACTTCTTCCCGTAATATTGCTGCATTTCCGAGTTCCCTGTTTTCGCACTTAATGTTGTTTAATATGCCTAAGTCAGTGTCAAGTTTACAGTTATATAATTCTTTACAATATTCTGTCCACCTTCTCATTACAGCTGTTTTTTCATTGAGCAGAGCCCCATTGCTATCTTCTATGACAGTTACCCTGGGCTGTTGGGGTTTTGATAGTTTTCTTAATGTGTCAAAAGCTGCCTTGCTGTTACCTTTTATTAGCCCCGTATTAATGGACTCACATTGATCAGCTACCCATTTTTCTTTGGCCTGTTTCATTTTCTTCCTAATATTTTTATTCACCATACTGTATTGCCATGCTGCTTCAGGAACCTCTTTCTTAACCTTTTTCATTTCCCGCCGTGTATCACATAACTTCAGAATGTCATCTGTAACTCATGGTTTGTTTATTTTTCTTTCTTTTACCAAGTATTTCTGTTGCTGATTCAATGAGCACGTCTTTCATGTATAATATATACCACTCGTCAAAAGTCAAGGGCCACTTAGAAAAACCTTGGTTGAAACCATAAAACAAATTTGATATAAACGTAATTGGTATCAGTCAAAACGGCATTTATTGAATACCAAATTGACATGTCACGTAAAGAAATGGAAACACACATTCAAACGCAATGAAGCTGTGAAGTGTGTCACCCACCTTTTCAAAAGTCACACAACAGATATAGGACAAATAGACGTTTCAAAATCGCGTATGACCACCGTTTGCAGCAAGGCATTCAAGACAGCGTAGACGCATCGAGTCCACAAGGGTCCGAAGAATATCCTGAGGAACAGCTTGCCATTCCTGAAGCAGAAATGCAGTCAGCTGTGCAACATCCATTGGCAGGGGTGATTTGTTGACAATCTTCGACCAAGGACATCCCAGAGGTGCTCAATCGGAGAAAGGTCAGGTGAATGAGCTGGCCACGCCATCCTGATGATCCCATGTTGCTGAATAAACTCATTCACCACACGAGCTCGATGGGGTCGAGCGTTATCATCTTGGAGGATGGCATTACCACTGTGACGGATGAAATTCAGCTGTCCCTGAATTGACGGATGATAACCAGAGTACCCTCGAATAGCATCGAAGCCCCTGAATTTGTGTGTAGTTAAATCGTCAACGTGGAATTCTACCACGCGTGCAAATTAGTATGCATCATTTCCACGTGGATTTTTTATCCACGTTGGATAATTAATATGTAAACAGTCATCATGCGAGGATCCAGGAGTTTCGTTTTGCCTTAGGTTTAGTTAGCCACACCTACTGCCTATCTCTAGAGCGATGAAAAGCAAGCATTTCCCTACCTTTTTCTGTCATCCCGTCTAGAAGGGCGTTGCCAAAGAGGAGACGTAAGCGGTCAGTATCAAAAGACTGTGGTGGTCCCAGAAGAACGAAGCAGTTTTCACACTTACGGTTTACACGTTCATGCAAACCGGCTAAGACGGGGGAAATCGCTGGCGGACCAAGAGACGAACGTGGAAGGCTAGAGCTGGCAGACGCGGCTCGAAACGAGAAAAGTTCCCTGCATCAACTAAGGCGTGAACTTTAGCATGTAGCTGTTACCTTGCATTTCATTAACTATATATTGGCATCGCCGAAAATGCAGTTTATCATTCGTGCCCAGACAGTTGAAGAAGTAACTAGCTTATACGAAAATCTTACAAGATTTCTTTGGAGTTCTTATATATTGGAGTGAATTCATTCTGGTGCTACGGTAAAATATTAGTCTTGAGTGATTTAGTCGTTTAGTTTCTTCATCTATTTCACTGGATTTTTGTGTTAATTTAAACCTATTAAATAAACCCATCACAAAGTTTTCCAGATGTAAATTGAATAATATAACTATCCGTTATTTCCCGAGATAATAGATGTGCAACATAATCTTAAACGCTAGGCGAGCGAAATTGGTTATTAACCTCATAATTCTATTTCATCTTGCGTAAATTTTAAGTAATTAACTGTTCATAGCTAGTGGTAATTAAATCGATACATTGGCTAGTCACTCGGGAAATTTCTTAAAATTAAATAATTAAATACCAGAGGGATTTTACAGGTCTTACCGTATAACGCGGGTGTTAGAATTAATTACAGTAGTATTACCTGTTTTATATTTTCTCTTTTATACAGATGGTCTTACCTTGCGATCCAACGGTTTTTTATTTATAGAGATATAGAAAGTCACGTCCAGATGGCTTACGGCATCCCAAAGTATATGTTCCAAACCTACAAACATTGACTATAGAGCGGTTAATTAACCAAACCCACGTCTAATGAACAATTGTGGTTCATGTTTAATGTTAAACTGGAACGGACAATGCCAGAAGATGTTTCTATATATATTATAAAGTGCTCTTGCCTGATGAGGCAGAACGGACAGCACGAGTTCATTTAATTAAACCCAGAGGACAGTAAACACTTTTCCTACCACCAACTTCTCCAGAGAACATTTAAGGCTAGTTTGTCCAAGAACAGCCTGTGAGTACCATTCTACTGCTGAGATATTTCCCAGTCATTACGACAGACTCCTAGAAACAAACTTAGTCCCTATAACAATCCCTGCAATCTGACGAAGAATCAACACACCACTTCAGCGAAATCTCCGAGCAAAATTAGCAGTGGCTATACGGAGCTTTCTGGGGCTGGACTGGACTGTAGTGGATTTGATGGTATTGTATGATTGTGATATTACTTAGTGTGATGCATGAGGTCAGCTGTGAAGGCTCCTGAGATAAATGTAGCTGTGAATTTTCAGAAGGCCCTTCTTGCTACCACTACGACCTCACACCTATCTTTTTTTTTCTAATGAATGTGGCTACGTTAAAATTCTAGGGTACTGATATGTAATGTGTTGTGGTAGTTTACATACACACACACACACACAGATATTTAATAAGTCTAATAATATTAATAAAATGTTATAACACACTGAACTAACTCAAGCTGTGTAAAATTTTGATAGTAAATTTTCTTTAAGTTTATTTGTTCTGAACCAAGGTTTTATTTTGGTCAGAACATATGAAAGGTTTTGCAATTATGAATGAAATGCATGAATATATGGCATAATAAATGAAAGGTGTGTACATATGTATTTTACAAGACTAGTTAATATTACTCAGCGAGACCTGGACGACCTATGCTAAGCAAGAAAGAAGGCTCAATACCTTCCATTTGCGATGTCTACTCCGCATCCTCGGCATCTCGTGGAAAGATAAAGTGACAAATGTCGAGGTGTTGTCACGTGCTGGCCTTCAAAGTATGTATACGCTGCTTAGACAGCGCAGACTTCGCTGGCTTGGCCATGTTTGCCGCATGGAAGATGGTCGCATCCCAAAAGATATCTTCTACGGACAATTAGCAGATGGCAAGAGAACAGTTGGGCGACCACAGCTGAGGTTCAAAGATGTGTGCAAGAGAGATATGAGAGCACTGGACATGGATCCAGCAACATGGGAGGATGAAGCTGCCGATCGCACAAAGTGGCGATGCTATTTACGGCACCACCTCAGATTGGGCGAAGAGAGGCTCACACGAGAAGCAGAGGTGAGGAGAAAACGTCGAAAGGAGCACCAGGAAAATAAGCAGTTGAGGGCTGTCACCTCAGGGGCGCATTTCCATAGTCAGTTATGAATGAAGGGGCTATTATTATTATTATTATTATTATTATTATTATATTACTACTGTTTATAGTCATAATTTATCTGGGAGAACGATTAATAGATGTGCTGTTGGGGTGGCCTCATCACTCCCTGTCTATGGCGACTACACATTGTCCATTTATTGATGGGAATATAATTGGTGTGTTAGAAAATAAGTTGAGTTGGTGAATTTCCAGCAGGCCAGACGCTCTCGTATCTTGAATGAGTAGTTCTGGTGCTGGAATCAGGTGGCCCCACCTCTCCGTGCTTGGGGGCAATATAAGGCTGCTCTGCCAAAATATAAACTGCACGGATCCACTCTTGTATTATTCAACTCCTCATTTGACACCACATTGGTGCCAAATAAAAACTCACAGTTCTGTAATAAAAGTATTGGTCATGTGTCAGAATTCCATCCTCTAAACCATTTCTGGACACAACACTACACACAACAACACCACATAGACGGGTCAGATCTCTTTGACCATACAACACATCTTACCAAGTTGGTTTCACGTAGGATAAGTTCCCCCAGACTACATATTCTGAAATATGTTCATTAGCTTCCTGCCATAGAATAGGATAGGTGATATGTTCCACTGATCTCAACACTTGATCCGCCCTTCATAATCCTTGCTGGAGTTTATGTATTTTGTTTGTCTCTAGACCCTGAACTGGGGCGGGGGGTCTAGAGCGAATCCTTACTTGTTGTAAGGGATAGATTTTGATATGGCGGTATCAAATCACTCGAAACATTAAACAAATATTAAAATTACAAAGAAATACTTTCAGTCTTACCAGAATTATGAATATAGAACACAGTTAAATGCTAGCAAAACTCAGCTGAGCTGCTGGCTTTAGTATGGCGTCCCTCTAAATATTTCAATTAGCTTCTGGGAAATACACCACTGAATAATTTACTGTGTCTACTACTGGACAGTTTATGTTGAATGGCAAAAATGCGCGTCTGAGCGCCGATATTATATTCATCTATGGCCAATCACCGCCTTTTTTTCCTTTTCAAATTCAAACCTCCTACCAAAAGTCATTTCAGTCATACCTCAGTCAAGTATGTATTATTGTCTGTTGGTCCGACCGTCTCTACTTGCGTTTCACACAAAAAACACACTTGTTTTTTGAACCAACTCTGCCTTCCCCTACACAATTTTGCCTTTAAAGTTATTTTTAGCCACAATTCTCCACCGCATTCTCTCTCTTTCATTCCAACTAGATTTTAGCACTTGAGTCTCAAGGCCGCAATTTTTTGAAAATTAGGAACATTTTTTGTTTCAATGCAGTCGCTCGCTGATATGAACAACACAGTCTTTTGTCAATATCTTTCTTATTATCTATCCGTCTGTATAAATGAAAGCATATTATTTCACTGCTCAAGATGGGCCATCCGGCCAGCTAGGTTTTATACTCCTAACATTATTATTAAGAAAAAGTTACTTTTCAAGGTTAGTTGGTTTTTTTAAATATTTTTCGAGCATCTTCTGTAATGCGTTCACCACTGCATTCAAATAAACGGACTAAGTTATCGCAAAAGCGTCCAAGAAATGACTGTTGCGTATAATAGCTAAGGTCCCTTTTGTCGATTTCTTTACCTTGTGTCAACTTGGGGACGTGAATTTTCCTCCTTTCCCCACCAATTGCATCTTTTTAGCCTTGCTAGTTTTAAGCACGTGTTCAGTCATATTTTTTCCTTTTGATCTCCGTTCTCATCCCATTCCAAGGGTAAACGTTTTGCCTTCACGTCTAACAATTTAATTTCCATGGCGGGTGGTGACCCGCAGCGTGGGCGATCATGTATTCTAGTAGCTTACGCATTAGTTTTTATCCCTACATTTTATCTTTGGAGATATTTTAACGTTGTATCACGGTTAATTTTATCACACATCTCCCCACTTGAAAACATGCCTACGGCAAGTTCCAAAACCAGTGATACACATAGATAAAATTACTCCTCACGCCTGCCACTACTCTAATTTTGATCACAGGGGTGCCGACTGAGGAAATCTGCACCGACATTCAATTTGCCTGGGATATATTGGATACTAAACTGATAAGGTTGAAGCAATAAAGACCACCTCAGCAATCTTGCGTTTTCATGCTTAGCCTGAGATAAGAATACGAGAGGCTGATGATCCGTCTCGACCACAAAAGTCCTACCATACAGATAGATTTGAAACTTCTTTATTGCCCAGATTAACGCTAAACATTCTTTTTCGCTTGTGGAATATCCTTGTTCCGCCTTATTCAATTTGCGGCTTGCATAAGCGACTGGTTTCAGTTCCCCATCAGGTGAAGATGATCTTTGCAACAAAGCCGCCCCGAGTCCTACATTACTTGCATCGGTTCTTAAGACAAAGTCCTGTGTCAAATCAGGCAGTTTGAGAATAGGCTTGCTAGTGAGTTTTTCCTTTAAGTCTTGGAACGCTAATTCACTTTGCGCAGTCCAAATAATTTTATCTGGAAGTCCCTTGCGAGTCAGATCAGTCAGAGGAGCACAAATAGAGTTAAAATCTTTGATATATTTTTGATAAAATCCGCATAACGACACGAATGATCGCACGTCCTTTTTTGTTTGTGGTCTAGGTGCTCTCTGCAGTTTTTCCAAGTTCTTGGGGTCAGGGGTCATGTTACCCTGATATACAGTGTGTCCCAAGAATTCCAACTCTTTGCATCCAATACAACATTTTGTTGGCCTAGCAGTTAAGTTCGCCTCCCTAAGCCTATTAAATAACATTTTTAGAGCGTCAATGTGTTCTTCAAATGTCTCTGTGGCGACGAGAATATCATCCATGAAATTCGTGATACATGGGTTATTCAGGGGATCCAACAATTTGCGCATCATCCTTGAAAATACACTCGGAGCATTTTTCAGTCCGAATGGTAGCATGTTGAATTCATAATGTCCATCCGAAGTGCTAAAAGCCAAATAAGGTCTCACTTCAGGCTTCACTGGAATCTGGTAATAGCCTTTACTAAGATCCACCTTTGAAAAGTATTTTGCCTTGTTCAATCTGGCAAATAACTGTTTTGTGTCTGGTAATGGATCCACTTGTCCTTCTGTGACAGCATTCAGTTTCCTGTAATCTATGCACAGTCTGTGTTCCCCAGACGGTTTTCTCAACAAAACGACACTAGAGCTAAAAGATGATTCACTGTGTGAAATAATCCCCTCCTTCAACAAATAATCTATTTCTTCCTTCAATGCCTTCTCCTTCGCGAACGGAATAGAATAGGCTCTCATACAGATTGGGTTTGAGTCTACCAGTTTCATGTCATACTGTAGCAAATTTGTATGGCCTGGTTTATCTGTTAATACATCTGTATGTTCCTCCAGAACCTGTTGAACTCTCTCCCTCTGATTTTTAGTCAGGTGCTTACTGACTTTTACCTGGGCTGCTGTTTCACAAGGATGTAATGGGTATTCATGTGAGGTGAGTGGTTCCTTTTGCATTTGAGTTGCGATAGCTAAGGTCAGTAAGGGGGTGCTTTCCTGGAGTGGTCTGTCCAGATACTTCTTTAACAGGTTTACGTGATAAACTTTCTCCTTCCCCTTTTTGTCAATTTTATAGTTTGTTCTAGACACCTTCTCTAGAACCGTATATGGACCTTGCCATCCAATTTGTAATTTATTCTGGCTACCGGGTAGTAGAAGCAGCACCTTCTCTCCCACAGCTAGTTCTCTGTCCTTTGCCTTCCTATTAAAATATGCTGCATGTTTCTTCCTGGCTTGTTTCAAATTATCATTTGCCAGTTTCCATCCAGCTTTCAAACGAGTGGTCAATTCGTTCACGTATTGATAAGATGAGGTAACAGTCTCTTCCGCCTTCTCATCTGTCCAGGTCCTTAATAGTGCTTCTAGTGGACCTTTTATTGGCCTCCCAAATAGCAGAGTTGCGGGAGCCATCCCGGTTGAACTATGTGGTACATCCCGATACGCAAACAACGCGGCGGGCAGGAATTGATCCCACAGATCCGGTTTTTCGTGTGCCAGCTTTCTCAGGATAGAAATGAGAGTCCCGTTGAACCTCTCTACCTGGCCGTTCCCTTGCGGATGGTACGGACTACAATGAAAGTGTCTGGCTTGAAATAGCTTAAAAACTTCTTCCGTTAGTTTCCCCTTGAACTGAGAGCCATTATCAGTCAAGATTTGATGCGGGAATCCTAATCGGGTGAATATTGTAAGTAGTGCCTCTGCTACATGTTTTGAATCAATTGATGGCAGGGCTACCGCCTCTCCCCACATAGAACAAGTGTCCACCAGAGTAAGGATGTAACTGTTCCTCCCCTTGGTCCGAGTGAGAGGTCCCACAATATCCACTGCAACCCTCTCAAAAGGTGTTCCCACTATGGGCATTTCCCCTAGAGTTGCAGGAGCAGTCCAGTGCTTTGGAGCTACCCTTTGACATTCAGGACAGGATTTGACATATCTTTTTATATCCTCCGTTATCCCTGGCCAGAAGTAATGACAAGCTATACGCTGTCCTGTGGCGCTGATCCCCATGTGACCACTGAAGGGAATCGCATGCCCGAGTTCCATCACTTTATCCCTATATGAAGTGGGAAGAACCAGCTGGTTGTGACCATTTGTTCCAGTTCCGGCCTTCCTGTATAATAGTTTGTTCTTCTGTGGTAAAGTGGGATGTTATAAATATTTATAGGGGACTTAGTGTACTGACTGAGATCAGCTGTGAAGGTATCTGTATCTAATAGGTGTAGTGTTTTGCAGATAACCTTACTTGCTACCACATTATACCTCAGTCAGAATTATTCTGGAATATTGTGATGACTACGTTAAATGTCTAGGGTATGTATATGATGAAGTGTAAGTCACAACAACAACAGACAGATAAACAATTTAATTTATTCCACCACACTTGACAACACTGTGACACTCACACACATTTAACACTCTATAAGACTATCTTAAATGAGGCATTGGTAAATTTTCAAATATAAATATGTATTAATTACTTTCACTAAAATATGTGTCCTGATTCAAATACAAAGTGAACCAGGAATCACAATCAATTGTAATTACAATTTATATGTACAGAATTTATCAATATGAACCTTGTAGTGACATATTTTATTAATATTATCCTATGTGTGTCAGTTGTGTAGTAGTAATATGAGGTAATACTGGTTTTGTTTTTTCAAGCTATGTTGTTATTTGTCATCATGACTTCAAGTGTTTGTTTATCTTGGAAATAGTATGGGGAAAAGTTCACAGTTCCTATCAATTTAAACACTGTATTTTCCCTCTGTTTTATTATAAAGTCAGATTTTGAGGGGGGGCATAATGTTGAGCTCCTCTGGCCACAGACGCTTATCTTTCGTGATGGCGGCAGGAAAAGACTCCTCTCCTCGATAGCCTCCCTGTGTTCTGGAGACACCTCACTGGTCACTATCTGGACCCAGGAGTATGCTGTCAGCCTCTAGGTTCAGCAAAGCTCAGACCAGGTGCTGCTCAATAATTTTAGGACCACGGTCCCTGAAACAAGAAGGTTGTACCTCCTATTTCAGAACTAATTTATAATAAATTTCCAGACTGAACACAATACATAACAAACACTGAGTTCAGAGCGGTAGGCCAACTGCTATCTTCATCTGAAACAATTTTCACCAGTATACTCCTCCCTAATGGTTACTACGCCTCTGCAATTCCAGCATTATTTCTTTCTAGTCAATGAGATAGGTGTCAGTGTACTGTTTGGCAATTCCATGCAATTTTACTTTCCTCCGACCCCTTCTGTTCAGGGTGGAGCACTATATAGGCTTTACCTCATGTTCGCTACTGAACCACACATATATACAGACATAAATTATCAATTTACATTCAATTTTCATTAAAAGATATCAAATATTTCAAGCTTACCACAATTCATGGAATAATGCACAGTTACGTTGACTGGCAATGAATATAGCACAATTTCGATCTGCCGATGTCCCAGGCTTTTATTTAGAAAAATATGCACTGGCGCTCAACGCACTGGTTCTTTAGTAAGTTTATTTGAAAATGTGGTGCTGACCTGACGCCTCTGATTGACTATATTGGCGGGTCTAACCAATCGTGCCATGTTTACACAAGCGTTTGAAAAAAGGTACACCTACTTACGTTTCCCTAACAACAAAGAATCAATATTTATAGTCCGACTAATCGTGTTTAGCCTTACATTTACTTTCCGCCAATCAAATAGGAGGTAACATGTCAGCCTATTTCCCGTACAATGGTGGTGTGAAAATCTGCCACTGAGCGATTCTGATTTTGGTGTTGTCTGACATCCCTCACAATTTCTTTTGGCTATAATTTGTTAATTCCTAGACTATTTGCGTAACGTTTAACATATTTTTTGTCAGCAAGTCCTAAGGAACCCAAATATATAAATTTAATGGGGCTAAGGGGCTGCGTTCAAAATATGCATTTTCTTCTACCTCCTGTTCACTTCGAATACGATGTGGTGTCTGGGTACTGTAATGTTTTCAAACGTAAACCAGTATAATGTCATGTTTCCCAATAAGGGTTTTTCAGGTTTTTAAAACCTAACTCGTATGGGTAGTGTTTTTTATCACTGTCGATTTGAAAAAAAGCTAGTGCTTGTAGCCTTACACGCGTGTTAGGGGTGGCATTAATTGTGTATCGCGAGACTGTGGTAGTATTGCCTGCGTTCCGGCTTTCAGCCCCTCCCTTTCTTTCTATCCTTAGTCCATCTGTCTTTCGTTTATGGTAACTTAGTGTATAAAATGACATGAATGGAATATTAAATATAGGTCAGCTTGCGTATCTCAAGGTTTTTCTTAGAAAGGCAGTACACGTTTTATCGTAGAAAGCGGGTATTGAAGCAGTAGGCTTTTACTATCAACGTGAAACGTTACAATTTGCAGACGAAGGAGAAAACAAGGGGGATTTCGAGTACAGTCATTGTGACAGCACTGTTCTTTACCATTCTTCTTTCCTTTTATTAAAGTTATTTGTTAGGCTTTACATTTACTTTTTAATTTATATATGTGGATTAGAATTTCTCACGACATCTTCATAAAATATTCCCCCTTGCTCGGAGGTGTGTGGCATTTGGGCAATTTTTTAAAACATGGCTTGAGTGTCCTATCCTTAGCCTGCGCCTTCCTCATCTCCTCTGGATGAGCATTTATAGGTTCACCTTCTTCCTCCTTCTTCTGTGACCTGGTCTGCACTGTCGCCATGATCACAGGTCTCTCGGGATTCCCCAAGAAGACGTATCTACACCCCAATATCAGAGGGTAGATTGGTTCATCTATCACTGCTGCTCTGATTTCTCCTTCCACATAGCGAGTTTTCACCGTTATCCTTGCGATGGGAAGTGTCATGAGTGGTATGTCCTTAGTTGCCCCTTGTATTTCCACTGTTTCTGTGGTATACTGACTTGGGTCCACTAGGCTAGACTTCACAACTGAATCATAATCTAAACCTGTATCATAAAGGCACCTTATGGTGACCCCATTACAAATAACATCCTCACAAACTGGGGGGTGATAAGATTCCTGCTGTCCATTAGGATTAACCTTTAATCTTTGAGTCCCCGACTTCATTGCAGCAATGTTTGAAGGTTTCCTTCTACAAAATTCGGTGTTATGGTTATCTTTCTTGCACCATTTACACCATCTTTTTCCTTGGTTAAACGGTTTTCTTTCATTGGATTTTTGGTCATTGAACTGTGAGTTTCTGTCTCGGTAGTCATTTCTTGGCCGTTCAAAGTTTGTCCTACCTTTATTTCCCTGTTCTCTATTATCAAATTTATTAAATTGCTGTGGAGCTTTAAAATTGTCTATGTGCTTCTTTTTAGCACCACTTACCTCTGCCTGGGCTGCCTGATACCTCTCAGCGACATTTAAAACCTCCCCCAACTTCTCTGCACCTTGTTCCATGAGAAATTTTCTCATGTCTGGAGCCATGGACTCTCTCAATTGCTCTATCATGATCATCTCCTTAAGATCTTGGGTCTTCCCCAGAGCAGTCCATTTCTCCAAATAGGTTTCCAGTCTGGCAGAGAATTGGTGGTATGTCTCCCCAGACAACAGTTTGGCATTTCTAAATTTCTTACGATAAAATTCACCATTTTTTTCGTACCTCAATAACAAAGCCTGCTTTAACATGTCATAATTGTCTTGGTCTTCTCTGTTCATTTTTGCGAAGACTTCATAAGAAGTACCTCTCAGTCCCTGTGATAACTTTAAACTCCACCTCTCTCTCTCTAACCCATATGTAGTAGCTAATAACTCAAAACGTCCTAGGTACCCCTCTATGTCATCGTCTTTCTCAACAAAATGGTCTAAATGAAACCCCATAGCTGATGTTGAGGCTCCCAGACTGGGCGTAGCATCTGAGGCAAAAGGGCTGGCACCATTTTCAGGAGCCTGGCCTTGTAGCTCCAGCTCCCTTAGTCGTAATTCGTGCTCCCTTTGCAACCTTCTATCTTCTGCCTCCCTTTCGGCAGTCAATCTTTTATCTTCTGCCTCCCTTTGCTGTCGTTTTTCTTCTGCCTCTAATGCTTTAGCCTCTTTGTCAGCCTCAATCTGCAGCCTCTTAAGTTCTCTATCAGCCTCAATTTGCAACCTCTTCTCTTCAGCTACCTTCCTATCTTCCCTTTCAATATACTTATCACATTCAGCCGTTACATATTGAATTAAAACCTGACCATCCATTCCCATATCCCTTGCCGTCAGCACAGCAGCTGATCTGAATTTGGCTAGCTCCGCCATACTTTTTAGACAATTTAGCAATGAGCAAGATAAAATTTCCAACCACTAAAGTAATTCTAATTACTATAGTCTAAAGTAATTCTAATTAATTAATTAATCAATTAACTACCACTGGCTGTGAAGATTCACCAACTTTTATTTTCACTTTTAATTTTAAGGGACACTTTTAATTTTTATAATGTGTTCCCCTAATTTAATTCTCCCACCAGGAGATCCTAATATTATTGATAGGCTAATTATCCCGGGACAAGAGACCCCAATATATGTAGTGGATTTGATGGTATTG
Organism: Oreohelix idahoensis; assembly: GCA_024509875.1. NCBI lineage: Eukaryota > Metazoa > Mollusca > Gastropoda > Stylommatophora > Oreohelicidae > Oreohelix > Oreohelix idahoensis. The sequence continues at coordinate 94,359 of JAMPIV010005532.1, forward strand.
TATGATTGTGATATTACTTAGTGTGATGCATGAGGTCAGCTGTGAAGGCTCCTGAGATAAATGTAGCTGTGAATTTTCAGAAGGCCCTTCTTGCTACCACTACGACCTCACACCTATCTTTTTTTTCTAATGAATGTGGCTACGTTAAAATTCTAGGGTACTGATATGTAATGTGTTGTGGTAGTTTACATACACACACACAGATATTTAATAAGTCTAATAATATTAATAAAATGTTATAACACACTGAACTAACTCAAGCTGTGTAAAATTTTGATAGTAAATTTTCTTTAAGTTTATTTGTTCTGAACCAAGGTTTTATTTTGGTCAGAACATATGAAAGGTTTTGCAATTATGAATGAAATGCATGAATATATGGCATAATAAATGAAAGGTGTGTACATATGTATTTTACAAGACTAGTTAATATTACTACTGTTTATAGTTGTAATTTATCTGGGAGAACGATTAATGGATGTGCTGTTGGGGTGGCCTCATCACTCCCTGTCTATGGCGACTACACATTGTCCATTTATTGATGGGAATATAATTGGTGTGTTAGAAAATAAGTTGAGTTGGTGAATTTCCAGCAGGCCAGACGCTCACGTATCTTGAATGAGTAGTTCTGGTGCTGGAATCAGGTGGCCCCACCTCTCCGTGCTTGGGGGCAATATAAGGCTGCTCTGCCAAAATATAAACTGCACGGGTCCACTCTTGTATTATTCAACTCCTCATTTGACACCACATTGGTGCCAAATAAAAACTCACAGTTCTGCAATAAAAGTATTGGTCATGTGTCAGAATTCCATCCTCTAAACCATTTCTGGACACAACACTACACACAACAACACCACATAGACGGGTCAGATCTCTTTGACCATACAACACATCTTACCAAGTTGGTTTCACATAGGATAAGTTCCCCCAGACTACATATTCTGAAATATGTTCATTAGCTTCCTGCCATAGAATAGGATAGGTGATATGTTCCACTGATCTCAACACTTGATCCGCCCTTCATAATCCTTGCTGGAGTTTATGTATTTTGTTTGTCTCTAGACCCTGAACTGGGGCGGGGGGTCTAGAGCGAATCCTTACTTGTTGTAAGGGATAGATTTTGATATGGCAGTATCAAATCACTCGAAACATTAAACAAATATTAAAATATACAAAGAAATACTTTCAGTCTTACCAGAATTATGAATATAGAACACAGTTATTTGCTAGCAAAACTCAGCTGAGCTGCTGGCTTTAGTATGGCGTCCCTCTAAATATTTCAATTAGCTTCTGGGAAATACACCACTGAATTATTTACTGTGTCTACTACTGGACAGTTTATGTTGAATGGCAAAAATGCGCGTCTGAGCGCCGATAATATATTCATCTATGGCCAATCACCGCCTTTTTTTCCTTTTCAAATTCAAACCTCCTACCAAAAGTCATTTCAGTCATACCTCAGTCAAGTATGTATTATTGTCTGTTGGTCCGTCTGTCTCTACTTGCGTTTCACAAAAAAACACACTTGTTTTTTGAACCAACTCTGCCTTCCCCTACACAATTTTGCCTTTAAAGTTATTTTTAGCCACAATTCTCCACCGCATTCCCTCTCTTTCATTCCAACTAGATTTTAGCACTTGAGTCTCAAGGCCGCAGTTTTTGAAAATTAGGGACATTTTTTGTTTCAATGCAGTCGCTCGCTGATATGAACAACACAGTCTTTTGTCAATATCTTTCTTATTATCTATCCGTCTGTATAAATGAAAGCATATTATTTCACTGCTCAAGATGGGCCATCCGGCCAGCTAGGTTTTATATTCCTAACATTATTATTAAGAAAAAGTTACTTTTCAAGGTTAGTTGGTTTTTTGAAATATTTTTCGAGCATCTTCTGTAATGCGTTCGTCACTGCATTCAAATAAACGGACTAAGTTATCGCAAAAGCGTCCAAGAAATGACTGTTGCGTATAATAGCTAAGGTCCCTTTTGTCGATTTCTTTACCTTGTGTCAACTTGGGGACGTGAATTTTCCTCCTTTCCCCACCAATTGCGTCTTTTTAGCCTTGCTAGTTTTAAGCACGTGTTCAGTCATATTTTTTCCTTTTGATCTCCGTTCTCATCCCGTTCCAAGGGTAAACGCTTTGCCTTCACGTCTAACAATTTAATTTCCATGGCGGGTGGTGACCCGCAGCGTGGGCGATCATGTATTCTAGTAGCTTACGCATTAGTTTTTATCCCTACATTTTATCTTTGGAGATATTTTAACGTTGTATCACGGTTAATTTTATCACATGGACAAAATAATAAGACATATGTATTAGTCTTAAGAACTGTGTGTGATTAATTCTATGGACATATGCAGCCGACAGAGGGGGTAAGTGTGAATGAAAGCGAGCTCGCTGAATGAATGCGAGAAGGGAAAACGGAATGAAAGAATTTAGTTTCTAAATGTTTACTACTAATATAACACCTTCCTTTTATCTATTTTCTCCCTAAGGCTGAAGGCCCACGGGAAAGTTAAATTAAGGACATATCATAGATACCCGTCCCGTCTACCCACTCCCCATTGTCAATCCTTTGTTTGATCTGTTGGGTAAACACACCTCGGGTGGGATCATTTTCCTAGTTTTTTCCAGGTCTATGAGAATATATATATTGTTTATTTATTGTCCCTTTATGTAACTACCATTTCACCTGATGACATGATAACGATGTATTAACTGTTGTAACCTATTTTTTCTTTCTAAAGATATAATAAATTTTATAAACCTTAGCTATTAGTTCTGGTCAAAACCTTCCCCTGCCCCATTACATATGTGCCCACCGTTTACGTGTTCGTGTATAGGCCTACGTATGTACGTATTTATGTCACAAAATTGTTTGTGTGTGCGTACGAGAGGATAGTGTATTGAATCAATATCTAGTGAGAAAATACGTCTCCAGTAAGTGTGTCATACTAGATAAGTTGGATTGAAACTATTATTAAATCCAAGACAGTATTTTCTTCTCCTACACCTGTACTCCTCGTAAACAAGGACTATTTCTCACACCTTTCTCTCACATAGCTTTCACTATCTCACCCCTGCTCGATTGGGACCATAGAAATAAAGCCTATCTAAAACTCACGACAACCACCTATGGCCTCCAGAGCAGGCTGAACAATTGGTCTCAAGATTTCGTTCTGGTATCTTGGGCCGATCAAGTTGCCTTGGATGATGTAGAATGGGGTCCTGCCGTGTCTGTCGAAGCCTCCCCAGGCCATGACAGAACCCCTACCATAACGATCCACTTCTCGAATTGTGTCATCTGTAAATCGCTCTCCTGGTCGTCTCCAAACTCGAATCCTGCCATCATTGAATGACACAGTGAAGCGAGATTCATCAGTGAAGAGAACTTGACTCCATTGTTGCTTTGTCCATCAGATGTGCTTGCGACACCAAGCAACACGGGCTCTGCGATGAGCAGGAGTAAGAGGACTGCAGGACGTCGAGCAGCCAGTCTAAATTCATGTAAACGTCTGCGAATGGTGCTTTGACTGACATTAACGTTTACAGTTTGTCTCAGCTGACATCTTAGAGTGGAACAAGTCACTGTTCGATGGCGCAGGGCTGAGAACAAGAGGTACCGGTCATCATGTCTTTTGGTGCATCTAGGGTGACCTGGCCGGTGGCGATCCTCCACACTTCCTATGGCCTGAAATCTCTCCAAAATTCTTTGGATAGTAGAATGTGACACTGCAAGCCGTCTAGCAACCTCACGGACAGATAAACCACTTTCAACCTACGCTATAGCCCTCATTCTTTGTAAGGTGTCAAGACTTCTTCTCGGTGGCATGGTTTTTGCAAGTGATGAAACTACCCTAAGTCTGCTGATTGTAAAACAAATTAAGAGTGAACTCTGTTCACGAAAAGTCGCCATTGCACGTGGAATGTCAATCAGCACGATTACTTCACCTGTTTGGTTGTACGGAAGTTTGAAAAAACAGATTAAAAATGTGAATTTATGGTCAGCAAACCAAATTGCACGTGATCACCATGGTTGTCGGTGAGTTGTTTTTATGCTTAACGTGCATAGAGGACTGTCAGAGGAAGATATTGCACCCATTTTTACTAAAAAACGTCCTTCATTTAATCATTCTATGTTGTCAGAATAGGTTATATGTATCTAATGCTACACAGCACACACACAAAGCACACCGGGATACTGGTGCTGTGTGAACAAACCCCCCTACTGGTACTATGGATTTAAGGCACACTCACACTATACACTTCGCTCGCTGTCTCAAAGGTACGACCACAGTACACAGTAGCTGACATGAATAATCCAATAACACCTAAATCAGGTAATAACCCTTTAATAAGTACAGTGCACACATATGAGCCACCCACGGCTAGCAATACACATGAAATGCAATGCACAATGTAATGAAAATGCCAAACTACTTGCCAAAATCACCAGCTCAACATAATAGCAAAACAGTCACCGACATAATCTAACCAGCGACTACAGAATGACTATCGCTCACAGGCGACGACCAATACTGAAACAAGGCAATACATAATTGCAAGATTCTACCGTAAATAATATCCAGGAAAGAACCACCAGAAATCACATCACCCTTCTAGTAATCTAACAATAATCCTGAACACCTGAAACAATCGGCAAGCAATGAACAAAAATGGCATTCATGTAATCCCAGCAAATCCGCTGACAAAGGGAACAAGCGTCCGTACAGGACCGCTGACATCTCCTAGACTGCCTTCCCTCCAAAAGTTTCATATCCTCTTCCGTTCTGGCCCAACTGACCAAACGGGTTTTAAATTAGCATCAGGGTCGACACTCTACAGCGTGACCAGCTTAATATTTTATAATATTTATACTGTGACATATGTGCTTATATAAAAGTGAATTGAAAATAATAGGGTGGCCCTTGACTTTTGACGAGTAGTATATTTGGGTAACTGAGTAAAACAAGGAGGATTGGACCTTTGTTTTTTAAAAAAACAGAAGAAGAAGTCGAAACACTATATCACTCACAATACTGTACTGCATGAAAAACTATCAACTTGCATAGGAATGATCAGCAACTGGCGAATGCAAAGCACTGCACAAAGAAGATAGAAAAAGAACAAACGAAGGAAATGAAGAAAGAGAGAAGAAAAGAAAGAAAGAAAGAAAGAAAGACAATCTATTTAACAGTTTTAACTTTTTTAACTTGATAAATCTTCTAGAATGACCGCGTCCGATTGATTTTCATGTTGTACAACACTTACCCGCCTGGACTTTAGCGACGTCTTAAAATCGCTCATTTGCACAAAATGTAGGCAGTGTAACGTAGCGTAAAGATACACACTAGTCCATCGTGTAAGGACGATATTCAATCCTCTAGATATCTCCCATAACAAACACAGATCCACTGACAGCGCCTTGAGTTAGGAGAAAGACACCCAATAATCCTGACGTAGGACCCAATGAGCTGGAATATTATATTCTTTGTTTGATCTCGCTGGACATAGACAGAGATAATGTCTGGAACTTAAGGTCGTGAACTTTAGAGCGTCTTCCAGGATAACTGTCTAATATTTCACTTTTGTTCCTTCTTTGTTTTTAGTGTTCTCATAACACTGGCCGCTGTGATGATTCACTGGAATAATTCTTCCTATGATAAAGAACTGATTTATGTTCATCAGGGTTTGCTCAGGTTCTGGGCGTTAAACTGTGCGTGAGTCAGGTTATATTACCGCAGTGGTATTCAGTACAATTCTTTGTTATGTTTCTATATGGGATAGGAGCTTCCGATGGGCAGAGTAGTTAGACCGCTTGTCACTCGCGGCAAAGTTTCGGGTTCCTTTTTCAAAACCTGGTTCTTCTTCTTCCTTCTTCCTCGTTCGTCCTGAAAAGGACGTTGGTTGCGTTGTGTCTGTTTACGCCGGAGCTGTGATATCTGCACCTTTCGGTCGACACATCCGACTTCAGCACGACAGTTTTTGGGACCGGGTTTGCCTTCCCTCTGCGATCCCTACTCGCTCAGCCAGACTGCAGTGATGCAGACTGTTTCCAGGACCACCACGTGGAGGTGGAGTAGGGTCTTAGTCAGCTCTCGTTCGCTCACTCTGATGCAAGCAGTCAAGCTATGGGTCTCAGACTGCATTCTCTATTGCTGCATCTTTGGGTCCCAAAACCTGGTTGCACTACACTTCAGTCTGTTCAGCTTTACCCGACGCTGCTCGTAAGTTAATGAAGGCAAAGGTAACGGTGAAGGGAATTGGTTACCCAACCTCATAAAGCTGGACCTAGTAAAAGGAAGTGCCTAACACCTCAATTCCTTAAGGCAGTATCTGCTATGGGACTCCCTTTACCTTTTTATTAATATTTACCAGGGGTCGGCAACCGGTCGACGCGCCTACCGATAGATCCCAAGGTACGATTTGATAGATCTCTGAATGACGGAGGAGGAAAAAGGAACACATTTTTAAGGAAAGGAAATTTCGGACAAGCCTTGTCCCACCGGCATTTATCAGCGCCGTATAACCAGGGTTAAAGTTATTTTTCAGGGTTGTGGAGTCGGCCAACAAACTATCCGACTCTGACTCCTGAAATTTTAGAAGTCCAACTCCGACTGCCAACTCCGACTGCCAACTTCGACTAAATTTTTTTTTTTTAACTAGTCACATGGCATAAAATTCGCAGCCAAACTCTGGACATATTTTACTGACTCCGACTACATTTAAAAACGACCGACTCCAAACTCCACCTCCAACTCTACAATCATGGTATTCTTTCAGCGTTCGCAGTGGAAACCCACGACCTAACGTACTAAAGAATACTTTATTCGTGGACTGCATTGAATAAAAACGATATTTTTTGGCGGGAATTTCACTGGGTAAATATCATTTCGTTTGAATTTTTTCACCGCTCTGTTGATGGAATTGCAGGAAGAAGATATCCGGCAGAGATAATAATTACAATAAGGCTGCACTTATTCCACATTCCACATACCCTAAACCTGAAAACAGACATGATTTCGACAAGGTAGATCGTTAGAGAACTCAGTGTTCCTAAAGCAGATCCTCACAATTTCTGTGTTGCCTGCAGCTGATATATACTGTGACGTGGAAATGCAAATAGTGATACCGTAATCTGACAGCCTTTGCTTTCCCATTTAATGCCTACCATTTGCTAAAGCAAAACCACGCATTTTCTGACTGTCTGACTCACATCTTAATCCACGCCTCTTTTTGTCCACTTGACCTTACCAAACAAGCTTGCGAGCTTGTTTACAAACTCCGCAAACTGTCATTTATTCAGGGGAGCGAATCACATTTGCTTACCTGAGTTTCTCAAGCGAGCTGATTTATCAATATTATGATAACTGGCAGATAGCACGTGCAGACACGTGGAAGGTAACAGCTTTTGAAGTTTCTCTACGAGGGGGAGCAAATTCTGTAATTTCGATACATTTAGGGAAAGGTATCTCTTTGATTTCGTGAAACAAGGAAATTCGCAGACCGGAGCCCGCTACATAGACTAATCTCTGTTGTCGTTAGCAGCGGCCGACAAAAGCGAACACGAACCCTTGATCGGGGAAAATAGTTTCCTGAATTTTTGCTACGCACGAAACGTGCGAAAAGTAACAGCCTTCTGAGATCAAAATACGATGCTCCTATATAAACCGCGTTTCCCTCTAACCATTATCAGTTGTCGCTCAGATTTTTTTGGATAACCTAGCTCGTTATTCTAGAGCCATTGTGAAAGTGTGTTGTTAGCATTTCGTGGAGATTGTTTCATTTCTGATTGTGGTAATAAAATTAGCATTTACGTGATTTGATGTTTTAAGTTTACCATTATAATTCCCTGGGATTTTCTAGGTGTTAAGACTAGCGAATTAAATAACGCATAGCTATTTTTATTCCAGATGTTTCAGTTGTAATGTAGATTTAATCACCCGCTATCACCCAGAAAGAGTTGGTTTAGTTGACTAATAAATACACTAGGCGAATGATAATTGACGGAATACAATTCACTTCTAATTCATTAAGTGTAATTATATAAGTGACTAGTATAATATCATGTGGCGAAACAAATAGCTAGTAATGACAAGCGATATTTGTATAAGTGCGATACAGATTAAATAATAACTGACCAGACAGGATAGGCTAGACATAACGTGCGCCTTTTAACTTAATCAGGGATGACGAAGAGGATGATAGATGTCTCTTCCCCCTCCGTGTGTGTATATATATATGTAGATATTATTAGCAGTAAGTGTTTTATAATGTTCTTATATCCTTTAGGCAACTTGTTCAACAGCGACCAGCGTTTTTTACTCGGACATATCTTGGGCCGTATCTCGATTTTTTACTGAGTGAAAGTAAAGTTGTCTTCTGTTGGCTGACGAGTCTCCAAGTTTCAGTTGTGAACAGGACGGGCCACAGAGACAAACGAACATTGCAATAAGTAAAATTTTAACGGGGACTGACCAAATACCCAGATATATTTTCTTGCATTTTATAAGCCCATTGTGGTGAAATAACAATAACTGTTTTCCCGACTTCTGATAGTCGTTTTATTCCAAGAGGATATTTATCCAGACGAATCACGCTATTTCCCAATCGGCACCCACTAGAGTTAGCCGGTAGGATCTATCTAATCAATCGCATAACAACATCAGTAACAATTTGTAACAACTAGCTGTGTCCAAATACCAGAAGTATTTGTTTTCCCGTCCTTGTGGTGAACACTTATCTCGATTCTTCTAGCATTAACTAGTCAAGGTGACAAGATCGATCCAGGATTACCTCACCAAACTTGGCGTCCACCTTTATAAAATTACTGTTAAGGCTGGCCTGGGGCCAAGTTTGCCACTGAAACCTGGCATTACCAATATCGATAACTATATCCAGTATAATTATACATGACTGGAAATGACACCAGATTAGGTAAGGAAAGAGAGAACGTGGCCACGTATTAGGAATATCGTTTGCTCATTTGGCTTTAACAATTGTTTACTGTACGGGATAGCACGTATTAGGAATTTTGCTCAATTTACTGTCTATATACTGTAACCTATTGCTAAACTTTTTGACCTTTGGGATTATTAACTTGGTTGGGTTCTTATCATCTCACCGAGGGAGGGCATAGGCATTCTGTTAATTCTCTATACGTAATTTTGATGTATTTGATTTTTTGATATTCGATGTTGTGAAGTTTAAATGATAATAAACAACAAACTAACTAAACTTTGTGTGTCGGTCAGACCCATACCCAATAACCATAGTTTTTCACGGTTGTGTGTCTTGTAGTCACATATTTGTCTGTGTGTGTGAGTGGTTAAACGTATATGTTACATGTGTGGAGAGTAGGATGGTCTTATAATAAATTACAGTCGTAAAGATAGGCTGGACTAGAGTATCTTCTCAATCCAGAGACAGATTCTATCCTTAAATTATTCACTCGTGAAATCTATTACCTATACTTTTAACCTCACTTATTTACCACTATCACCTCTGCTCAGACGGGACCATAAATATCTTCTGACCTATCTTTATAAATCTACGACAGATACTAACAGGCAAAAAAAACGTGCTTCGTGTAGGTCACATGGGTCTTTGAGGAGGCAAGGAAAGAGTAGGACTACTGCCCATGTGGTTTACCCAGCTCTAATGGGTACCCTCCAAAGACGGCGAGTATTTGCCTGAATGGCGAGAGGACACCTATCAGCGTGCAGGGAAAATAGGAGACTCACGTAAAATCAGTCTCAGGTTAGATATACTAACCTGAGATTTCGCCTTGAGTAATAGCGGGCGTACGTTTAAAAACAAAAACGTGTTGTTACGTATCGGGCTGGCAACCTTATACAGTAAAACAAATGGTTACAAAAACTACTGCTGTACGTACGCAAACCTGTCTTGGTCAGCTCTGGTTCGCTGACCCTGACGCAAGCAGTCAAGCTATGGGTCGCTGACTGCATTCTCTATTGCTGCATCTTTGGGTCCCTTCTGGAGGTCTGAATCCATGGCTCTTGGTTTCCCATATTTATCGTGGTAGCCGATCTTCTTCCATTCTGCATACATGGCCAAACCATCGTAGTTGGGACTGTTCTACTGGGGTCTGCATGGGCTGGGTTTTGAGGCATTGCCGTATCGTCTTCTTGTCACTTCACCCACCCTCCTCAGATACCCCATTTCAATGATTGCATGAGTTATTATCGCCTTGGATGCAAATAAGGACGTACCACACTACTATTTCATCCATCGTGATGTGATTTTCAATCACTTGCATCACGCATTGGGCGCTGCATGTTTCATAAGCACGTGGTCATCATATGACATGCTTTGTAAAATGTAGGTCACTCTGGAGAGTGAAGCCTGGCTAAATGTTTGTGGACCAGAAAATGTTTACCACAATCGAAATCCACCGCCTAAAGAGATGCCATGACTTTCAGCTGTCGATGGAGAAAGAGCTACAAGACGTTTAGAGGCTTGGGAGCCACCTTGGAAGGTTGCTGTTGATATGGACGTACTTATCGCCACACTTATCGTCTGCAAAATCTATTTAACCGAACCACCATCACTACTGGACTTCCCAGACGCAGCAGACCGAGTGTCACGACAACAGAGCAGGATTACCATGTCGTACGGCGGCACAGGTGGGATCCATACTAGACCGCCTCCGACACAACCAGGAACTCAAATGGCCTACCACTCAGTAAGCGAGCGTCCGAATGACAGAGAGATTAGAGTGCTGGTCTCTGGCGGCAAAGCTGCCGGGTTCGATTCACGGTATCTACACGCTCCAGTCTACCCAGCTGTAAACGGGCACCTGACTTTGCTCTTGGGTTAGGGAAGGAAAAGGCAGCGATGAAGGGAACCGGTCTCTCGATGCTGAACCTAGAATAGTGAAGTCTCTAACACTTACTGCAGTATCTGCTATGAGACCATCTTTAACCTTTTTTACTCAGTGAGCGCAGGTAACGAATACGTCTGGTTGCAAGAGACCTATACTGTAGGCTCCCAACTCAGTAAAGTGTTGATCGCTCAACATTGTTTGAACCATCTGCAGAGGGTGCAGTACCATATCAATAGACGCTATCGAGAATGGCAGAGAGCTATATTCACATATGAAAGCAGGCTCTGCATTGATCCTACTGATGGCTGCTGACGAATCTGTGTTGCAGAGACGATGTCCAGAATTCAAAACCTAGCTAGCCCAATGTCGGACAACAAAGAGGTGTGTTGTTTGTTTATTTATTTACTGTTTACGGGCCTCAGGTTTCCCCTCCTTATCTGTTTAAACGTTTGACTAAATATGTAATAACAAGCGGCTAAGGAGGCCTCTCCCAGAACACATAGTTATAGAAATCGTCACTGCGAGAGCAAATAATATCCTTTTGCATACGCCATTGTCAGAAGTGGTGAGATACAAAGGTAGTCACGTTCTCCTTAAAGAGGGCAAGAGGAGTAAGGAAAACAAGAAAACGTTGTAGCCATGGACCTTCGCTATTTTCAAAGTTGGAGATGAACTGTTTTGTTTTTTTTTTTTTTTTGTTTTTTTTTTTGGTTATAGTCTGTTCTTTTTTTTAATATTAATTTATTCGTACTATTTCTCACTCTTATGTTCCATCTGTTGATTCTTTAACAAAGGTCAAGCATCGTCACAACGCAAAGACCCCTTCGATGCAATTGTATAGACTATCACTGCGCGGACAATCAGAGTGTATCATGAAAACGATGAACATTACAGTGGCTTGAAGTGGCCTCTGAATAAAGCATAGAAGAGGAAAATCATATCTTGTGAGATGAGATACTTAAGAACAGGCATTAGTGTTACTACGATAGACCTGATGAGGAATGACGACATCAGAAAAATCGTAGGAACTTTATTCTGCATCAAGTGTATACAGAGACAGAAATATAAATGGTTGGACCACTCGTGAGAATGGAGCCCGACCAATAACATCTACGCGCCTATAATGGTAGAAGATATGGGTTCAGAGCACGAGGAAAACCAAGAGACAGATATATATCCTACAATAACGCGGTCTCACAGCAACCAATACGAAACACTCGGCTCCTCACTACACTTCACGGAAAGAGTTGAACTCACAATTAAAGTAAGTACAGGCATACCTCGCTTTATTGCGCTTCGCTTTATTGCGATTCGCAGATATTGCGCTTTTTTTTCAAATTATTCAAGTTTATTTATTAGAACGTGCCTTCTTCTTCCGATAGATTTTGGCTCTCCACCAGCAAAAAGATTACGATTCGCTAAAGGCTCAGATGATGAAGATTAGCATTTTTTTTAGCAATAAAGTATTTTTAATTTTACAATACACTTTTTTTTAAGACCAGCGCTATTGCGCAGACATAGTGTAAACATGATTTCAGGCTTTTATATGCACTGGGAAGCCACACAAAAATGGGTATGACCCACTTTATTGCGATATTCGCTTTATTGCAGTGGTCTGGAACCGAACCCGCAATATCTCCGAGGTATACTTGTAAATAATGAATATATGTTCAACTTAAAGCAACGTATAATGACTCTATAATGTGAAACTTTTAAAATACTGTGAAGTAACTGTTATAGTTATACTGACTGTTGTCATCTGTGAAACGTACAATTCGACAAACAGCATTACAAATGAATTTACTTCCTACCGTATGTCTTACAATGCTGTTTAATGCCCACAGTAGGAAGTACTATACTCATGTTTTATTCAAAAACACGTTAATCACATTTCTGTTTCAAATAAATGAGATGCGTCCCAAGCTCAGAATCCCAAATCAGATTTAAAACATCAGACAGTACCCGGATTAATTGTGTCTTTCCCGCGTCTATACACGGAAGTCCTTCCCCTTCCCGTCATACACCAGGGGTAAACGACCTACAATGAAAAACGTTGGCCACTTCTTCATTCAGTATTTCCAAGTTATCATACACATTATTTGGGTCTGAATATCTAAGAGACGACACAAAGATGATGAACAAATACGATACGTAATAGCCAAAGTGTACAAGGAGGCACCCCTTCAAGATAGGAACTCATATCTTGTCCATAACGTATACAAAGTTGAAGGAACGAAGATCAATTCATATAAGAATACGGAAGGCCAGACGGTCTATCATTGCCACGGGAAAGGTATGGAAGTCAAAAGAAATAAATATGCAAAGACAAACATAAGAATTTTCAAATCAAGTGTCAAGGCAATCCTATTTTATGGCTCTGAAACTTGGGCAGCAACAAAATCGATATCCAAGAAGTTACAGACTTTCATGAATGGATGGCTGCGCACATTAAAATTCTATGATAAAATCAACGTCCTTCTTCTTCTTCTTCTTTCGTTGGCTTGAAATATATTGTCTATATCTGCAATGTTGTTTCTTGTATAAACTTCGCTGTCTTTTGTAGTTCATACAGAGGTCCGTATAGTTTTGCTTCCAGTGTTGTTTCTCTGGGCCAGTGGGTTTGCCTCGATATATCATATTCGGGACAATCTTGAAGTACGTGCTCCGCAATCTGGGGTGCCTGTCCACATGTACACATGGCTGAATTGTCAATCTTGAATTTTGTATACATGTGGCTGCGGAGTCGGTTGTGTCCTGTTCTGAGGCGCAGAATGACATATTGTTCTGATCTGTTCATAACTTGGTAGTCATCCTACTTTGGTGTTGGTGGCTTTCTGATTGATTTGATCATCTTTTTCTTCTGATGGTACGTAACTGGTACATTCGGTTGCTCGTCTGCAGCACCTTCTTTAGCCAGTCGGTCTGCTCTCTCGTTTCCTGAATCAACGTCCTGATGCTGATGGAAGGAACAAGGCAAATAACAGTGGGAAAAGATGTGAAGAGAAGACATTGACGTTGAACAGGATACACATTAAGGAAGCGAAAGGGTAGCATTACAAAGCAGTTCTTGTTCTGAAATTCATACGGTACAAGAGACGCCCCAAAAACACGTGGAAAGGGGGACGGAAAGTGAAAATAAAAGCATCAGCCTTAATAGTAAAAAGGGAGAAGTAATGGTCGTCTCAAAGAAAATGGCTTGAGGCCACAGAGATGTGGTTTTACAGAAGAATGTTAAAAATATCATGGACAGCCAAAAAGAGTAATGATGATTGTTGCTGTCATTTTCTGAATCTCTGTGCGTCGGGATGACGACAGAATTCCTTGTGATGTTCTGAGGATTCATTTGCCAGGTAATACCGACCTTTATGCATTATTACGCTTTTCGGTGGCAGAACATGTAAAGGATTACCTAGGGTGAACAGCAGTTCACTGATCCGCCATTTCAGAACTTATATATTTGTGCTCGAGGTAGCCATCCAAGACTGTTAGTCTTATATTGTCCAGAAATCCAGTGACGAAGATATATTGTGGGAGCCGCAGATTGGCGGAACTTCATATCTACAATAAGTATTACTGCAGGGTTGATGATAACCTATTTAACAGAAGTACACGGCCGACGTCAGAACGAGGCCTGTGCTTTCGGCTATTATACTACAGCCTGATATGTGCAATTGGCAGGGAGTGCCAAGTTGCACCTATGTGTCATAGTAACTAAGGCATCTGACGCGTTTAGTCAGAGACGCCAGGGCGACGCTACGAACTGTCATTATTGAAGAACTTTGCTATTGACCATGCACGTCTATTCTGATGTTTACCTTTTTGAATGCCAAATGTATACCTATCGATGTCAGGTCAGCATGACCTTGTTACACTGACTGTTCCTGTTGATACTATGTGTGTTCCCGTCAATAAATGTCTTGAAACATGCCTGCAGTGTCAAAGCATCCTTGATTACTGCATGTGAGAGTATGGGTTGCAGGATCTACATCTATACGAGCCTAAACACATTCGCGCCTTCATTCGCACCCACACTCAATTCATCATACGCTCGCACTACACATCTAACAACATGTATACTGTCTTGGGCCAGTGATCACCTCAACAAGAAAAAAAAAGACAGTTACATTTCTGGTGGACCAGTTACGTGGGCTCTTATGATACATTTCTTGTCGCCAATGTGGCCTAGAAACTTACATTTCTGATGGACCAGATCTGTGGGTTTAAAAAGAACAGAGCGAGCATTTGACATTATTGTTGACATTTATGGATCCAGAAATTTACATTCCTGGTTGGCTGTTACATGTATGATGTCTCCAGTTTTGTCGAGAAAGTTACAAGAAGGACAAGTACACATTACACTTCTGATCTGTGGGTCTAAGCTACACACGGGACAGCCGTAACACACAGCGCTAATTCTACACTTGCAAGTTTTGGCTACAACAGGACAGATATAGGTCATCAACGGTTGACCCAAATAAACAGTACGAGCATTTATATTATAATGCTACATAAAGCATAACAAGACATGTACTGAAGTTAACTACTAGGCATTTGCTACGTGGACCATAACTGCATAGAAGGCGGGTTCCTATTGTAAACAGTACTGCTGGTTGTTACACGTTTCATTCAACAACAGACTTTTCTAGGTCAGAGCATTCAAGCTACATTGTTGGAGGTCAAGTGTCTGTAAACAGTACGTGAAAATAGTAAACATTCAATGTGCAAGCCCTAATTTGAGAAGGTCATAGTAACTTTGGTTCGTGAATACCACTTTATGTTACAGTGGATTTGACGTTCAGTGCGCGTTTGACATTTCGTTTCTGTGTTCGCAAGGAGCAAGGAATTTATTTTAGTTTCAGCTGTGACTGAACTTGTTCTGCAACACATTGAAATTGATTGCTATATGTTTATGTTACTTCTACTGTTTTTGTGTATTTTTCTGCGGGTTTTTCGGTTGGTGGGTCTTACGGTAAATATGCCACTTGATCGAGGCTTACTGTAAGCGTTTTATAGGTGCAAATTTTCTTAATTTGGAAATTTGCTAGTGACAATTGGTCGCTATTGATGTTAGCTGTGATGTAATTGTACTTAACGTTGTTTTTGTAATATTTTGTCTGTTTTTCAGTTTTGATTGTCGATTTGTTTTGTTTGTATTCTGTAGGTCTCTCCTTTCTTGTGTATTTCTCTACACATTTTTGGTTAAAACAGTGTTGCCATTTGTATTGTTTTGTATTTTTGTCTTTGTATTTTTTTTTGGTTGTACTACATTACTGTCATGCACAGTCTACATACACATACTTGGTCATGTTTTGATATTATTGATAAGATAGACTCTTCATATAGAGTTTCTTAAAATATTATATAAGATATTTATACAAGTTCTTTGATAAAAGACTTGTTATCTACAAAGATTGAGACAAGGTGAAATACATATTCAAGTTCTTTATAAAAAAGACTTGTGCCCATAGTGAGTGGGATATAAGGGAATTTTTTTTCCACAGGTACTCAGGTGATTTTTTGGGTACATTATAAACAAGACTAAGAGTGTGAAAGAAAGTGAAGTGAGTATACAAGTCTATCATTTCAGACTTGTCTCCCATTAAAGTGGGATAATTTAATATATTTGCTTCTGCAAGTTACTGATCTCAGTAGACAAGATGTCTACATTGGACTACTTTATTACACAAGGGAGAGCCCTTGATAAGACTGGTCAACAGTTAGAACAATGGGTTGTTGCTCAATATGACAAAGCATTAGCTGCAGAAGAGAAAAAAGCTCAGGCTGAAGAGAAAAAAACTATGGCTGAAGAGAAGAGATTAGAAAGAGAAGCAGCTGCTGAACAAAAAAGGCTAGACAGAGAAGCTGATATTGCTGCTGAACAAAAGAAATTGCAGATGCAGGTGGAGGAAAGGAGATTTGAAGCTGAACAAAAGAGATTAGACAAAGAGGCTGCTGCAGAGGAGAGGAAAGCTCAAGCTGCTGCAGAGGAGAGGAAAGCTCAAGCTGCTACAGAGGAGAGGAAAGCTCAAGCCGAGGCTGAAATTAGGAAAATGGAACACGAGGAAAGACTCGCAACTTTGGAGTTAGAGAAATTGAAATTGGCGAGTACGGGTGCTCAGCAAACAACTTCGAGTACGACAAAGGAGTTTGTTAGTAGGATTAAATTGCCTCATTTCAATCCTTTAAAGGATGACGTAGCAGATTATCTAGATAGATTCCAATTTTTGTGCGATACGCATAACATAAAAAAGGAAAAATATGTTGAACAACTGATGCCATTTTTTACAGGTGACACAGTGACTACTCTTATGACAATAGACGAACATGAGAGGACTAATTATGATGTTGTCAGGGCAGCATTGCTAAAAAAATATCAACTAAAACAAGAAGACTATCGTCTTCGTTTTAGGACAATGTTGCCAGAAAATGGAGTAGATTTCTCTGATTTTGTTACAAAGATACGTCGTACATTTACACGATGGGTTGAGTTGTCTCAGATTGAGAAAACATATGAAGGTCTAATGGACTTATTATTGCGAGATACGGTTTTGTCATCTGTTAATGATTCTTTTCTTGCATTCCTTCATGAGCGTAAGCCTAAAAACTTAAAAGAAATGGAGGAATACTGTTGTCAGTATGCCACAGCACATCCCCATGCTACAGTTAGCAATTCTAAAGTGAAAGAAGGGTTGCCAGCTGCTTCGGCAACACCATATGGCCCTAATTTCAGAAAAAAATTTCAGGGTGCTCAACAAAATTGGAATAGGGGAAGTAATCAAAATTACACTCAGAAGCGGAGTAATCCAACACATGATGGTTCTTCGTCTATGCAGTGGAGACAAGATGGTAGTTCTCGTAATTTTAGTGGTAATAATTTGAGACACTTTCGCAAAGGCTATCCAAATAATAACTATTCAAATTTTCGAGGTAATCATTCTCGACGTCAAGATTATGACGATGGTGAATTTAGAAACCGGGATTCAAACCGGAATGATGATTACAATAGGCAATATGATAACAATTACAGGGGAAATGATAGTCGAAATAATTACAGGGGAAATGATAATCGAGGTAGACCTAGGTTTAACAAGAAAAGACCTTACCAACAGGCAAACTCTGCACAACAAGAGTTTGATGGAGCCTGTAATACAGCAAATGATAGTGGTAACTCTAGGGCTATCACTGGTTGTGCTTTCGATTTTGGGAGAGCAACTGAATGCCCCAATGCTTAACATTGTTTGACTCATCAACTGTATCTACGCTAAGTTGTGGTCACCCTCTTCCTGCTCTACCTGCTACAGTTGCGCATGATGGGAGAGGATCTCTCATCTTAGATAAAGGTCTAATAAATGATAGGCTAGTCTCAGTACTTTTCGATTCGGGATGTACTACCGTCGGGGTTAAGGAGTCTCTGATAGATCCTTGCTGTGCCACTGGAAAAACAATCAAATGTGTTACATTTGGTGGTACTATGGAAAGCTATCCTACTGCTATTATTAGGATTGACACTCCTTTCTTCACAGGAGATGTCCATGCATGTCTTCTTCCTAATCCTATTGCGGATCTTATAATCGGTCGTATTCATGGGGTTAAGGAATGCACCCCGCAACAAATTTCTAGTTGGGAAGAAGAAAACATTCAAACGGTCAATGCAGTGATGACAAGAGCTCAAGCTCTTAATCCCCCAACTTCATCTGATAATAGTAATGAAGTTGATAGCCAAGACGAGCACTTGGTGATTTTCCCATGACTCGTTTGTTAAACGTCAAGAAGAGGATCCTTCTTTGAAGAAATACTTCCTTCTTGCAAAGAAAGGGGATCCCAATCAAAATACGAATCACAAATCGTATATTACTATGAAGAATGGTATATTGGTACGAATGGTACAACACTCGGACAAGTCTATGCATTCGCAAATTCTTGTGCCTAAGTGTATGAGAGCCTTAATTCTTCGGCATGCACACGATTCTCAGTGTGCGGGACACATGGGTTTTTCCAGAACTAAAACTAGAGTCCTTGCGTCCTTCTTTTGGCCATTCGTGAATAAAGACATCCGAATTTATTGCCGATCTTGCAAAATTTGTCAAGAGGTCAAGTCTAGGGGTCCGAGACATGCTGCTCCTATTCAGGCTGCAGATATTCCGATTCGGCCGTTTCAGAAAATGGCTATAGACATCATTGGTCCGTTCAAAAATTAAGTCAGCCAGAGGACACCAATTTATCCTCACTTGCGTGGACATGTGCACGCGTTGGCCAGAGGCTATTCCTCTGAAGAGCATATCAACTGTCGATATCGCTGATGCTCTTTGGCTCGTATTTTCTCGTCTGGGATTCCCCGGAGAAATACTGTCGGATCACGGCACTCAGTTAATTTTCGGACGTTATGTCTCAGGTAATGGCTACGCTAGACATTAAAAGGTCTCTCAGTAGTATTTATCATCCAATGTCCAATGGATTGGTAGAACGTCTTAACAGGACACTAAAGAACTTACTTGGCAAGATAACGGAGGATCATCCTGAAGATTGGGACAGCTTTTTACCTGCAGTCCTCTTTGCCTATAGAGAGGTTCCCAACGAGCATACAGGGTTTTCTCCTTTCGAACTTGTCTTTGGCGCGCAACCGCGCGGTCCAATGTCCTTGTTACACGATTTGATAACTTCCGATAATATTGACGATGATACACAATCGTCATATGAATATGTTATAGCTCTTAGAGAAAAGATTATCGAATCGTGCAGGTTAGCAACTTCATCTTCCGAATTTGCGAAAAAAAAAAGCTAGGCGATTTGCTAATAAGAAAAGACGCCTACGTCAACTTTGTCCTGGAGACAAAGCATATGTCTTACTGCCCTCAAGAGAGAATAGACTTCTCATTTCTTGGAAGGGTCCATACACTATAGTCTCGAAAATTTCTGATGTCGACTATATTGTCGATGTGGATGGAAGGCATAAAACCTTCCATATAAATATGCTAACAGAGTTTATTGAACGTCCAGACTATTTACAGCCTATTTTCCAGGCGACGGACGACTCTCCAGTTCAACATGGTCACATCTCATCCCTGTCTGTTATACAGGATGAGGAAACTATTTTTTCTGACGTGAACTTACCTCTTCCTACGATTCCATTTACTTCAACGGAATCGTGGAGAGACGTTACAGTCTCTTCCAACTTGTCTTTTGAGGAACAACGTCAAGTATCCTCTACGTTACAATCATATCAGGATGTCCTTACCGACATTCCTGGACACACAGATGTCATAGAACATGACATCATACTTACTGATCGTAATCCGATCAGAGTAAGACCATACCCAATACCTATTCATTTTCAAGCACAAGTCGAGAAAGAATTGGATGAAATGATTCAACTACAAATAATTGAACCATCCACTTCAGCTTATTCTTCGTCGATAGTTATTGTTCGAAAGAAAGACAATAACATACGTCTTTGCGTTGATTATCGCAAATTAAATCAAGTTACGAAGTTCGATGCTGAACCTATGCCGTTATTAGATGATCTACTTATTAGACTTTCTAAAAGCTAAATTCTTTACTAAACTAGACTTGTCGAAAGGTTATTGGCAAGTCCCACTGACGGAACACGCCAAACCTCTCACTGCTTTTTCGACACCTAGGGGTCTGTTTTCAATGGAATTTTATGCCTTTCGGGCTTATGAACTGATCTCCTACGCCACTAACGTGGTCTGTGAAGAAGAAGATATGTAACATTTTTCTTGCTGTTTGTTAAGCAACGACGCCATTTTGTCTTTTGCAATCATGTTTCAGAGAATGGTGCTCCGTGAAGTTCCCCGGGGGGTCTCTGATGAGACAGAGAATGAATAGTACTACTGCTCCCTAAAGCATGTCTTACAAGGCCATTAACGTGAGGCTGTACATGAGGCTCATGCCTCATTGTGTAAAACAAATTGTTACCGAAGCCACTGCTGCAGGAGCATGTGAATTCTTAGTG
This sequence comes from Oreohelix idahoensis, assembly GCA_024509875.1. Classification (NCBI taxonomy): domain Eukaryota; kingdom Metazoa; phylum Mollusca; class Gastropoda; order Stylommatophora; family Oreohelicidae; genus Oreohelix; species Oreohelix idahoensis. Next base: position 115,177 of record JAMPIV010005532.1, read on the forward strand.
CTTGCTTCTTGCGAGGGGATTAACTGCAGTGGCGGCTCTATGCTCTAAAAGGAGCGAAATAGAAAGTGATGATGATCAGACAATGGTATACAACAACAACACTACAGCCGACTTGGCTTTATAACAACAAAACTACAGCCGACTTGGCTATATTGTAAACCCTTTTTTTAAATAAATGTTTTAAATAAACTATACATGCTAACGACACCACGTGCACTCTTACAGTATCATCAGTTAATGAAATATTTCGAACTTTTGGTGCAGAAGACGCATTACAATATTTCCTCTCACCCATTGATCATGACAGGCTTATTTAGATCTTCTTTAATTGTTAATACGTTTGAATTTTTTTTACTTTATTTTTTTTTTGCGATGTGCAGTATACAATTAACGTAATTATCTAAAATATAATCTTGATTACCTTATAATGTGCAGTATACAATTAACGTAATTATCTAAAATATAACCTTGATTACCTTATAATGTGCATGTCATCATAACCTTTCAACTCTCCAAGGAGCATAGTCCTTTAACAAACTTTTGCCAAGTCTTCTTGTCACGTGCCATCCGCTTAAGATCTTTCCATGTTTTCTTCATCCCCTTAATGTCTGCCTCCAATTTCTTTTGCATTACGGGACTGAAGAGTCAGATTATTGGAAAATTATGAATGCTCTTGATATAACCATATGATTATGCAACGTTATACTGTTTGTTCTCGTTACATATAAGAGCGTTTCGTCACATGCAGACGAGTGTTAGGTGTGCATTTAAAGCTGTAGATTGTTAGGTAGACTATTCAGGTGGTTTGATTTTTAGCTTACATAGTTCCATTTCCTAATATGACGCGAATATTTCGCAGATTAAATGCGTAATTTATTAATACATCGTGACATCGTGACAAAGTGCTAACTGTACTTGGAATTTGACTCCCCTTATTGTTATTATTGAACAGAATTGACATCATTGCACTCCGGGCAAACCAATAGGTGCTCATTCTCCCTCGGTATGTGTCGAAGAGTGTGAATGCTAACTGTCACTGTTGCTCGCTGGTTGTATACACGACGGATGCATCCTCTCATACGTTCATCTCTGGTAGCCTTACGTTTAATGCTAAATTCCAACAGTCCTTGACGATTCATCTGTTGCAGTGTCATTCATCTATTGCGGTGTCATTCATCTGTTGCAGTGTCATTCATCTATTGCAGTGTCATTCATCTATTGCGGTGTCATTCATCTATTGCAGTGTCATTCATCTATTGCGGTGTCATTCATCTATCGCGGTATCATTCATCTATCGCGGTGTCATTCATCTATTGCAGTGTCATTCATCTATTGCAGTGTCATTCATCTATTGCGGTGTCATTCATCTATTGCGGTGTCATTCATCTATTGCGGTGTCATTCATCTATTGCGGTGTCATTCATCTATTGCGGTGTCATTCATCTATTGCGGTGTCATTCATCTATTGTGGTGTCATTCATCTATTGCGGTGTCATTCATCTATTGCAGTGTCATTCATCTATTGCAGTGTCATTCATCTATTGCAGTGTCATTCATCTATTGCAGTGTCATTCAACTATTGCGGTGTCATTCATCTGTTGTGGTGTCATTCATCTATTGCGGTGTCATTCATCTATTGCGGTGTCATTCATCTATTGCGGTGTCATTCATCTATTGCAGTGTCATTCATCTATTGCGGTGTCATTCATCTATTGCGGTGTCATTCATCTATTGCAGTGTCATTCATCTATTGCAGTGTCATTCATCTATTGCAGTGTCATTCATCTATTGCAGTGTCATTCATCTATTGCAGTGTCATTCTCTAACAGACAATTATTAATTGTTCTCTCTATTATCCATATCCAGTGTCCACAGTACGTGTGCTCTTGATACTAGTCTGTCAGCTCTATCATTACCGCGTACCCCAGCATGACCAGGACAGTAGATCCATACCAGTTCCTGCAGATTCGAAGCTTCTATGAATGTTTTCCATTCATGCCGTAGCCAACCATTTTGAACCTTTCGAAACATGGACTGAGAGTCTGACACGATGGCTGCCTTTGTTAATGAACTTTCAGTTACCCACTTTAAGGCTGCAGTAGCTGCTTCTACCTCCATTCTCATGCTGGAAGTTGTTATCTTGTAATCCCCGCTATGTTCGGCGACTATTCTGCCCTTTACCCTGGCAGAGAAGCCCCAACCTGATTTCTCACCATGGATCACAGACCCATCAGTATACACAATGGCATCATTATCCCCTGCATGATCATGTATCCGGTGATTAATTTCAAGCTCTTCTTTCCCTTTGCCCCAAGTTCTACCTCTCTGCCAAAGCTAATGATGACTTGCTGGTAGTTAATCCAGTTCCCATCTGACCTAGTCTATTCTTCTGCTTTGAATATATTTTAATTGTGGTCACCTGCTTGATCGTTGCCTCTATCTGTGCCATCCATGACCCTACGTCCTCTTTATTCTTACTCCCTTAATGTCAGGGGGTGCCGTTTGTTTGTGGTTACTCACATATAAGCTTTTGCCTGGGCCATTGCATTTCAGGATCTAATCGCTCAGCACTCAAGCATGTACCTCATCGTCACGATGGGGTATCTTGCTTACAGCCATAGCCTATACGCATCCCTTCATTTTTGAATGTGTTCTAGTCGTTCACATTGTTTTACTGACAGCGTAAGTATTCCAAGCCCAAACTCAATGACTGATATGGCGAGCTGTTGATAAAGAAGAAATAGTAATCTCTGCTCTAAATGCGCTGCGGCCACTATTTTCAGGGCTGCCAGACCTCGCCTGCATTTCTGTATGATGTGATCAAAATGGTGCTTATACGATAGCCCCACGATCGAAAGTAACTCTAAGATATTTCAGCTTTTCTTGCCTTCCAATTTTCTGTCCATTGAGAGTAATATCTGGAAGGTCTGTTTTCACTATGGAGTTGTTTAATGAGCACTACATCACGCAGGCCTAGTTGAGACATTGGAGCCAGTTTCTTTGCACTATTTAAACACCTCCTGTAGTAATCCATGTATGCTGTCAACCATTTCCTGTCGGTCAGGGCCAGTTCTGTAACTGAGTATGTTATCAACAAAAGTCAGTGCTCAATAATGACGGAAGTAAATCAAAAACTGTAATATATTTTTTTAATATTTTTAAATTCAATATAAAAGTTATTTTATGGCAACATTTTTTGTGAAAGTGCGTGGATTTGTTTCAAAGAATGTTCCCTGTTTTTAACAAAAACTTTAAAGTTTTCATGATTTGTTCCTCTGGTGAGGGCGACATAGAGGTGGCCGTGTCTGAAAACAGGTTAAGGAAGGAAAACTCCTACGTGATCAAAAGATTGTCCTTGCGCCTTATTGATCGTCATTGCAAATGCTAAAATCACTGGGAATTGAAGATAAAATATAAAAGGAAACTCTATACAGAGCGATACATATGTCGCCGAAGATTTCCAGCTTCTTCTCCAAAGTTATCTGCTTCAGGTTGTTATCCAACTCTTTTGACAATTCTTCGTCCAGCTGTTCCCAAAGCCATTTTGCACTGGCGGATGGAAACTTGATTGCATCTCTTTTTCGATCCAAGAAGTGTGTGAGATCATCATCAGGCAGATCAACTTGAATATTCTCAGCACTGTTGATTGACTCCTGGCTGAGTTCTTCTAACGTCTTACCCGTCGAAACAACGCGCTGTTGATCTCCCCCTGATAAGCTCTCACACCCCTTTTTCGTTCTGTGGATTTTCATTCCTCTCTGAGTAGAGAATTTCCTACCACAGGCACATGGAAATTCCAGCCGTTGTTCAGAACTCAAAGTCCGTGTCACGGGTCTGGTCGATTCCAAAAGGGCGCCTGTGGATTCATCATTCTTCCCCCCCCCCCCCCTCCCTGTCGGTGAATCCTGGGGGCATCTATCATGTTTGGGTTTTATGGCGGTTGTTTAAAGCTTACGGGGTGCCAACCCAGTCAGCCGGTTTCTAGTCTTTCCCAGTGTCATCTGTCTTTCCAGAAGTCCATCGGTCTTTTCCCGATCGTCACTGGTCTGGCCATGCAAATATAATAGGAAACTCTATACAGAGGGATACAACTGGAGGCAATCTGATCATCAGAAGTGGTCTCCCGTCGATCATGTGTTTCGGCTCATTATTCTCCTTTACACTATCAGGGGGGCGGGCCCACCTGGGTCATGACTCCCAAGTGTCTCCGCCGCCTGTTGTCTTGTGTAGAAAATGAACCCACTCCACCTTGGTCGCAGCTTTAAAATCCACAATTCCACCAGCCGGAGACAATTGTGAAAGTAACCCCTGTGTTAAAAACAGACACACATAATGTATATTATAATCAGACAGTGTATATTATAATCAAGCAGTGTATATTATAATCAGGAAGTATATATTATAAACTGGCAGTATAAACAACATTGTATCCGTGCGCTCTTTCAGAGATAGTTTCTGTAGCACTTTGTTTTGGATAATGAGTGTACTGGGTCGTTGCATAACCTTATAATATTCCCTCCTACAACGTAATTGAGGTAGCAGTAACCCAGTTCTCTCTTTGTTCATAAGAAGAATTCATGTCAATAAAATATGGAAATTGGTAGCTATTTTCTGTTGTAATGTACAGATCCATTAGCATGAATATTTAGTTTAATTATAACAATTTTAAATATGAACTTTTGAATGAGAACGGCGGTGATTTATTAATAGTAATTTAAATTCGGATTATGCAGTAATGCAGGGTTTCTCAATCTGGGTTCCAAGGAACCCTAGGGTTCCGCGGGAGGTCGCTAGGGGGTTCCGGGAGAGATCGTGACTGAAAAAAAAACGTCGTTGTTTGAACTTTGGCGTTGGGCCATGTTAGCGCTCGCTCGCAGTGGTGAGCAGTGATCGAGCAGTGGTGAGCACTGGTGAGCAGTGATCAAGCAGTGGTGAGCAGTGGTGAGCAGTGATCGAGCAGTTATTTGAAGCGCAAAAGAAAATGGTGATGGTGGTAATGATGATGTTATCAGTAGGACAATTTTCAGTCTTCAACAAACCATATTTCATTAGAATCTTGTAAAGTAGACATTTGTGATCAGACTTTTAGATCTACTGGCTTGCATTATAGTTAATAACCTTTGTTAGGAGAGGGAACCACACAAATAGAGTAGGCTAATAAGTTAGCCAAAATAAACAGATCCCACACAAAAATCATTTTCTACTCAATACAGCACTGCAAATGTTTATTGGATTATTATATTTACAACTTACTGATCACGGTAAGGTACCATGAGTTGTAGATATAATAATTTGTATGCAGGGGTTACTTGAGAACTGAACATTATTTCAAGGGTTCCTCCGAGAAGGAAATGTCAAAATTGTCCTCTTTTCACACAAAATGCCTAAGAAAAATTAACCGCATCTTTTGGCCGAATACCATCACCAACCAAGATCTGCTTACTCGTAGCAAGCAAGAGGACATGCACACCATCATAGCTGGCAGACGCTGGAGCTGGGTTGGTCATGTCCTCAGAAGAGACCCCGATGCCATCACAAGAACAGCTATGTTTTGGACCCCTGAAGGAAAGCGAAAGAGAGGCCGACCAAAAACAACTTGGCGGAGGACTGTGGAGGCTGAGATGCAAAGAATGAACCAGAGTTGGGGCACTGTACGAAGGATGGCCACCGACCGTGCAAAGTGGAATCAATTTGTTGTTGCCCTACAAGACGCCACTAGGCGTGATGGCCACTGACTGCTTTGACGGGCGGTGGTTAAGGATCGAAGAAGAAGAAGATTCATAGCCTCTTGCACCGTTGGTTTCTGTGACAATTAGTTTTACATGATGAGGTTGCCAACCCCAAGCACAACCTCATAGTAGTCGCCTTGTACGACATGCCTGAGAGTACAGTAGTCATATCCATTCTTTGTCTCTATGTGCATTCGTAGTACTTTGGCAGTATGGTGTAATTACTAATAACATACTATTCTGAAAACGTATCTACGGTGTAATTACTAATAGTCTACTTATGTTTTTTATAGTTTTCTTGTGCGATTTTTAAATTATCACCTACCTGATCGGTGTGAGGACCGGGCACTAATATGCGGACCATTACGTTAATTAGCACTATTCTAGAACACCCCGGTCATAAAAATAAGTAGCAAGGACTCATTACTCACCGTTTAAAAATTATTTCCTGGTTTTAAAAAAAACAATACTTAGAATTACTTTAGATTGTGAAAATGCATGTTACGCTTGAATAATCTCCCACGTAGATCCAAATTTCTCCCCTGTGAAATGCAAAATCAATAAATAAGCCTATATAAGGGCTTAAAGCATGGGAAGAGAAAGTACTTCAAATGTAATCGATAATGGGAGAGGATGCATAAGAAAGTGAATTCGCATATTAATTTTGCTTGCAGATTTAACATTTATTATTTCCTTATATGTATATCTTGTAATAATTTTACTGAAGGTCAGCATTTCTGCAAGCACGCCTCTTGTTGGGTGCTTGTTTGTGTGATATTCGTAATTGAAATGATAAAACAGAACGCGAGACATGGGGCAGATAACTTGGCGCATGATTGTGCATCCGCTTCTATCAGAAACTCTGGACATTGTCTCTGGTGTCGTGAGAGCTTCCCCAGCCAACGTACGGGATTTCAAATCTTAATTAAATCAAACGAAAAAGATTAACACAGGTCCATCGTGTGGCAAAAGACGTCGCCTGACGATCAACATTCGCAGTTACTGATTCTGTAGAAAATTCACTGTGGAAACATGAGAGAAATGTCTCTGCCAACCTACTTGCATGGATCTTCAGTATGATCTGTGTTTGTTTCTCGTGGAGTGAAGAGTTGTTGGTGTAAATAATGATATCCCCATCTGCCCGACCTACCCTGACCTTGATCGGATCGATAATGTTTAAACTAATAATTATGTTTCCAACTGTCCTAATATTTCACGACACATTCTTAAAATGGTACAGCCTTCAAACTTCTTTCCTTCCTTCCTCGTTCGTCCTGAAAAGGACGTTGTTTGCGTTGTGTCTGTTTACGCCGTAGCTGCGATATCTGCGCCTTTCGGCCGGCACATCCGACTTCAGCACGGCATTTTTTGGGACCGGGTTTGCCTTCCCTCTTCAATCCCTACTCTCTCAGCCAGACTGCAGTGATGCAGCCTGTTTCCAGGACCACCACGTGTAGGTGGAGTAGGGTCTTGGTCAACTCTGGTTCGCTGACCCTGACGCAAGCAGTCAAGCTATGGGTTGCTGACTGCATTCTCTACTGCTGCATCTTTGGGTCCCAGCCTTCAAACAACCAGGCAGGACAAGTAAAGACATCTGACTTAAGTCTTCATCAAAATGAAAACTTGGGTGTTTTTATTCATAATTGTGGTTATCTCGTTCAATGCTTGTTTGAGTGGGGGAGGGGGTGTGAGGGGAGAAACAAAATGGGGAAAATACACTAATCTCAAGATGACCATTGGCGATGAACTCCTGTGCATACATTTGTCAAAGTCCCTCTGGCATCAAAATATATATAACAGGGCCTTCTCACTCGGAAGCCGAAACACTTTTAAACGATACCCTACATCATGTGTGATAAACTTTCTCATAAATCAGATAAAAATATTTGTGAATAAAGTTATAGCTACTTCGTAAATTACGTCCTGGAAGTTGCGATAGTGTCTCTCTTGGTGTTGTGTATCTCAAACTTTAACCCCGTTTGTGAATAAATTTAAAGATAAATAAATAAATTATTGTTCCAACCACTGTTGGCCTTTCCTAGCACACCAATAAATTGTGTCCATCTGGCTGTTTATCATATTTTTTTATATTATCTAGGAAGACCTTGAGACGATACTACAGACAGAGCTGCTACAGAACCCAACGTACAGTAGTAATAGTAACGACATTAACAATTAAAAGCATGTATTAAACAAGAATTAGATCAATTGATGTACATTAAAATAGAAAATTTTTCTAACAATAAAAGAGTTCGGCTATTCCATTTTACATCTTTCTGAAAAAAAAAAAAATTTTGTTCCAGTTGGTAGCATTGGATGCAAATAGCCATCAGTGATTTTCAATTTTTTAAACAGAAGTATTATTTAAAATTCAGCCCTCAATGATCTTCGGAAGACATCACTGATATTAAGAAGACATCACTGATACTTAGAAGACAGCACTGATACTTAGAAGACAGCACTGATACTTAGAAGACAGCATTGATACTTTGAAGACAGCACTGATACTTAGAAGACAGCATTAATACTTAGAAGACAGCACTGATACTTAGAAGACAGCACTGATACTTAGAAGACAGCACTGATACTTAGAAGACAGCACTGATAGAAGGTATTTGGAAGACAGCACTAATACTTAGAAGACAGTCCTGACATTTGGAAGACAGCATTGAAATTTGGAAAACAGCACTGATACTTAGAAGACAGCATTGACATTTGGAAGACTGCACTGATACTTAGAAGACAGCACTGATATTTGGAAGACAGCACTGATATTTGGAAGACAGCACTGATATTTAGAAGGCATTACTGATATTTAGAAGACATCGCTGATACTTAGAAGGCAGCACTGACATTTGGAAGACAGCACTGATACTTAGAAGACAGCACTGATATTTAGAAGACAGCATTAATACTTAGAAGACAGCACTGATACTTAAAAGACAGCACTGATACAAGGTATTTGGAAGACAGCACTGATACTTAGAAGACAGTCCTGACATTTGGAGGACAGCATTGAAATTTGGAAAACAGCACTGATACTTAGAAGACAGCATTGACATTTTGAAGACAGTATTGATACTTAGAAGACAGCATTGATACTTAGAAGACAGCACTGATACTTAGAAGACAATACTGATATTTAGAAGACTGCACTGATACTTAGAAGACAGCACTTATATTTGGAAGACAGCACTGATATTTGGAAGACAGCACTGATATTTAGAAGGCATTACTGATATTTAGAAGACATCGCTGATACTTAGAAGGCAGCACTGATATTTGGAAGACAGCACTGATACTTAGAAGACAACACTGATATTTAGAAGACAGCATTAATACTTAGAAGACAGCACTGATACTTAGAGGACAGCACTGATACTTAGAAGACAGCGCTGATACAAGGAATTTGGAAGACAGCACTGATACTTAGAAGACAGTCCTGACATTTGGAAGACAGCATTGAAATTTGGAAAACAGCCCTGATACTTAGAAGACAGCATTGACATTTGGAAGACAGTATTGATACTTAGAAGACAGCATTGATACTTAGAAGACATCACTGATACATAGAAGACAGCACTGAAACTTAGAAGACAGCACTGATACTTAGAAGACAGCATTGATATTTGGAGGGGAAAAAACTCTGTAGTAATATTAAGTGTAGTGATAGTAACGATATTTAAAATTAAATGCAGATATTGAATAATTTACATCGTTTGAATAAAAGATGCACATTAAAACAATATAGGGCATTTTCCTAACAATAAAAAATGACTTCGACTATTTAACTGTAAATCTTTCTGAAAAGAAAAAAAAAACTATTGTTACAACGGTAATCTCCAAAAGAACGTCACAATTCGTTCTGCACAGAATATGAGTCTCTTGGAGTTATTTCTAAGAGACTCATATTCTGTGCGGAACGAACTGCAACGTTACTGTTATTTGTAATGCAACACTCAAAGATCTCTGGAAGAGAACACTGATACTCGGAAGGCATCATTCACCGAAATCAGGAAAGCTCCAGCCTCTGGTCATTGGGAAAACCAGCATTCACAAATACAGGTATACCTCGCTTTATTGCGCTTCGCAGATATTGCGCATTTTTCAAATTATTCATGTTTATTTATTAGAACGTGCCTTCTTCTGATAGATTTTGGCTCTCCACCAGCAAAAAGATTACGATTCGATGAAGGGTCAGATGATGAAGATTAGTATTTTTTTTTTTAGCAATAAAGTATTTTTATTGTACAGTACATTGTAATTTTTAGACCTAGCGCTATTGCACACTTAATAGACATAGTGTAAACATGATTTTAGGCTTTTACAATACCAAATAACATGGGTGTGACCTGTTTTATTGCGATATTCGCTTTATTGCGGTGGACTGGAACCGAACCCGCAATATCTCCGAGGTATACCTGTATTTGAAAGATGGCATGACTAAACCTTACTTAGTCGTTCCTCTTCTACCGTGAGGTGTAGAGGTTTGGAAGAGAGAGCGCCAGACTATCCTATCGGCTGTCTTCCTCCTGGCCTGGTTCCATTCTAGTCCTCGGTCCTTCAAAGATTGTCTAATGTTATCCTCCCAGCGGACTCTGGGTCGTCCTGGGGGTCTGGATCCCTGGCTCTTTGTTTCCCATGCTTGTCGTGGTAGCCGATCTTCTCCCATTCTGCAGACATGGCCAAACCATCTTAGTTGGGACTGTTCTACTTGGGTCTGCAGGGGGTGGGATTTTAGGCCTTGACATATCGTCTGGTTGCGGACCATATCTCTTCTTGTTACTTCAACCACCTTCCTCAGATACCTCATTTCTGAAGTTTGGATCTGGCTTTTACGGGTTGTAGTCATTGCCCATGACTCACATCCATATGTCAAGACTGGGACATAGGTGGAGCGGTATACAGCCATCTTCGTTTTCTTACCAACCTCTCTCTTGCTGAGGAATCCTCGATTTATGGCCTGAAAAAGTCTCCCAGCTGCTGCTTTTCGAGTGGCCAACTCTTCTTTGATGCCTCCCTTTCGGTCTATAATAGCTCCGAGATATTTAAAGTGGTCGACCTACTCCAGGACCTGTTCTCCCAGCTTAATCTGATGTCTTCTTTCTTCTCGTGATATCACCATGGATTTTGTTTTAGAGCTACTCATGACCATCCCTCTCTTCTCCAGCTCTTCCTTCCAGACTTGCAGGTTGGATTGGAGATGTGCCTCTGATTTAGCAATCAGGGCAACATCATCAGCAAATGCCAGCTCTGAAATACAGACCTGTCTCATCTTCCAGTACCCCACTGAATACTTTCTTGTTCTCTCCTTACATGCCTTGATGACATCGTCCATGAGGAGTATGAAAAGATAAGGTGACAGGATATCACCTTGTCTTACACCAGTGGTGGTCCTGAACTCTTCTGACTTATGGTTTGCTGTCCTCACATAATTTCTGCAAGACTTGTAGAAGCTCTGTATAGCATGAATCAGAGGTGCTGGAATGTTCTTCCTTGCCAAACAATCCCAAAGTTTGCTCCAGGGGACCCTGTCAAACGCCTTTTCCAGATTTATGAAACAAAGATGGATCTCACTCTTATACTCAAGGGCCTTTTCACTCAGCTGTCTGAGTGTGAAGATGAGGTCTTGAGTACTTCGGTTAGCTCGGAATCCGCACTGGACCTCATCCAATTGTGGCTCAGCTAGGCGTCGGAGTCTCTGCTCTTGGATTCTAGAGTAGATTTTACCAGGGACACTGAGAAGGGATATGCCTCTATGGTTTCCACATTGTCGATTGTCACCCTTTTTGAAAATTGGTGTTATGATGGCAATCTCCCAATCCTTTGGTATGGTCTTGTTGCACCACGCTGCCTGTAGGACCCTTAAGAGTAATAGGTCGCCTGATGCCCCCATGTACTTAACCATTTCTGGTGTTATACCATCATGCCCTGCTGCTTTGCCCATCTTGATTTTCTCCAGTGCTGCCTTCAGTTCTTCCATCTTTATGTCATCTTCACCATCATTGGTTTTCTCTTCTGTGCTAGTGGTTATCATTTCTGATGCTTCACCATGCTCACCATCCAGGAGTTCTGAGAAATATTCTTTCCATCTTTCCATTACTTCCTTCGGGGCAGTAAGCAATTTGCCTTGCTTGTCCTTTATAAATTTGAGAGGGCACTGTTTTTCCGTCCTCATGTTCTTCAGGGTCTTATAGAACAATTTCTGGTTTTCTTGCGCATCTTTTTCTAGCTTTTCTCCAAATTCTTCCCAAGACTTCTGTTTTGCTGCTAGCACCTTGTTCTTTGCTTCTGTTCTGAGTGTCACATATTCTCTATATTTCTCCATTTGTCCTGTTGTGTTTTTAGCTCCTAAGTATTGTTTCCATGCCATTTTCTTCTCTCTTATTTTCTCTTTGACTTCCTCTGTCCACCAAGGTGTCCTCTTTCTCTTGTTCCCAAGTCGGACGTCACCACATGCTTCTGCAGCAGCTGTCTTTATGATGTCCTTGAATTTAAGCCAGAGAGTTTCCAAGTCATCAGGTTGTTCTTCTGTGTTTTTCACCGCTGCAGCAATAAGCCCCTGATATCTGGTCTTAATTTCTGGCTCTCTCAGCTTGAAGGTCTTAATGCTCATTTCTCCCGTTTGTTTACTTAGTTTCTTGCGTGATGTTGGGCAGTTCCTAGGCTGAGCAACACTTTCAGTTGTTCCATGACTAAACCACGAAAACTTAATTCGAATTTCGCTGTATCATTTCAGACGCAAGACAATATATAAATTATTTATGAGAGTCCACAACAGTTGGGTTTGAAGATACACAGAGACTAGACACAGACTGAGAATAAATGCGACTAACGATAACCAGAGCGTCGCACTTCAGTCTACCCAGCTGTAAATGGGTATCTGACTCTGCTCGTGAGGTAAAGAAAGCAAAGGCAGAAAGGAAAGGAATTTGTCAAACCACCATATAAAAAGCTGAACCTAATTTGGTGAAGTTTCTAACATTTCATTCTATTATGGCAGTTTCTGCTTTCGGAATAATTCTGATTTAACAATGCACATCATCGGCAACCGCCAACTCTGAAATACATATTGGTCTCATCTTCCAGTATCTAGCTAAATACTTTTTTTGTCCCCTTGCCTTACATGCTTTGATGATATTGTTCATGAGAAGTATGAATAGAAAAGGTGACAGAATATCACTCTTACACCAGTGATGCCCTAAAGTCTTCTGATTTTTCGTTTGGTATCCTTACATAATCCCTACCAATAATCCACAGCCAATACGACGCGCTCTCCGCAGTTTCACCGAGACTCTTAAGTGCCCTTGTTTTTTATTGTCCTTTCATACCCAAAAGTTTAAGTAGATCATAAACTAAGGCAGCCACCAGACCTCTTATACCTACCTCTACAGCTATAACTTTTATTATGAATCCATCATCTCTCAAGTCTACGACCAGATCATTGTACTTGAACAACTTGAACGGGTGTAGGGACCGAAAGATGCAGCAATAGAGACCGCAATCAGCGACTCATAGCTTGACTGCTTGCGTCAGGACCAGCGAACCAGAGCTGGTCAAGACCGTGCTCCACCTCCACGTGGTGGTCCTGGAAACAGTCTGCAGCAGTGCAGTCTGGCTGAGCGAGCACGGATCGAAGAGGGAAGGCAAACCCGGTCCCAAAAAATGCCGTGCAGAAATCAGATGTGTCGACCGAAAGGTGCAGATATCACAGCTTAGGCGTAAACAGACACAACGCAACCACCGTCCTTTTCAGGACGAACGAGGAAGAAGAAGAAGAAGAACGGGTGTTAATGTGATGTCATATTTTAAGTGATAAAATAACAATAGATTTTCTTTATTTTGACGTTAATTTTATGTACAGTAGTTTTATGTGAGTGACGAAATACAAATGTAAACATAGGAGTGCCTTTTCAATCACCGTGTAGTTCTGGCCTGAGCGATTGGCCGATGATTTTAAATTAAAAGATTTCATTCTCAGTACCTAACTCTACACATCACATTAAAACCTTGGCCATATATAACACGTAATAGATGTTGAAACTCGCTAATCGATCACAACTTTTTAGTGCCGAAAAACATGCTGTTTCTTTATAAACGACTATTCAGAATTCCTATCACAAACGGTGCTAAGCAGACGAACTAGTCTATATATTGGATGAAATCATACGATGTCTTAAAGTTAAGGTGACCATATTTTCAAAACCCTAATCCGGGACAATATAGTAGATTTGACCTATTTCAATGCAAAAAATCGGAACAAAAGGGTCAAGAAAGGGTCAAAAGTCGGGACATGTCCCGGAAAAATCAAGTTGATATCAATTTAAAATAATATACATTTTATATATATACATTTGAATAACATTGAATAACATACATTTTACTGTATAAGTTTAACAGTTAAATTAATAAGAGAGAAAAACATCAATAATCCTTACTTAAGGTGAAGCTGAGTTACTGTACTTTTCAGATGAGTGGATTTTTATCATTAGGTCCTTCTTTGCAAGCAGCATCTTAAAAAACTCGACACATGTTTCCTCACTGTTCACTTTGGTTGTCAACATAGCTTTCAAAGTTTCAACACCTAGCTGTGTTTTATCACTTGCCCATAAGCTGTTCATCAAAGAAAACACTCTTTTTGTGGAAGCATTTGTTCCAGGTAGACAGAAAAAAAAACTCTGCCAACTTCAAAATATTTGAAAATGTCACATTATTGTTTTTGAAGTGGGAAACCATTTCAATCCAACGTTGTGGTGGCAAAGTTTTTTTGGCACTCCATTCACTAATTTTCTGAGAAGTAACAAACTGCTTCATATAGACATATTTGTCATAAATTTCAGTTTCTGTAAAGTGTGCTGAAGGTAATGTTTGAATCACTAGTGATGATGATATCTCAATATCTGCCCAAATTGGTATTCTGTTCAGCTGTTACCCAGCTGTAGGATTCTAGGTCTTGAAAATTTTTTGCAGCCCATTTATTCAAATAATTGAAAGCTGTTTCATAGAACGAAGAAACGCTAGCATGAAACTTTTTCACATCCTCCTTTGGAAGTCCTTCCATTTCCAGCTTTTCAAGGATTAGCTTAACTCTTGATGGCAAGAAACAGTCTTCCAGTTTGGACTTCAAAATAGTTTTCAACCTGTTGATGCTGTCAATGACTTAAAACACAGTGACCGTCTGTCCCTCTATTTTTTGCACTGCTTCGTGGAATGGAGAGGCCTGACCGTGAACAAAAACAAGCCATGCCTCAGATAGAGGATTTTCAAAGAATGTCTGTACAAAAACTGGGCATCTGTCTTGAGATTGAAAATATGATTTTAGAGGCAGGAAAATCTGAAGAACCCTTTCAACAGCAGGCAGCAGAGCAAGCCACCTAGTCTGAGCATAACCTAAGATCATCTGGAAGTCTGTTTCCACAAACTGGCAAAACTCCTTGAGTCTTTCAACTCGTACTGTGTATGATTTGAAGAGTAAGATCAATTTTAGCAATAATCAGCTCGACATCAACAGGCAGTTCATCTGCAGCTGTTCGAACAGTGTTGTGGAAAATATGACCTGCACACCCAACTCCTGTAAGACCATATCCAAGGTTTTCTTGCAGTTTTTTGAAAACATTGTTCTGTCCTTTCCGCACCTCCAAAATTGGAATTTGTGTTGTCTGCGCATAATCTAACTACTTTCCTGTCTAAACCATTTTCAGTTATGCAGTCATTAAGAAAACTACTTACAATATCAGATGTTTCACCTGCCAACGACTTTAACTCTAATATTTTAATTTTCACTCCATTACAGTGATCAAAGTATCTGACAAGCAAAGGAAAAATCTTGAATTCTTTGTGGTTGGATGCATCTGTCAGTACAGAAATAAATGTAGACTTTTCTAGGTCACAGCTTAACTCATTTAGAATATGGGGTGCCAAGACATTCTGTTTTCGTACGAGCACATGCAAATTTTGGCTCTAAAGTAGCCTGAAGTAATTTTGATGTGCAATCCATAGAGCTGAAAGTATGATTGTGTAGCATTGCATGGTGTGCAAAGGCGCCTTCTATAGCAGCTAATTGCTCTTCTTGGTCACCAATTTTATCAGCTCTGAAGAAAGTGGTTAACAACGAGCTTGATGCAGCTGTAACGACGGCTCTCTTATGTTTCTCACTGCTTATGTGGTTCTTAATATCACCACGTCCACTATGGCTTATCGAAAACCCGGAGGCACATATATTTCATCGTACAATGAAGTTTGATGTACTCTTTTTAATAAACGGATATTCCTTTTGTAAATCTTCATTGAAACTGCATTTACGCTTTGGTACCATTTTCTTACAACAATAACAAAATATGCACAAATAGTTCACTGTTTAAATTAAATAAACGTATACCGTACGCAAAATCTTGGTACTTTACCACTACCTAAAATTTCAAATAACTGCGAATATCACATTGGAACTACAAAACTAATTCGCGGTCCTGACAACCTCTTGTACTGTTTCGGCGCTAGTTCACTAATAATTAAAAATTCCCTCAAGTCAGCCACGGAATAATAATTTTTTGTTTTAATCTGTGAGATTTATGCCAAATTTAGGGTTAGGGTTAGGGTTAGGGTTAGGGTTAAAATGGTCAAAAACCGGGACTGTCCCGGAAAAACCGGGACGTCTGGTCACCTTACTTAAAGTAGGTCGATAAACTGGTTTTTAAAATGAGAAGAAGAAAAAACGAGACTTGCCAGACTATCCTATGACGTCTGTTGAAAATAAAACCTCGAAATTGAAGCCCTACTATTGAAGTAAAGTGTCATTAATTCCTATCCGATTTAAATCAGATTTGACATGGGTAAAACAACGTTTTGTAGGAGTCTAAAATACGAAGATGTATAGAAATTGGTCCAGTAGATCTTGAGTTGTTTCTTAGGATAGACAAACGGACGGGCATCTCTCAAAATAGTGCGGTTTTTTTTTCAAATCTCGATTGCGCATGCGCTAAAGAAATTACTTCAGTTTTGAATATAAAGATTTCATTTATGATTACATAATGGTACATATTTGAATAAATAAAGTTTCATTTCAAATTACTGAATGTCGTCTTTAAACAAAATATTTAATTAGCAGTTTGTTTACCACCGTTAAACCTATTTTTATGTTTCATTCTGTTCGCGAAGTATCCAGAGACATCGACAGAAGTAACAGGTTGCACAATCCTGATTATGACAACTCTAATTTGTACAGTTTACGCCCTCCAATTACATTCGGAAAAGACCTCTAAATCACAAGAGACCGAACCCAGCCACTTGAATAAGAAGTTCAGCCGTTAAGTAGATTACTTGCCAATCACTTTTTTGTCCCCTGTCAGTTCTCAAGATACGTCATCCAATTGTCTTTTTGCTTTGCTTTCACTCTACAAGTGAACGCGGCGCTAGTCAGAAGTTGAGTGCTCGCGCGCTGAGTGAGATACTTTAACCTATAATTCTCCAGGCAAAAATGCTGTTCCTTGTTCAAAACGAGAAATCGACGCTTGATGTAATAATTATTATAATCATTCGTGCCGGATCTATCGTTGAGATCCCCCGCGTCCTCTTATTTTCATTAATTTTTATCTCTCCTTCATTCGTTATTCGAGACAACTAGTAAACACTTCACCGGATACAAAAAGAGAACAGAGGGGTTTAATACGAGTCTCTCATCGATAATCTCATTTTCGGTTTGAGAGTTTTTCGGGTAGAAACTAAATAGAGATGGGCTTTGAAAACCAAATGATCTAGTCTAGTTTATTTTAATATAGAGTAAAACAATATACAAATGAAACAGAGATGGACTTTGAAAACCAAATGATCTAATCTAGTTTGTTTAATATAGACCCAAAAAATACTTAGAATCGAAATAGAGATGGGCTTTGAAAACCAAATGATCTAATCTAGTTTGTTTAATATAGACCCAAAAAATACATAGAAACGAAATAGAGATGGGCTTTGAAAACCAAATGATCTAGTCTCGTTTATTTTAATATAGAGTAAAACAATATACAAATGAAACAGAGATGGACTTTGAAAACCAAATGATCTAATCTAGTTTGTTTAATATAGACCCAAAAAATACTTAGAAACGAAATAGAGATGGGCTTTGACAACCAAATGGTCTAGTCTAGTTTATTTAATATAGAGTAAAACAATATACAAACGACATAGAGATGGACTTTGAGGTCCAAATGATCTCGTCTAGTTTATTTAATATAGATTAAAATAATATAGAATCGAAATAGAGATGGTCTTTGAGAACCAAATGATCTAGTTTAGTTTATTTTAATATAGAGTAAAACAATACATGGAACAAGAGATAAGAAGAAGACGCTATAGACGGATAGCACACACACACATTGAGGAAACCTGTAGATAGAATCACCAGGAAATCCTTATTCTGAATCGAGTGGTAGAGGGCGACTACGAAATACACAGAGAACTGAATACAGACATGAAGAGGATGAAGAGGACATGTAAAAACTGATGGCACGGGGCAGGAAGACTTGGCATAAGTTTGTTGAAGGCCTATGCTCCTGGGGGAGCTGATGGGCGATGAATGACTCATACCTCACTGTGGGCCATAGGCTTTTAACCATTTTATCTCTAAGCCCGTTCTGTCTATGACAGAATGTTCAAGTCAGCTCCGTGTCTGTTTTTAACCGCCATTCCTCTTCTCAGTGATGCTTTCGGGTCCCTATTATTTCTCTTTCTTCTTCTTGGGGATAGATTCCATAACAAGAACTACATTCTGATGCTGTCAGGTAACTCACTCAATTGTTTACGTTCCATTTCACCTCAAGCTCCTTTTCTTCACTTCTAGTTACAATATACTTCTTCCATCTGGTTTAAGTTTGTGCTCCATTTATGATGTTTTAGTACTATTTAATCAAATTAAAAATCAGAGGCACATCTCCAATCCAACCTGCAAGTCTGGAAGGAAGAGCTGGAGAAGAGAGGGATGGTCATAAGCAGCTCTAAAACAAAATCCATGGTGATATCACGAGAAGAAAGAAGACATCAGATTAAGCTGGGAGAACAGGTCCTGGAGCAGGTCGACCACTTTAAATATCTCGGAGCTATTATAGACCGGAAGGGAGGCATCAAAGAACAGTTGGCCACTCGAAAAGCAGCAGCTGGGAGACTTTTTCAGGCCATAAATCGAGGATTCCTCCGCAAGAGAGAGGTTGGTAAGAAAACGAAGATGGCTGTATACCGCTCCACCTATGTCCCAGTCTTGACATATGGATGCGAGTCATGGACAATGACTACAACCCACAAAAGCCAGATCCAAACCTCAGAAATGAGGTATCTGAGGAAGGTGGTTGAAGTAACAAGAAGAGACATGGTCCGCAACCAGACGATACGTCAAGGCCTAAAATCCCACCACCTGCAGACCCAAGTAGAACAGTCCCAACTAAGATGGTTTGGCAATGTCTGCAGAATGGGAGAAGATCGGATACCACGACAAGCATGGGAAACAAAGAGCCAAGGATCCATACCCCGAGGACGACCCAGAGTCCGCTGGGAGGACAACATTAGACAATCTTTGAAGGACCGAGGACTAGAATGGAACCAGGCCAGGAGGAAGACAGCCGATAGGATAATCTGGCGCTCTCTCTTCCAAACCTCTACACCTCACGGTAGAAGGGGAACGACTAAGTAAGTAAGTAAAGTAAGTAATCAAATTAATCTGCTTGAATTTTACGTTTTAACGTCTGTAACATCTTCTGCATGCATGTATGTAGGATCATAGCTAAGATTGTTGGCGCCCAAGGCATACAGGGTATTTGGCGCCCACGGCAAACACCTCATGTGGCGCTTCAAAACACACTCACAGATATATATATATATATATATATATATATATATATATATATATATATATATATATATATATATATATATATATATATATATATATATATATATATATATATATATATGTCGTAGATTTGTGATAGTTGATTAAGACTTAGTTTGGTCCCTTCTGAATAGACATAGAAATAAGTGATAGCTCAATGGGGAGAGGTGATAAAATAGAAATAGATTTTCACGGGTGAGATGGAGGAAATATATTAGATTCTGTCTCTGACACTCGAGAAGCTTCTCTCAGTCAGCCTATCATCTACAACAGAGTTAGATTAGTCAGACAAATCTAATATAATATTTAATAGTATATATATATATCTCCCATACACACACACACATAAGTGATTACAATATACACACAGACGTGAACCTATGACAATGAAAATATAGATAATTTGGAACGAGCTGACCAACACACTGATTAAGTTTATGTGAAGTTTAATTATCATAATAGACTTCCATCACAACATATAAAATTCATCTAACATATACAAATAGTCATAAAGTCAATGAATTGCTACAAGAATGATAGACCCATTGGTATGATCCTTTCCCTCGATGTGTAGCCCACAGTCCTGTGAGAAGAAAAGTGATAGCCCCAAAGAGTCACGGATACATATGATTTAGTCTAAGATTTCCCTTTACAGGTATGAACAGACTTGGATACTCTGATCTATCCTAAGGAAAAATATTGTTAGCAACAACACTTGCATAAAGAAATTTAAGACAGCAAAAAATGGGTGCCAAAATACAACAATAAAAGAATCGCTCAGTCCTTCATTCACTCTATTCAGTCAGCCGTGATCACTAGCTTTCGTTCGTACTTACAGCTTTGGTAGCAACTTCTGGACAAACAATTTTTAGGACATGCACATACCAGTTTAATTTAATTCATTTACAGCTGCATGAGTTTAAGCTAGAAATTATAATATATTCTGCTTTCCACTGTAACATGTCGACTAGCGAATATAACAGTATTAATTTCTTCTGCACAGAAATATAACCAGTAAAATGAAAATAAGCGATTTATCACTAGATCACTCAACACAATAGATTTTAAATATTACCTCCAAACAGAACTACGGGTATCACAACGAAACTAAGAGTTTCACTTATAAATATAAGTATCTAGAACGAAGCGATCACGTCTACTGCAACTTGGAGATTGAATGAAATCAAGTTTTCCACTCCCGGGGTAGATATATCTTAAACAGACAGAGGATCCCACGTTATTTCGCAAACCCCCGTTTCCCCCTCTCCTCTCTTTACACTTCCCATTAACTTAGACGTTGCTCATAACTGCCAAACGTGCGTCTTCACACCTTCTACGAAAACCTGTATCATTTCTGAGCGATGCGGATGGCCGTTTCCACACCTCGCCGAGAAACTTAGCCGAAGAAAACTCGTGTCAGATGGAAAATGTAGACGATATGTCTGCCATCATGTCTGACTAGACGAAATATCACACTATACGCTCACATCCCTGGGACTGACACATGATGCAATAAAATGCGTTCTAACATGAGCAAAGAAACGGCAAAGTCAGAATGGGAAAATATATTTGTCGCAAACGAACTGTAGCGGGAGGTTAATTAAAATTATGTATCTATGTGAGAATCCAGGTATCTCATATGCTACCAGGATAGTATGCCAGTAAGAGTTCTGGTCTTACAAGTAATACCCCAGCCTTAGAAATAAGCACTGGTGTATGGCTATCATAGAAATAGTCAGACTGTGAAAACCCTGGCCAGTTGGTAAAAGTTGTACCAGGATTTAAGGCGTCTCCTCCCTGTGACTATCTTATGATTACTTATATTCTAGGGGATAATTAAAATGAACATTCACTGTGACCACAAATGCAAGAAGTAAATAATTCCTCAGGTACAGTTAAAATATTTTAATAATTACACTAATATTCTATTTCTACTAGTTGGAGAAGAGCATAAAAAGATATATATAAAATTATTCACACAATTACTATTATTGTCTGTTAGACTTCAAGATCTTGAGTAATAAAGTTACTGAAAACTGCAATCACTGGATCACTGTCCTTAGTCCTATGCATTTACAAATAACTATCATCAATTGACTGAACTTCTTTATGGTTAACTACTGTTTTCATCTATTAGCTGTTTCTTATATATTGTGGTGGTCAGTGTCTTAAATGACACTTATCTTTCAACTTGACAATGCTGACACTGAACTGTCCTTTGTAGATATCAGACTTGGTAGACCCAACAATAGGGATGCCAATGGCCAGTTGAGGTTCACTCATTGAACAACACAGGCTTCTGATACTGGACTGTCCGATTTGAGTTATTTCATGGAACCCTCAGACTCCAGACACTGACTGAAACTTCTGGCGATCCGCTCACACTTCAGATGGATTTAGCGTAGTAGCGATCTCTGCCGTCAGTCTGTCTCAAACCTCTTTCGTTGTGTGTGTCTCCAGTTTTCCGATACGCTATTTATAAGCCTAACGCGGCCATATCGGAGAGCAGTGACGTCACAGCTTAAGCCAATGCTGAAAATCTCTTTTCGAAGCACCGATTTCACTTGATCTGTGCGTTGCCTGAAACTTTCCCTTTCTCATTCTCGGCTTATATATTATCCATACTGTTCCATCTTATCTTGTTTTATACAGCCGAGATCTCTCTATATTCCTATCCATGTAATTTCCCAAACTGTTATTTGTTGATTATAATATTTAGAACAGAAGTGGGTTTACAGGCTTACAGCGTAACTGTGGGCAGCCGTAATACGCATATATCTCCGTAAATGATAACTTCCTACCGTTTCTTCTTATATACAGTTATACACAATCCTTTCCTGGACTGAAAGGTGAAATCCTTTTCTCAATGATTCCCTTATGCTTTTATTTATCATTGCCGATTGCCCTGTCTAATCAACATTTTGCCGATACACCGTCATTTTGAAAGTGGTCGCCTTGTGACAATCGATCGGCGAATGGTTTGTAAAACTCCATGAACCCGTTTGCAATGAATTGAAACCAATTTTGCGACACGAACGAATGCGAAAAAACAGGAAAAGGATAAAAGAGCGATAACAAAGTAGAGGACACGGGTAGAAAAGAAAAGAATATAGAAAATTTATTGATCATAAATCTCTATGCGACACACACACACACACACACACACACACACATATATATATATATATATATATATATATATATATGTATATATATATATATATATATATATATATATATATATATATATATATATATATATATATATATATATATATATATATATATATATATATATATATATATATATATATATATATATACTTGGAGACAGCACAAATAATGAACAGCTCTACACTGCTTCTTGCAATCTCCAATAATATAATCTCGATACTACAAAGCCGAGCATCTGAATATACATGTAGTAATGCTACTCAAACAGTGCAAATCAGTAAATAAAATATGGCTGGCTAACAATGGCTGATCAACATTCTCAAAATACGCTGCAAGAATCATAATTCCAAGATGGCGAAAAATCCGTGTTTGCATTGGAATATAACGGATCAATTTGATCACAAAAACTACTGGAATAATATTACATGATTTGCAGGGCAAATAATACCATAGTGAATAAAATATACTCAGTCTCACGCTGAATAACATAGCCATAAACCAGGCAGCGAAATCAGTCCTTTCTTTCTCTCAAAGCACGTCTTACATCGACGGCGCTCTGGCGGGTGTCCCACTTTGCAAATTCCCCTTCTGGTCATCCTTATTTCACACACCCAATCATCGAGCAGTTTCCAGTCACATGACTGGCTATATTTAATAGCAATCACAAACTATAACGTATTGTAAATATCTGCTCCACAGAGCACTGACATGCGCTAACCACCTATCAACACACATGCCATCTGATGTATGCTTTCTGCAAAGCATAGGTAATCAACCGCTGCAAAATGGTCTATATAGCATTCTTCTCAATAACTACATTTCCGTCACTGCAGTTGATTTTTTTTTCTGCGTGTATATGTGTTGCCTAGATGTGCATCCATACCACAATATTCGTTTCCACGTAAAACACCTACACCTTCTTCCTTGTTTATGTTTGTCGTGAAACATTCTAAATTCACATATATAAATTAAAAGGTAAATGTAAAGCCTAACACATAAATTCAATAAAAGAAAAGAGAAATGGTAAAATTACAGTGCTGTCACAATGGCGTACAAAAATCCCCCTTGTTTTCTACTTCGTCTGCAAATTGTAACGTTTCACGTTGATAGTAAAGCCTACTGCATCACTACACGCTTTCTACAATAAAACGTGTACTGCATTTCTAAGAAAACCTTGAGATACGCAAGCTGATTAATGACCTAAATTAATACTAACATTAATTACACTACGTTAACATAAACGAAAGGACAGATGGACTTAGGATAGAAAGAGAGGGAGGGCTGAAAGCAGGAACGCATGCAACCCTAACACGCGTCTCGCGATACACAATTAATGCCACCCTATCCGCGTAAGGCCAGAAGCACTACCTTTTTTTCAAATCGACAGTGATAAAAAACACTACCTATACGAGAGTTAGGTTTAAAAACCTGAAAAACGCTTATTAGGAAACATGACATTCTACTGTTTTATGTCTAAACTCCTGACATTAGTCTGACAGTACAGCAGACACCCTAAAAGTTTGGAAGTGAGGAGGTGGCAACAGCACGACTATCCTAGAAGAAAATACATATTTTGAACGCAGCCACTTAGCTTCATTAAAACTTATATATTTGGGTGCCTTAGGACTTGCTGACAAAGAATATATTAAGTGTTACGCAAATAGTCTAGGAATTATCAAATTATAGCCAAAAGAAAATAGTGAGGGTGTCAGACAACACCAAAAAATAATCGCACAGTGGCATGTTTTGAAACCACCATTGTACGGGAAATGGGCCACCATGTAAAATCCTATTTGATTGGATAGAAGTAAATGTAAGGCTAAACACGATTAGTCGGACTATAAATACTAATTTGGGTTGTTAGGGGAAACGTGAGAAGGGTACTTTTTTTGAAAAGCTGTGTAAACATGGCCCGATTGGTTAGACCCGCCAATATAGGCAATTAAGAGCGTCAGTTCAGTGCCACATTTTAAAATAAACTTACTAAGAAACAGTGCGTTGAGATCCAGATCATATTTTTATAAATAAAAGTCTGGGACAGAGGCAGATCGGAATTTGTGCCATTATTCATCACCAGTCAACGTATCTGTGTATTATTTCCATGAATTGTGGTAAGCTTGATATATTCGATATCTTTTTAATGAAAATTGAATGTAAATTGATAATTTATGTCTGTATATGTGCGTGGTTCAGTAGCAAACATGAGGCAAGGCCTAGATAGTGCTCCAACCTGAACAGAACGTGTCGGAGAAAAGAAAACTGCATGGAATTGCCAAATAGTACACTGACACCTATCATATTGACTAGAAGGAAATAATGCTGGAATTGCAGAGGCGTAGTAACCATTAGGGAGGAGTATACTGGTGTAAATTGTTTCAGATGAAGCTAGCAGTTGGCCTACCGCTCTGAACTCAGTGTTTGTTATGTATTGTGTTCAGTGTGGAAATAGATTATAAATTAGTTCTGAAATAGGAGGTACAACCTTCTTGTTTCAGGGACTGTGGTCCTAGTTATTGAAGCAGCACCTGGTCTGAGCTTTGCTGAATCCAGAGGCTGACAGCATACTCCTTGGTCCAGATAGCGACCAGTGAGGTGTCTCCAGAACACAGGAAGCAATCGAGCAGAGGAGTCTTTTCCTGCCGCCATCACGAAAGATAAGCTTCTGTGGCCAGAGTAGCTCAACATTATGTGCCCCCTCAAAATTTGACAGTTTAATAAACACAGAGGGACAATTAATTGGTTCAAATGATAGGAACTGTGAACTTTTCCCAATACTATTTCCAGGATTATCAAACACTTGAAGTCATGATGAAAAACAACAACCAAGCTTGAACAAAACCAGTATTACCTCATATTACCACTGCACAAATTACACACATAGAATAATAATAATAAACTATGTCAATACCAAGTTCATATATATAAACTGTGTACATAATACTTGTAATTACATTTGATTGTGATTCCTGGTTCACTGTGTAGTTGAATCAGGATACCCATTAGTGAAAGAATTAATACATATATTTTTAAACTTAAACACTTGACTCATTTAAGATAGTCTTATAGAGTGTTATATGTGTGTGAGTGTCACAGTGTTGTAAAGTGTTGTGGAATAAATTAAATTGTTTATCTGTCTGTTGTTGGTGTGACTTACACTTCATCATTTTCATAACCCTAGACATTTAACGTAGTCATCACAATATTCCAGAATAATTCTGACTGAGGTATAAATGTGGTAGCAAGTAAGGTCATCTGTCATACACCACACTTAATAGATACAGATACCTTCACAGCTGATCTCAGTCAGTACACTAAGTCCCCTATAAATATTTATAACATCCAACTTTACCACATATATTGGGGTCCTGTCCGGGATTTTGAATCTTTCCCTATTATAAATATTGGGGGTAATTCACTTCAGGGAATAATAAAAATTTAAAAGGTATCCTTGGGTGGAATTAAATCAGGTTGAGCTCTCAGTGCCTGTGGTGTCCTTGGATAATTAATTACAGATTGTATTGTTTAGTTAGACATTATATACATTTACCTGTTAGAAAATGGCGGACCTGGCCAAATTTCGATCTGCTGCTGTGCAGACTGCTAAAGAGTTAGGAATGGACGGGCAAATTATGATTGCTTATGTCAGAACTGAATGTGACAAATATATTGAACGTGAGGAAAGAAAATTTGAAGCCGAAAGAAAGTTAGAGGCTGAAAAGGAAATTAAGAAGTTACAATTTGAGGCTGAGGCTAAGAAATTGGAAGCAGAGGAAAGAAGATTGACTGCAGAGAGGGAAGCAGAAAAGGAGGAGAAGAGATTACAAAGGGAACATGAGTTACGACTAAGGGAGTTTGAGTTTCAAGGCCATGCTCCTGAAAATGGTGCCAGTCCCTTTACCTCCGATGCTACTGCTAGTCAGGGAGCCTCAACCTCAGCTATGAATTTTCATTTAGATCATTTTGTTGAGAAAGAAGATGATATTGAGAGCTATCTAAATAGATATGAACTATTAGCTACCACATATGGGTTAGAGAGAGAAAGGTGGAGCTTAAAGTTATCTCAAGGTCTTCGTGGGGCAGCTTATGAAGTTTTTGCCAAAATGAGCAGAGGTGATCAAGAAAATTATGACATGCTAAAGCAGGCTCTTTTGTTAAGATATGAAAAGAACGCAGAATTTTATAGGAAAAAATTTAGGAATGCTAAACTACTGTCAGGTGAAACCTATCACCAGTTCTCTGCACGGTTAGAGACATACTTGGAGAAATGGACTTCTCTGGGGAAAACCCAAGATCTTATATAAATGGTCCTTATAGAACAATTAAGAGAGTCCATGGCTCCAGACCTGAGAGTTTCTCATGGAACAAGGTGCAGAGAGGCTGGGTGAGTTACTAAATGTAGCTGAAAGGTATCAAGCAGCTCAGGCAGAGGTATCAGGTAATAAAAAGAAACAGGTAGATAATTTTAGGGCACCACAGAACTTTAATAAATTTGATCCTAGAGATCAAACCAAAGGTAAGCACCAGTTTGATAGGCCACGGTACGACAATAAAAATAAAACCCCACAATTCGATGAAAGGAAATATGATGAAAGAAAATCTTTCAACCAAGGAAAGAGATGGTGTAAAAATTGTAAGATGAACAATCATGACACTGACCATTGTAGAAGGAAACCTCCTCATTGTGCTGCTATGACATCTGGAAAAAAGGGAAAAAATGTCAAACCTGCGGAACTACAGGAACCATACCATCCCCCAGTGTGTGAAGATGTCATCTGTAATGGTGTCACCATAAGGTGTTTATATGATACAGGTTTAGATTATGATTCCGTTGTGAGTTCTCACCTGGTGCAGGCAGATCAATACACCACAGAAACAGTGGAGATTCAAACTGCAACCAAGGATGTAGCTACCATGACACTTCCCGTCGCCCGGATAAAGGTGAAAACGCGATATGTGGAAGGAATCATAAAAGCAGCAGTGATAAATGAGCCAATCTACCCTCTGATATTGGGGTGTAGATATGTCTTCTTGGGGAATCCCAAGAGACCTGTGATATTGGCAACAGTGCAGACCAGATCACAGTCTAAAAAGGAGGAGGATAATCCAACAAATACGCATCCAGATGAGATGAGGAAGGCACAGGCGGAGGACAAGACACTCGAGCCGTGTTTCAAGAAGTTGCCCAAATCTCATACACCTCCAGGCAAGGGAGAATTTTATATGAAGAACAAACTGATTTATAGGAAGGCTGGATCTGAATCCAATGGACACGGACAGCTGGTCCTTCCCACTTCATATAGGACTAAAGTGTTGGAACTAGGGCATGCGATTCCCTTCAGTGGTCATATGGGGATCAGCGCAACAGGACAGCGAATAGCTTGTCACTATTTCTGGCCAGGAATAACTGAAGATATCAAACGATATGTAAAATCCTGTCCAGAGTGCCAACGAGTAGCACCTAAGCATTGGACTGCACCAGCAACTCTGGGGGAAATGCCCATAGTGGGAACACCCTTTGAGAGAGTTGCCGTGGATCTGGTGGGACCTCTCACTCGAACTAAGAGGAGGAACAGCTACATTCTGACTCTGGTGGACACTTGTTCTATGTGGGGAGAGGCGGTAGCCCTGTCATCGATTGATTCTAAGCACGTGGCAGAGGCGTTACTTACAATTTTCACAAGGTTAGGCTTTCCCAATCAAATCTTGACTGATAATGGCTCTCAGTTCAAGGGGAAACTAACAGAAGAAGTTTTCAGGATCTTCCAGGCCAAACACTTCCATTGTAGTGTGTACCATCCCCAAGGGAACGGCCAGGTGGAAAGATTTAATGGCACATTGATGTCGATCCTGAGAAAGTTGGCACACGAAAAACCAGATACGTGGGACCAGTACCTTCACGCCGCCCTCTTTGCTTATCGGGAGGTACCCCATAGTTCAACCGGAATGGCCCCGGCAACATTATTATTTGGAAGGCCAATAAAAGGTCCACTTGAAGCGCTGTTAAGAACGTGGACTGATGAAAAGGCAGAGGAAAATATTACATCCTCATACCAATATGTGAATGAGCTGACCACTCGTTTAAAAACTGGCTGGAAACTTGCCAATGAAAATTTGAGACAAGCCAGGAAGAAACATGCTGCCTATTATAACAGGAAAGCTAAAGACAGAGATTTGGCTGTGGGAGAGAAGGTACTGCTTCTTCTACCCGGTAGTCAAAATAAGTTACAAATTGGATGGCAAGGTCCATATACAGTTCTAGAGAAGGTGTCTAGAACCAATTATAAGATAGACAAGAAGGGGAAAGAAAAAATATATCATGTGAATCTCCTGAAGAAATATTTGGAAAGAGAAAATCAGGAAGAGACACACTTGTTGACCTTGTCCATTGCCATGGAGATGAAAAAGGAACCACTTTCATCATTTGAATATCCATTACACCCCTGTGAGACAGCGGCACAGGTGAAAATCAGTACACATTTAACGAAAAATCAGAAAGAGAGAGTGCAACAGGTTCTAGATAATCATACAGAGGTGTTAACGGACCGACCGGGGCATACAAACTTATTGGAGTATGATATGAAACTGATAGACCCCACACCTGTCTGTATGAAACCCTATTCGATTCCTTTTGCTAAGGAGAAAGCTTTGAAGGAAGAGATAGACTATTTGTTGAAGGAAGGAATTATTTCACACAGTGAATCTTCGTATAGTTCCAGTGTGGTACTCTTAAGGAAACCCTCTGGAGAACATAGACTCTGTATAGATTACAGGAGACTGAATGCTATTACAGAAGGACAGGTGGATCCATTGCCTGATACAAATCAGTTGTTTGCCAGGCTAAATAAAGCTAAATATTTCTCAAAAGTGGATCTGAGTAAAGGATACTATCAGATTCCAGTAAAGCCTGAGGTTAGACCATACCTAGCTTTTAGTACCTCAGAGGGACACTATGAGTTTAACAGATTGCCATTTGGATTGAAGAATGCGCCTAGTGTCTTCTCTAGAATGATGAGAAAATTATTGGACCCTCTGAATAATCCATGCATCACAAATTTCATGGATGATATCCTTATAGCAACAGAAACATTTGAGGAACACATTGACTCTCTGAACATGCTGTTTAATCGACTTAGAGAAGCGAATTTAACAGCCCGACCAACCAAATGTTGCGTTGGATGTAAAGAATTATAATTCTTGGGACACACAGTCTATCAGGGAAACATGACCCCTGACCCCAAGAATTTAGAGAAACTAAAGAAAGCCCCGAGACCACAAACCAAGAAAGACGTGAGATCCTTTGTCTCATTATGTGGTTTCTACCAAAAGTATATCAAAAACTTTAATTCCATATGTGCACCGTTAACTGATTTGACCCGTAAAGGAAATCCAGATCGAATTACATGGACACCACAATGTGAATTGGCTTACCAGGAATTGAAGGAAAAGCTTACAAGCAAACCTATTTTGAAACTACCTGACTTAAGTCAAGAATTTATTGTAAGGACGGATGCCAGTAATATTGGGTTAGGTGCGACTCTGCTACAGAAATCAGATGCATTGGATGGGGAATTAAGCCCAGTGGCATATGCTAGCAGAAAGTTGAATAAAGCTGAAACCAACTACTCAACTAGCGAAAAAGAATGTCTTGCAGTAATATGGGCGATAAAGAAATTCAATATTTATCTGTATGGGAAGGCATTCAAGTTGCAAACGGATCACAAACCCTTGTCGTTTCTAGCGCAGGCTAGGCATGAAAATTCTCGGTTACTCAGATGGTCATTACTTATGCAGCCATTTGAGTTTAGCATAGAGTATATATCTGGAAAGACAAATCTGGGAGCGGATTTTTTAAGCCGACATCCGTGTGATGAGAATCATCGTAAACCCCAGAAATACTAATAAATTTCTCTATGTGTATATAGAATTATAGACTGACATATAACGTCTGTTTTAAGTGGGGAGAATTTGTCGTGAAACATTCTAAATCCACATATATAAATTAAAAGGTAAATGTAAAGCCTAACACATAAATTCAATAAAAGAAAAGAGAAATGGTAAAATTACAGTGCTGTCACAATGGCGTACAAAAATCCCCCTTGTTTTCTACTTCGTCTGCAAATTGTAACGTTTCACGTTGATAGTAAAGCCTACTGCATCACTACACGCTTTCTACAATAAAACGTGTACTGCATTTCTAAGAAAACCTTGAGATACGCAAGCTGATTAATGACCTAAATTAATACTAACATTAATTACACTACGTTAACATAAACGAAAGGACAGATGGACTTAGGATAGAAAGAGAGGGAGGGCTGAAAGCAGGAACGCATGCAACCCTAACACGCGTCTCGCGATACACAATTAATGCCACCCTCCCCGCGTAAGGCCAAAAGCACTAACTTTTTTTCAAATCGACAGTGATAAAAAACACTACCCATACGAGAGTTAGGTTTAAAAACCTGAAAAACGCTTATTAGGAAACATGACATTCTACTGTTTTATGTTTAAACTCCTGACATTAGTCTGACAGTACAGCAGACACCCTAAAAGTTTGGAAGTGAGGAGGTGGCAACAGCACGACTATCCTAGAAGAAAATACATATTTTGAACGCAGCCACTTAGCTTCATTAAAACTTATATATTTGGGTGCCTTAGGACTTGCTGACAAAGAATATATTAAGTGTTACGCAAATAGTCTAGGAATTATCAAATTATAGCCAAAAGAAAATAGTGAGGGTGTCAGACAACACCAAAAAATAATCGCACAGTGGCATGTTTTGAAACCACCATTGTACGGGAAATGGGCCACCATGTAAAATCCTATTTGATTGGATAGAAGTAAATGTAAGGCTAAACACGATTAGTCGGACTATAAATATTAATTTGGGTTGTTAGGGGAAACGTGAGAAGGGTACTTTTTTTGAAAAGCTGTGTAAACATGGCCCGATTGGTTAGACCCGCCAATATAGGCAATTAAGAGCGTCAGTTCAGTGCCACATTTTAAAATAAACTTACTAAGAAACAGTGCGTTGAGATCCAGATCATATTTTTATAAATAAAAGTCTGGGACAGAGGCAGATCGGAATTTGTGCCACTATGCATCACCAGTCAACGTATCTGTGTATTATTTCCTTGAATTGTGGTAAGCTTGATATATTCGATATCTTTTTAATGAAAATTGAATGTAAATTGATAATTTATGTCTGTATATGTGCGTGGTTCAGTAGCAAACATGAGGCAAGGCCTAGATAGTGCTCCAACCTGAACAGAACGTGTCGGAGAAAAGAAAACTGCATGGAATTGCCAAATAGTACACTGACACCTATCATATTGACTAGAAGGAAATAATGCTGGAATTGCAGAGGCGTAGTAACCATTAGGGAGGAGTATACTGGTGTATTTTGTTTCAGATGAAGCTAGCAGTTGGCCTACCGCTCTGAACTCAGTGTTTGTTATGTATTGTGTTCAGTGTGGAAATAGATTATAAATTAGTTCTGAAATAGGAGGTACAACCTTCTTGTTTCAGGGACTGTGGTCCTAGTTATTGAAGCAGCACCTGGTCTGAGCTTTGCTGAATCCAGAGGCTGACAGCATACTCCTTGGTCCAGATAGCGACCAGTGAGGTGTCTCCAGAACACAGGAAGCAATCGAGCAGAGGAGTCTTTTCCTGCCGCCATCACGAAAGATAAGCTTCTGTGGCCAGAGTAGCTCAACATTATGTGCCCCCTCAAAATTTGACAGTTTAATAAACACAGAGGGACAATTAATTGGTTCAAATGATAGGAACTGTGAACTTTTCCCAATACTATTTCCAGGATTATCAAACACTTGAAGTCATGATGAAAAAAAACAACCAAGCTTGAACAAAACCAGTATTACCTCATATTACCACTGCACAAATTACACACATAGAATAATAATAATAAACTATGTCAATACCAAGTTCATATATATAAACTGTGTACATAATACTTGTAATTACATTTGATTGTGATTCCTGGTTCACTGTGTAGTTGAATCAGGATACCCATTAGTGAAAGAATTAATACATATATTTTTAAACTTAAACACTTGACTCATTTAAGATAGTCTTATAGAGTGTTATATGTGTGTGAGTGTCACAGTGTTGTAAAGTGTTGTGGAATAAATTAAATTGTTTATCTGTCTGTTGTTGGTGTGACTTACACTTCATCATTTTCATAACCCTAGACATTTAACGTAGTCATCACAATATTCCAGAATAATTCTGACTGAGGTATAAATGTGGTAGCAAGTAAGGTCATCTGTCATACACCACACTTAATAGATACAGATACCTTCACAGCTGATCTCAGTCAGTACACTAAGTCCCTATAAATATTTATAACATCCCACTTTACCACAATGTTGCTAGAGACTGACTTGCTAATGTGCTCTTGTGTGTTGACATACATTTGTATGTGTTCGTTTTTGTTTTAGAAGTCTACTTAAAAACTTGTCCCAATCATCTTTTTACTTCTTATATATCTTTTATCTATTGTTATGAGGGTTCGATGAACTATTTTCTTCAAATCTCCATCAATGCCAATACGAAATAATGAAGTTTCTGTCAGATAGACATTTCAACGAGGCTAAAGATCTTCAGAATACAATCCGTCTCTGGCTTATAATCTGTGCTGATGATCAGTTGAAACAGCGTTAGAAGATGTGTCTCACTCAAAGCAGCAATTGTGTGGAACAATACATATAGCATGAATAGTTGTCATACGTTGTGTATTTTGCTGAAGTGAATTTAAAAACTATTGTGACAGTACGGACTGTTACGTCAGATTAACACTAAGGTGCTGCCACTTAATTTTAGTTAGGGTAAGAATACTTAGCAAGATTAAACACTAAGTATTTGAGCGTGTCTAGTTAGCGTAATAACACTAGTCACAAATCCTATGAGTGATTTAATTAAAGTGTTCAGGAATGACGTCATCGAACTTGGGGTAGAATTGCCCAATAGTTAGGACGGAAGTGATGGTTTGAGAGAAGGGAGTTAAGTGAGTTGGTTTTAGGCACGAGACGTGCGAGGCAGTGATTTTGGGGTTTTGACCATCTTGTAAGTTCGATGGCTGTGTGTTATTTCTTGGGATGACTGGTTTGTATACCAAAGAAGCACATGTATTTATGAACTATTATGAAGTTCTCAGAGGTTACAGACACTTAATAAAGGTGTTCATTCATATTTAATCCAGCTTGAACTTATTTCCTGAACGTCAGTAGGAAGTGTCGTTTGTTTACATCAGGTAATAGAGAAAAGAATGTTACCATATTTTCGACGATCATGCAGCCTAAAACATAAACACAGTTACGAGTCTCCAAAAGAATCACCTGGGTTATGTTCCTATTCTGTAATCACCATCTCTGGCAGTCGCCAGTAAAACAACAGATGAGCATTGATAAAAGATTCCACCCCATTCTCACCCTGTCACACTAGACTTGATTTGTCACCGTGACCAAGCCCGGTCACATCTAACTTGATTTGGTGCCGTTCCCGTCCACTCCCCCGGCCACATAACTTGATTTGGTGCCCGTGACCAGCTCGTAACTGCCTTTTTACGATGGATTCAGCTATTTGATTTGGTGCCCGTGACCAGCTCGTAACTGTTTTTTTAGGATGGATTCACCCATTCAACAGCTAGAGCATCAGGTATACTTGTTACAACAGCAAAATCAACTGCTTCAACAGCAATTGTCACAACAACAGGCAGCGAGTAAAACTTTACCTGATTCTCCGGATACTTCATCCAACACATTACAGTCCATAGCAAATACGCTCAGCTCCGTAACACAGAGTGCCAATTACCAAAACATTAATAATATTGTCAAGCCGTTTCACGGTGATGCTTCTCACTTTAGACAATGGCTTGTTGATATTGACAAGTTTGTGTCTTTGATCCCCTCGGCAACCGATGAGGACCGAAACGTGTTGCATTCTTCTCCTCCCAGTTATTGGTAACTGATTTCTTACGCCGTCGTGCACAACTTTTCCCTACAGAAACTTATGCTTCACTGAAGAAGGCAATGGTCAGTCGCTATTCATCCATAACGGATTGTCAGCACGCGTGGACTCTTCTTCGTAGGGTACACCAGGACAGACAGGAACCTGTACAATTTTATGCAGACAGACTGTTAAACTTGGCTGAAGATGCCTTCATTGATTCGTCTTCCACATCTGCAGATATTGATCGGCAGCTTGTTGGTATTTTCATTGATGGTTTGTCATCCGACGCACTTAAGTTGCATCTGATCCGCAAGGATCCTCAGACAGTCACAGATGCAATACAACAGGCCATCACAGAGGACAACGTGAAGAAACGCTTTACCAACCGTCTTGGTCGCGAGCCTCGTCTTGAACACCAATATGATGACGAACCGATGGACGTTAGCCATTGCCGCCACTCTTGGCAGCAACCTTCATGGTCACCAATGCCTTGTAATAATGCTTCCAATTATCAGTACCAGCCTCGACGCCTTCACCATCCACTAGCGCCACAGGTCCATCAAATAGCTTCAATAATATGTTACACTTGTGGGCAAAGGGGACACGTCTCGCGCAGCTGTTTTCAGCGGCTACAAAGCAGTCCACAGCCTCACAGTAATCCCGTGCCACAACCATTACATTATCAAAACAGACAGCAACAAACAGCTGCTGGAAGGGCACACTGGAACAGTCTCAATAAAAGACACTGTCGCATTACAGTGAGAAACGTTATCAATGTAATCAAACAAGGAAAGATATTTGAAATAAATAATGTTACCAGTGACCAACAAAGATGTATGGTAACGACAGAAAATGGACTAAGAGCATATATAAAGCCAGTAACACAGTGGAGAAAAACCTTTAACAGACGTTATCATTCCTGTTCCACCGCTGAGGTTCATATCCCTCTTCCTGAGCTGTACTCACGTATCCACTCCCGTGACGCTCGATTGGCTGAGTTACCCTCCGTTACTCCAGGCCCCTCTCATGCTTCGCCTCAGCATGATATTATTGTACCTCCTATTACTGTCGCAACTCCTGTCCATACCTCCCTTCCTCCCCCTGTTCACCTCTCTCATGACCCCACTTTTCCTCCCTCTGTTCACCTCCCTTCAGACCCCGCTTTTCCTCCCTCTGTTTATCTCTCTTCTGACCCCGCTCTTTCTCCTTATGGTTGTTTTCCTCCGCCTCCCTCCGACCTTGATAAAGAACCTGAGTCTGACTTTTCAGATTTTGAATCTTCTCTTCCTCCTTATGGTTATTTTCCTCCGCCTCCCTCCGACCTTGATACAGAACATGAGTCTGACTCTTCAGATGTTGAATCTTCTCTTTCTCCTTATGGTTATTTTCCTCCGCCTCCCTCCGACCTTGATACAGAACATGAGACTGACTCTTCAGATGTTGAACCTTCTCTTTCTCCTTATGGTTATTTTCCTCCGCCTCCCTCTGACCTTGATACAGTACAAGAAAAGTACCAGCTTGACATAGAATCAGAATTCGATTCGTCAAGTGGGGAGGATAGAGTTA
This sequence comes from Oreohelix idahoensis, assembly GCA_024509875.1. NCBI lineage: Eukaryota > Metazoa > Mollusca > Gastropoda > Stylommatophora > Oreohelicidae > Oreohelix > Oreohelix idahoensis. The sequence goes on from JAMPIV010005532.1 coordinate 151,484, forward strand.
TGGGCCCCGACGAAATTGGATACAGGTCGGATGAGCTCCAGCATATAACGGACGACGAAGGCCGTAGAATTTATTTTCCGAAAAATGAGATTAGTGATCTTGACTCTTCCCCCGATTATTCTTCTTTTGATATTGGACCTGATGTTCCTCTTCCCTCAGCTCGTTTTCTCTTTAGACGTCGTCATCCAAAATTCATTTACGATTCTGTTCCCTTTCCTAAGCCCCTTCACCAGCGGGCCGCCCATGTACGAACCCGTTTTCGTCGTTCCCGTGGTTCTGTTCATTCTCCTTACCGTAGTCCCTCTCCTCCGCCTCTCCCTCCCCCTGTCATACCTCCGTCCCGTAGATTGCGTGTTCCCCTCCGTTATCCTCATACCAGTCCACAGCCTCCACTCCGTCCTTCCCGTCATGCCATTGTTCCTTCATCCCAACCTACACAGTACGATCCTCGCCTGTTATTGTAAGCCATTGAAAGATTGGAAGCAATGAACATTTTTGCAAAGATGTTTACAAATTGAACTGCACTTACCTCCAGATGCCGTCTCCGGTCAGGTTGACATTTCCTGCCCTGCTATTATTTTTAGCATGAAGTCGACCCTGCTTCTCGTGTCTTCCGATGCAGGTCTCCTACACAATACCCCTCCTGCTGAATTGCTTGATCCTGATGCTACCTTGAAGTCCAATCGTTACGCATCCTTGAACATCTGGGTTACACACTTTACGCATTTCCAGTTCAGATAGGAAAGTCCAACAGCCATTATTTACGGAGAGCTGTTACATTTTCGTCCGCAAGAAAGACATTGCCGAATCTGCCAGTACATGAACATTTCCCTTACAACATCCTTTCGACCACTGCTGATGGAGATCCACCAACTCAGACGATCTCTGCAGTCCTGATATATTGTAGTTGATGTAGTTCCCTTTTACACGCGTTAGCGTTATTATGTCACATTATTTTTGTTTGATCTCATTTTTTTAACCATCTTTTGTACCCCTATGATTTTTTTTTTGTGTTTTTCTTTTTGCCATGTTTCTGACGTAAGATTTTGCCCAGATTTTTTTTAAAGGTTTATATCGTTCTGTTGTACCAAATAAAATTGATTAACTAATGTACATCTTCACCCGCCACTAATGTTGGCATCATTCACGATTTATTATGATGATGACACCATATTGCATTATGATTGTTTGAATTTTCGGTTATTGTTACACCGACACTCATATATGTGATTTAACTATTTGCCCATTTATATATTCTATACCATTGTCCATTGATTACCATGTTTCCATTCCATTCATTGTTTCCGGTTATTGTTACACCGGCAAAGTCATTTTTTTTTAATGAGACTTACCCATTTTGCCCATACTTTGCCACCAAGTTTTGTGGTTTTATTTCCATTTCCTCCATTCATATGTTTTTTTTTCATCACCCACTTCAGTGAAGTGTAGGGTGACAGCCATTTTGGGCATCCGCTATATTTTATGTGCACCCGCCATATTTTTTTTTTGCCAATTTTTTTTTCCTTGCGACGTTAACTCGCTTGTCATGTTATTTTATGTTTTATGATTCGCACAAGTGTGAGAGATACTGATGACTATCAACCCATAAAGCGTTTTGTTAGTTCGTTAATGAATGTTAGTTACTGTTCTATTTTGCCCATATATTTTTTTTTGCCACTTATTAGTACTATTTGTAGCTACCATAACCTCCATAGTTTTTTTGTTTTCCATGTGTCCCTCGTTTATGTTATGTCCATCAGTCCCTACCCCTTCATGATCGATTTTTGTGTGTGAAACGTTAATGGTGTTATTTCATCCATTATTCCCATCTATTGTTTATTGTAGTCCTTCTGACATGATTTATGGTGGGATACATGAATCCCAATAATTTTTTTTAGAGTTAGTAAATTTTTTTTCTAGGGAATAAAGTGTCTCCTACGGGATACACTTTAGTGGCCCTGGGCGTATGTGACAGTACGGACTGTTACGTCAGATTAACACTAAGGTGCTGCCACTTAATTTTAGTTAGGGTAAGAATACTTAGCAAGATTAAACACTAAGTATTTGAGCGTGTCTAGTTAGCGTAATAACACTAGTCACAAATCCTATGAGTGATTTAATTAAAGTGTTCAGGAATGACGTCATCGAACTTGGGGTAGAATTGCCCAATAGTTAGGACGGAAGTGATGGTTTGAGAGAAGGGAGTTAAGTGAGTTGGTTTTAGGCACGAGACGTGCGAGGCAGTGATTTTGGGGTTTTGACCATCTTGTAAGTTCGATGGCTGTGTGTTATTTCTTGGGATGACTGGTTTGTATACCAAAGAAGCACATGTATTTATGAACTATTATGAAGTTCTCAGAGGTTACAGACACTTAATAAAGGTGTTCATTCATATTTAATCCAGCTTGAACTTATTTCCTGAACGTCAGTAGGAAGTGTCGTTTGTTTACATCAGGTAATAGAGAAAAGAATGTTACCATATTTTCGACGATCATGCAGCCTAAAACATAAACACAGTTACGAGTCTCCAAAAGAATCACCTGGGTTATGTTCCTATTCTGTAATCACCATCTCTGGCAGTCGCCAGTAAAACAACAGATGAGCATTGATAAAAGATTCCACCCCATTCTCACCCTGTCACACTAGACTTGATTTGTCACCGTGACCAAGCCCGGTCACATCTAACTTGATTTGGTGCCGTTCCCGTCCACTCCCCCGGCCACACTATTTTTGATTTACCGCTCGTTATGTCATCATCATTTTCCTTTGCGATCCTTACAGAGTATGGAGCCACCACTACAGTTACACGCTCTTGCAGCAGTGGTTTCTGTGGAAATGTGTTTTACATAATGAGGTTGCAAGCCCCAGGCAAAAAAAAACCTCGTCTGAGGTTGTAGTTGTTGTCTTATTGTGTCTTTGTCTGAGGTTGTAGTTGTTGTCTTATTGTATCTTCGTCTGAGGTTGTAGTTGTTGTCTTATTTTGTCTTTGTCTGAGGTTGTAGTTGTCTTATTGTGTCTTTGTCTGAGGTTGTAGTTGTTGTCTTATTGTGTCTTTGTCTGAGGTTGTAGTTGTTATCTTATTGTGTCTTTGTCTGAGGTTGTAGTTGTTGTGTTATTGTGTCTTTGTCTGAGGTTGTAGTTGTTGTCTTATTGTGTCTTCGTCTGAGGTTGTAGTTGTCTTATTGTGTCTTCGTCTGAGGTTGTAGTTGGCTTATTGTGTCTTCGTCTGAGGTTGTAGTTGTTGTCTTATTGTGTCTTCGTCTGAGGTTGTAGTTGTCTTATTGTGTCTTCGTCTGAAGTTGTAGTTGTCTTATTGTGTTTTCGTCTGAGGTTGTAGTTGTCTTATTGTGTCTTCGTCTGAGGTTGTAGTTGTTGTCTTATTGTGTCTTCGTCTGAGGTTGTAGCTGTTGTCTTATTGTGTCTTCGTCTGAGGTTGTAGTTGTTGTCTTATTGTGTCTTCGTCTGAGGTTGTAGTTGTTGTCTTATTGTGTCTTCGTCTGAGGTTGTAGTTGTTGTCTTATTGTGTCTTCGTCTGAGGTTGTAGTTGTTGTCTTATTGTGTTTTCGTCTGAGGTTGTAGTTGTTGTCTTATTGTGTCTTCGTCTGAGGTTGTAGTTGTCTTATTGTGTCTTCGTCTGAGGTTGTAGTTGTCTTATTTTGTCTTTGTCTGAGGTTGTAGTTGTCTTATTGTGTCTTCGTCTGAGGTTGTAGTTGTCTTATTGTGTCTTCGTCTGAGGTTGTAGTTGTCTTATTGTGTCTTTGTCTGAGGTTGTAGTTGTCTTATTGTGTCTTCGTCTGAGGTTGTAGTTGTCTTATTTTGTCTTTGTCTGAGGTTGTAGTTGTCTTATTTTGTCTTCGTCTGAGGTTGTAGTTGTCTTATTGTGTCTTCGTCTGAGGTTGTAGTTGTCTTATTGTGTCTTTGTCTGAGGTTGTAGTTGTCTTATTGTGTCTTTGTCTGAGGTTGTAGTTGTCTTATTGTGTCTTCGTCTGAGGTTGAAGTTGTCTTATTGTGTCTTCGTCTGAGGTTGTAGTTGTCTTATTGTGTCTTCGTCTGAGGTTGTAGTTGTCTTATTGTGTCTTCGTCTGAGGTTGTAGTTGTCTTATTGTGTCTTTGTCTGAGGTTGTAGTTGTCTTATTGTGTCTTCGTCTGAGGTTGTAGTTGTCTTATTGTGTCTTCGTCTGAGGTTGTAGTTGTCTTATTGTGTCTTCGTCTGAGGTTGTAGTTGTCTTATTGTGTCTTCGTCTGAGGTTGTAGTTGTCTTATTGTGTCTTCGTCTGAGGTTGTAGTTGTCTTATTGTGTCTTCGTCTGAGGTTGTAGTTGTCTTATTGTGTCTTCGTCTGAGGTTGTAGTTGTCTTATTGTGTCTTCGTCTGATCAGAGACCTTGATGAACTACGCGGACACACTATCTATATGTAGATAAATATGTGTGTGTGTGAGCGTGCGAGTGTGTGTGTGAGCGTGTGTGTGAGTGTGGGTGTATATATATATATGTGTGTGGTGTGTACATGTGTGAGTGAGTGTGTGTATGTGAGTGTGTGTGTATATATGTATGTGTGTGTATATATATATGTGTGTGTGTGAGTGTGTGTGTGTTGTGACGTATAATGGAAATATAGCCTACAGTGTCTGACAGTTTTTCTGGACCTCGTAGAGTCTATGATTCGCTAGCACAGCCATCCAACTTACAGCCTGCGTTTACTCATTTTTAATCCACGCTTCCTTTCCCTGAGACGTAAACAAACTAAGTTGTTTACCACCTTCCGCGACCTGCCACTCATAACAGGGAGCGAACCTGGTTTGTTTACCTGAGTTTCTCACGCGAGCTGATCTGTCAATCATCAAGATACCAGACAGACGCACGTGAAAAACACCGGCTCTTTGAAGTAGATGCACGGGAAGTAATATTTTCCCGAGGGATCCTTTGATGTTCGTACATACAGAGGGAGACAAATCTTTGATCTCCAGAAACGGGGAAAATCTCGGAAGGAAACCCGTTACACGGTTTAAGTCTCTGTTGTCGATTAGCAACGATGAGACATCGACCATAGAACCTTTTTTCTGGGGAAACGTAGTTTCCTGATTTCCTGCTATGCACTATAGTGTGAAAAGTAACGTCATCTATAGATCAGAGAGACAATAATGTATATAAACTGTGGCTCCTCAAATCAGTTATCAGTTGTTGCTCAGAATTTTGGATAGTCTAAACACGTCGTCTAGAACCATTGTGGAAGGTGTGTTAATAGCCTTTGTAGGGATTTCATTCGGATTTTCTGGTAATATAAATTTATGCTTAAGTGTTAAAATGTGTTAAGTTTTACCATTATAATTCACTGTGATTTCCTAGCGTTTAAACTAGAGAAAAAAAATAACGCTTAGATATTTCTTGCCAGTTGTCAGTTTAATGTAATTTCCATCACCCGTTTTCTCACACAAGAAGATACGGTTTAGTTGACTGAATTAATATGATAGGCGTGACTGATAGTGGACCATGGAATTCACGTTATATTTCATTTGGTGTAATTATATAAGTGACTAGTGTTAAATATCATACGACTAAACAAACAGACGCCGACAATCTAATAGCTGGTAATGACAGACGATATTTGTTAAGTGCGCGTAGGGATAATTAAATAATAATTGACATTGTGCGCTGATCGTTGACCGGGACAGGAGGGGAAAGGCTGCATGCCTCAACCAAACCTGCACTCGCTAAGCGACGCGCAATAAGATAGGCTAAAGACACCGTGTGCCTTTTAACTTTAATCAGGACTGACGGAGAGGATAAAAGCTCGTCGTGTCCCCTTCCGTGTATATATATGTAGAGATAAAATATTAGCATTTTTTTCATAATGTTTCTCTATTCTTAAGCAGACCTGATCAAACGGCGATCAGCGGTCTATTTTGGTCCTTTTTTCCTTCATTTTCTGATTGGTGAATGTTGTCTTCTTCTTGGCTTACACGTCCCAAAGTTCATTTGTGAACAGGATTGGCCAAAGAGACACATAAACATTAAATTAGGAAAATTAACTGGACTATAAAAACCAGAAATATTTATTCAATTTTATCAGCCCACTGTGGCGTAACAAAATTAACATTTCCATTTGACTTTTGACAGTCGTATCAGCGGATTTATCCAGCAAGTTACGCTGTTTCAAAATTGGCACTCACCACAGAGCCAGCCGATATGATTTACCATCATTATCAATTAACAATAATTAACAGTTTTAGCAACCAGATGTTTCCCTATACTCGAAGTATTTTCTACTGTTTACTGTGAACACCAGATTTTGGTTTTGCTACATTAATTATTCAAAGTGACATTTGTCTCTCCAGGAATCAACCACCAAATTAGGCGTCCCCATTATAAAATTTAATTATCTGAGGAGGGACTGTGGTCAATGTGGAAGATAAAAACACTGGAAATTATATATATCTTCAGGGATTATATGTCAAAGAGATTTTGTTCATCAAGAGTAGGTAAGAAGCGAATGAGTGGCCACCTATGACAGAGAGAGAGTGAAATATTTTCTTTGTTACAGGAAAAATTGTATCATCTAAATTCTGTTTAAATATTGTTTAATTTACTGGATAGCATTTAATAGGAACTTTGTTCTTTTCTTTACTGTCTATTCTGTAACATAGTGCTAACCTTTGACCTTTGGGGTTATTAACTTGTTGGGTTCTTTTTCTCTCAATAAGGGGGAGGGCACATGTATTCTGTTATTTTTCTACGTATGACATTTTGATTTTATTTGATCTTTCTTTAGATATTCGATGTTGTAAAGTTTAATGATAACAAACAACAAAAAGAACTTAACTGTGTGTGTTGGTATAGGGAGGTGCAAGATTGTCTTGTACTAAAAGATAGTCGTATAGATAGGCTGGACTAGAGGAACTACTCATTCCAGAGACAGATCTTCTCCTTAAACTATCCACTCGTGAAATCTATTCTCAGACCTTTACTTCTCACGTACTATCACCATCCACTCTACTCAGGCGGGATCATAAAGATCTTTCAAACCTATCTAAATTTACGACATGTGTGTGTGTGAGTGTGTGTGTGTATATATATATATATATATGTGTGTGTGTAGTGTGTGCATGTATATGTGTGTAGAGTGCGTGTGTGTGTGTGTGGGGGATGAATGTGTGGATATGTGGGGTGGGGGTGTGGGTAAATGTATGTGGGTATGTATAGTGTGTGTGTGTACAATAATGTGGTTGTCAACGTTAGAGTATAGTTTATTATTACAGCCTAAATTACGAACGAAATTAAATGAAAATGCGTGCAAGCCAATTTGAAATTTCGCGTTGTCAATGATCATGGTTGAGAGAGGTTCTCATGGGATCTACGAGATCTTATATAGAGAACCACGGGTACTGATGATGTCGTCTGGAGACTGTGACCTCCTTCCTTCACGCATCTCTAGGTCGGCGAGGATCGCGTGATAACGACACCTATGATTTAGATGAAAAGAATCATTGTTGACACACATTTGATTGCATTTATAACTGTTTGATACATTTCGAGATTCTTATACTAGTGTTATTTTGTGGTGTGTTATTTTGTTCTTCGGTCCACAGTGGTAAACGGATCAAATTAACGTTTCTTTATTAATGCATTGTTAAATTACAATCTAAATTACAATCTCCCGGGGTCGGAGTGGCTAAGAAGTTTGGCGTCCGCCTCGAATTCTAGAGGTACCAGGTTCGATTCCCAGTAAAAGGAATATAATTTATGAGAATTTTTTTTCAGAACCAGTGTTTCTAATGATATCATACTCCCCCCTGGTTTCATGGGTAGTGAGATCAAAAGACTAGCCTTCTCGGATAAGAAGGGTCCTGTGTGCAAGTTGCGCACGTTAAAAATCTCACGGCAATAGGAAATCGTAAAGAGTAGGCCATAAAGCCGCTGCCCTGGCAAAATTTAAAAATTAGAAACCTACCCACCGAATATAATTATATAATGTGGGATTCCTATGTACACACATTGGGATTCTCGCCGATGCCACGGAGTTCGTTCACTGTGCTCAGATCCTCTTTATGTGATCTAAGGGAGAGGATCGGAGCATTGATGGAGTTGTCCGTGTGCATTGAAGATGGTCCTTTAAATCAAACCAAACCAAACCAAACCAAACCTAACCAAATTACAATCTTTCTTTGACACCCGGTAGACTGTATGGAAATACCACTTCTGTTATATTTTAGACTTTCAACCTTTTAAACCTTTTGTTCCCTCTCGCTTGCCATTAATAATATCCACTCACCACAATGTACTGAAAATAATAACAATTTACAGTTCCTGTATTTAGTATTGCATTTCATGCGTTTTAGCAAAGATTATTTATATTTTTAATGAACGTTATTTTAACCAACAATTGACCCACGCGCGGAGTATGTAGATTTCTTTCGCGTGATAAGATGCGCGCGTTCCCCTAATTTTGAGTGTCAACTAGGTGTAATTCTTTTAACTAACATTCTTTTGACTTGCTACAACTTATGGAGTGTAATTTGTTATTTAAATATGTCGAAAAAATATCTTAAATTGTAACTAATTAAAAAATGAGTGTGACGAATCAACAATTCTTATGCCACCAGAATAGCATGTACATACCACTACTGGTACGCGTACCAGCGGTTGATAGAATGCTGTGGGAATTTTTGTTTCCCAATTTTTGTAGATTGTTGTGACATAACTAGAATTGCAAGGCAGGAGGACCACAACAACAACAACAAACAAAAAAAAAATATGGACGAAGTTTTTAAGAAGATAAGATAAGCAAGTGTTTAGTATATAACAATAAATGAGGAGGCTGCTGTAAAACTGGTAAGGAAACAAATATATAAAGTAAAAAAATAAAATGGTATGAAATCAGTTTTACAAGTTAACGGTACACAGGAAACTTGGGACGTTTCGGGTTTTACCCTTCGTCTATCTCCCAATGGCTTAAATGTCCAGAATCACTTTGCATGAGTTCTAGTGGCTCTTCTTTATTTCTTCCGTCGTTGATTTTGCGATCTATCTTTTTTATAGTTTTATAGTATTGTTTCGTTTCGTATCCTTTTGTGTCTTTTTAATTGCCGCTATCTTATACCGTTTATAGTTTATGACTGCTGTAAGCTGTTTAATTTGTGTAATTTGACAACAGTAGAGGTAATATTTAATTATTACCAAGGAAAAGTTTGTAGTATATGCATATGGCTCAAAAGCTGTATCATGTAAGGTAACTGAATCTCTGAAGTTGTAAAACGTGAAACATCTGACCGGTATTTTGAACTTCCGCCATTGCATGCTGCACACTACGCTAACCTTAATTAAAATATCTGGCCTCTGAACCAACTTGCATATACTCAGAAAATGTGTGACGCCATGATGAAATTATAAGGACATATGCTTTGCTTGTACTAATGAAGTATCTTCCAACGTCAACACTCCATGGTGCTCATTATATCAGTTCAGACATATTTTTTTCTTCCACCTGATATATAGTGACGATCTTCAGCTGTCAAAATGGATTATGATTCGTCTTCCAAGTTTATATCTTCTTTAGCCAAGTTTCTGCAGTCACTCTGTAATGGTTACGTAGAGTTTGATTCTGGTGTTCAAGTGATAGGTCATCTTTACCTCAGTGTGGATACAGGCAAGACAATAGACTACATTTTAAATGAAAAGGTGTGCAAAACAGATGAAAATAGTGTCACATTCATTAGTAACAGTTTTCATGCACAACCTGCAGAGAAACCTAAACCTCCAGGTAAAAGACCAGTCAAGGATTCTGATAAGACAGACTTGAAAAATGAAGAGGATTCTGATAATTACATTAGTGCTCAGGGAGAACCAAGAAGTACAAATGTTGGAACTCTGCCACCAGCTCGAAATGCAAATCTGAATTCATCCCTTTCACAAGGAGCAAAGCGGTCATATTCTCCATCTCATAAGCCCCAATCAAATACAGGTCGAACATCCCCAAGGCATAAAAAGAGTCGAACTGAATCATTAGATCTAAACACATCACAAGTTTCAAATCCTGCCAGTGAAAACAGTATTTCATCTGTCCCATGTCTAGCTGCTGATTGTGGTCCATCAAACACAATTTCTGGTGCTCCTCTTGGATCTTATTTGAGTGAATCATATCAGCAAAGTTATTTTCATCCTGATGAAGAAAGTTCTTTGGCAGATGAGTCAGAGGAGAGAGACATTAAGCCCTCCATTGACACAGATGTTACATTTATTAAAGAAGAATATGCACCATCTTCAAGTTGTTCTCAGTCAGGCAGTCAGCAGAGCCGTGACAGAACCCATGGTGATGAATCTTCAGCTTATCCATACCAGACAAATCAAGTTTTTCCAGGAAGTTATCCAGGACAGGGAGGTTTTGGTGCATCTCAGAGAGCAAATTTCAATTCTTCAGGATCACCACACATGTTTAGACCAGGGCAGTCGTCAAAAATTGAAGAAAACTTAGGGGATCCATCAGTTCGGCAAATGGTCAAGTTGGAGGAGATCAAACATCCCCTTGATATACAAGATGATAGTCTTGTGAGTAGCTTGTTCGCTGTGGATCAGAAGGCTATGATGGGACACTCTGACCTAAAAAAGAAACCTCCAAAATGGACAGAACGTCCCAAGAAATTTACATGTCATTTTTGCCTGAAATCTTTTGTTTTGAAACGAGACTGGGAGGGGCATATCAATTCAATACATCTCAAAGCCAAGCCTTTCCATTGCTACATATGCTCTTGGAGCTCTTCCCACAGAGGGGAACTTCAGAAACATATGAAGAAGTGTACACAGATGTATGGCCATTTGACTGAACTCTCAGCAGCTGAGCAAGGCCAGGGCCCCAGCACCTGACGTTTACTGACATAGGTGCAAGAAAAAGATGCTGACAGGTTATGCAGTGCTTACTGTTAAAACTGTGTGGTGTAATATTTGTTAATTCACAGACACTTTTTTCTCCTTTTATCCTTTTTTACTTTCTTTTACTTTTTTTTTCTTTTACTTTTTTTTAAAGGGAGAGTTATCTACCCTTTCAAGATGGAGGTGAAATTCTTTTCTCACCTTAGACGTTGAAAGAAAAACATCAGGAATGTGTATAATTCGATGGATGTCATCGTGTTATGTTAAATATAGTGTATTTTACACTGTACAACCCAATGCCCAATATCCGGTTTTTGGCTGGGATCATGTGTCTAGACACAGGGACCGGTGCAGTGACATTCATGTGTCATTAGGTCTCTTGTGTGAGAACACAGAAGATCACTACAGTGACACAGTTTGTCATTGGGTCTTCTTGTGTTGGGACATGTGGTCTTGACCAGGGCCGGGTTTGGGCGGGTACTAATGCGACCTCATGCGAGGAAAAAATATGCGTCCTCAAGCGAGGAAAAAAAAAAAGTTATGTTAAATATAGAATAAAAGATACATCAGAGTATCTAGTGGTGTAGATATTTTCCAATAACCGACCTCGAAACCCTCGAATCGGTCGGTTGGATAGGAGGGTTGATCAGAGATTTAACAAGTCACTATCATAAAATAAGCGATTGTTTTCGAAACAGAACCAGGCTCGACAGTGAACATGACTCATTCTAATATCTTAGGGGCTAAGGAGATTTCCAAAATTGGATACTGGAATGTAAGAACTATGTATCAAGACGGAAAAACGGAAGAAGTAATCAAAGAAATGGACAATTATAAGTTGGACATATTGGGTATCAGCGAGTGTAGATGGACGGGGAAGGGCATAAAATATATTCCAGAAGAAAAAAAGCAAATTGTATACTCTGGTGGTAATGATAATCGTCACACACAGGGAGTAGCCATCTTAATGGCACAGAAAGCAGCAGCATCGCTCATCAGCTGGGTACCTATTAATGAAAGGCTAATATTAGCTAGATTTCAAACAAGATTTTTCAAGCTCTCAATTGTACAATGTTATGCACCAACTAACGACGCTCTTGATATCACAAAAGATGACTTTTATGAAGCACTTCTAAGTACCATCAACACAATACCCAAGCATGACATAATAGTAGTCATGGGCGATTTTAACGCCAAAGTAGGTGACAACAACGATGGAGTACAAAGATATCTCGGTACTCATGGTATAGGCTATATAAATCAAAATGGAGAAAGACTTCTAGAACTTTGTGAAATATCAAACCTTGTTGTAGCAGACACCGTCTTTCCACATAAGAATATCCACAAAGTTACATGGAACTCACCTGATGGCAGAACTAAGAACCAAATAGATCACTTCTGCATAAGCGCAAAATTTCGCTCATCAGTTCAAGACGTCAGAGCATATAGAGGTGCAGAGATCGGAAGCGATCATAATCTCTGCATAGCTAAACTGAGAATTAAACTAAAGAAGATATACCAACCGAACAAAAATAGAAGAATTGATGTACATAGACTGCAATCAAATGTTAAAAAAGAAGAATATAATGTCAAAATGAACAACTATTTCGATGCTTTAGGCAAAATTGACAACGATATCACCACCATGACAATCGATACTAAATGGGAACAACTGAGAACAGCAAAGACAGAAGCGGCTGTAGCGACCACCGGATACCTGGTACATAAAAAGAAAAAATGGATGAGAGAAGATACTTGGGAAAAAATACAAGAAAGGAAAACAGCAAAACTTAAACTACTAGCGGCAAGTACACATAATACAGTTGAATCTTGCAAACTAACTTATAACTTGTTAAATAAAGAAGTGAAGACAAAAGCTCGAAGAGATAAAAGACATTTCGTCAATGAACTGGCCATAGAAGCTGAAAATGCAAGAACTGGTAATAGTAGGTGCCTTTATCAAATTACAAAACAATTATGCCACCAGCCTATTGATATGGAAACACATGTTAAAGATAAATTAGGGAATTCAATATCAACAGGAAAAGAAAAAATGAAGAGATGGGCTGAGCACTTCATGGAGGTGCTTAACAGACCACCACCAACAGTAACACCTGATTTTAATAATGAAACACTCACAACCACATTGCCAATAACTTGCGATGAATTCACGCTAGACGAGATTAAACAAGCCGTTAAAAGATTTAAAAATTTTAAAGCTGCTGGAGTTGACGAAATTGCAGGCGAAATGATTAAAGCAGTTAATGACAACAACCTCTTGAGAATTTTAGATATTATAAATGAAGTATGGAGAGAAGAACAGCCACCACAACAATGGAAAGACAGTATTATTGTAAAGTTACCGAAAAAAGGTGATCTATCAGACTGTAATAACTGGCGTGGTATATCTCTATTATCAGTACCTGGAAAATTATTATGTTGCATGATGTTAGAAAGACTGAAATTGCATGTAGATGAAAAGATCAGAGAATAACAAGCGGGTTTCAGGCCGAAACGATCATGTATTGATCAAATATTAAAACTAAGAACAACTATAGAAGAATCAGTTGAAATGCAATCACCACTTATTATCACCTTCGTCGATTTTCAAAAAGCCTTTGATAGTCTACACCGCCCATCATTGTGGAAGTTACTTACAATCTATGGTTTTCCAACAAAATATGTGAATATAATCAAAGCGCTATATGACAATGCAAGATGTTGTGTTAGAACAAATAAAGGGAATACAGAATGGTTTACAGTAGAAACAGGGGTGAAACAAGGCTGTATTATGTCACCACTACTTTTTGGAATAGCTATTGATTGGGTTATGAAAAACTATACCCACAACGAACAATTAAGTATAAAATGGACAGATGGAAAGTCCCTGGAAGACCTTGATTTTGCAGATGATTTAGCATTCTTAAGTCCAACACCCAGACAGGCCCAAGAAGCAGTAAATAATCTGTGTCATCTCTCGTTTAAAATAGGTCTCCAAATAAATGCCTTTAAAACTAAAGTTATGAACTTTTCTAACGAGACCTTCGATATCATCCTGAACGGGGAAAAACTACAGAAAGTTGAAAGTTTAAATTATTTAGGCAGTAAAATGACTCAGGATGGTGACACAACAAGAGAAATTCATACTAGAATTGCTTTGGCAGCTAGCGCCTTCAATAGATTATCTAACATTTGGAAATTACGATCACTGAATATACATACCAAGCTTCGTCTGTTTAATTCGAATGTTATCTCAGTGTTAACATACGGCTGTGAGAGTTGGAAAATAACAAAATCATTGGAGAACAAGCTGAATACATTCGAGAACAAATGTCTTAGAAAACTCATGAACATCAGTTGGAAAGAATTCAAGACTAATCGACAAATAAGAGAAGACTCTAAGCAGAAATATGTCTCCGACTATATAAGGAAAAGACGATGGTTATATATCGGTCATGTCCTACGAATGCAAAACAACAGAATACCACTACAGGCGCTCACTTGGGTTCCTGAGGGTAAGAGGAAAAAAGGAAGACCAAAAGAAACACTTAGGAAGGAAGAACGTTGGGCCTAAATAATGTGCAAGAGTTAAGAGGAGTGGCGTCACAACGAACAACCTGGAGAGCACTGGTTTCTGCCTTATGCGCTGTGTTTGGTGCTTAAAGAATTTATTATTATTATCTTATACGTCACTTACAAATATGTTACCAGACTAGCGCTCTTGTGTTTTATTCCACGGATATAATTACTTTGATCACGACTGGTTTTAGCAATTGTGTTAATTCCTTTTGCGTTTCGTTGATTATTTACTTTCTTGTTTCGATTTTTCTTTCTGGTTCTGTGATTTTCTTGCGTTATTATTGTTCTTTTTTTTTTCTCATCACCTGTGTTGTTGACTTTTTCATCTGCTTTTATCGCTCTTTTTGGTATATGTTTCTCATTCTCGTATTTCCTTGACCTGTACGTAATTCTTGTCCTCATCACCTGTTTGTAACTGTGGCTGACGAATGGTGAAACCCGAAACGTCCCGTGTTTCCTGTGAACCGTTAACTTGTAAAACTGATTTCATACCATTTTATTTTTTTACTTTATATATAAGCAATTGTATATTTCACGTGAAATGTTTAAGATGCACTGAATTTTCTGCGGAACAGAAAATTTGTTGGCTGAAAGATAAAAACATATTATCTGTCACCTCCGCACCTCGGCTGTAGTCGGTCTCTAACGTCTTGTATGTCCTGCCGGGATGGTACACTCTGATAAGATCTTTCCTGCCAATCTCTTGATGTATCTTCCCACTATTATCGTTGCTTTTCTCTTGCTCTTTTGCCTTTATTGTCTATTTTGTTTTTCAATGTCCTCATATCTATTGAAATCAGACCACAAAGTCTTTTATATTTGGACATGCGCCCTAATATAACCAACAGACCGCGTGTCTAGGTTGAACGGGGCGCACCTTGCCAAAAGAAAACAAAAATTCCTGTTAACATTTTAAAAAATCTCAAGAATGTGTGATACCTCTTAATACGTCGGAAACAATATTTTATTTCTCTGATTTTGATCTCATTCACTAAATCTGTTTTTACTTCCAGCTTTTCTATGACTTCTTTATTTCTTTTCTTCTTTTTCCATTTGATGCGCCCCAGTTTTGTCTATATCCGCATTTCACGGGCATCGAGTTTCCCATTTTATTTATTTCTGTGGTCAGACATATGTACCTTTAACCAACCAATGTTATTCATTGTTCATATTCGTTATTGATCTTACTATTCACAAATATTTAGGCCTTTGTGTGTTATTTGGCTAATACTAGGTTATCTACAAAAAATGTTGATATGAATGCATCTATTAAAAGGCGTGGGTCGTTCCGGGTCCTATAATCTATAGTTGTACTATAGTGTCGTGTGAGTGTCAGCCGCTGAAAAAGTAATTTTTAAAGGGAGCTTAGCTGAGCGTCTGACTGTTACGATTCTGTGTCAATTCTCGTTCGAACGATCCCGCGTTCGAATCCCTGGAGTGACTACCTCTTCCGTTACTTTTTTGTTACCTGTGCCTTCTGTCTTTCTTACGAGTGCCTTTCATTAACCTATTTGTGTTTATTTTTTGCTATATGCACACTATATATACACAAAAATCATAGTCTTTACTCTAAATAATAATTCATTTCCATTATTTAGATTTTGGTAGTAATGGAATTATTTTAAAAAATTTGAAATGTCATTTTATTAACATATTTTAAATGTATTTTAAAACATTGTGAACAGTCCTCGCCCCGTCCTCCATAACGAGCGGAACGGGAATAATGATAATGAGATTTTTTGTCAGAAGAAAATGACTTTGAAAAGGAATTGAATAAACAAGAAAAACATCAGTGGGTTTTTGCCATTCATAACTGTAATGAAGCATTTTATGAAACTTCTTAAAAGAGTTGATAGTCTACTGGATGTCGTGTTGGACAATAATATGTTGTCTAATAATAGGTCTAATAAACCTATTTTACGACATGCTTTCATTCCTAAGAATGAGATTAAGGTTTCAACACAACCTGTGCAGATTAAGAAATCATTCCGAGGGCGATATACCTTCCCTCGACAGATCATTATTCAATAGATTTTTTGGGAAGCTTATGACGAGATGCAATATAATAATAGGCTAAACGTTCAGTCTGTATTTGAGGTTATTCACAGCTGCCCGCGCCAAAGTCAGGCTGCTTTTAGATTCGCTTCGATCATGCCAACAACTGAAGCTAGTGTAGAGCGACTGTTTTTGATGTTATTGTTAATTTTCAATGATCTGTTGTAGTTTATTGCAAGACGGTTTGGATGCAGCAATTGTATTTGACCTAATTGTGGTAACTTAGAGGTTATGGTGTTATTAAACTAAGGGTACCCAATGTAAGCTGTGTAAGTTCCCTGAGTCTAATTGATGATGATGATGATGATGTAATTCTCAGGGTCCCTATCCGCCACCTCTAAGATCTCACCTTGTATAAATTAATCTCTGTAATGTTGTGTGGCTAGTGTCTAGGGTAATGTATTTTATGTGATGAAAGAAAAATGTCAAACAAAACTTTAACCCAATAAAATTAAAGTAAGTAAGACTTTTGATGAAGTTTAGGTAATTTTTTTTTTACAATTTAATCTCCCTGTACCTCAATTTTTTTGGGACAGGGATTGTCAAACTCAATCGAATTTTTATTTACACTATTTAAAATAAATAAATTGGAACTCTGTCCGTGTCTCTTGTTTATACAAAAGAAAATCACTGAAGAAACCACCCACTGTTCTGTTTACCGGCTTGTACTGATCACTGTTAATGTGTTGGAAAGACTATTGAGTTCATCACTTCAATGTGATTATATTATTATTATTATGGTTATTATGGTGGAACTTTATGATATCAATAATTTGTCAGTGCCTTTTCTAAAGGACTTAACTGGCATGGATTGAAGAAAACAGTTGGCCCATAGGTCCTCAGAATCAACAAATGTGGTGCTCCTGGTCGAAGGTGTGGGGCTAGCTACAACTTGAATGCTGAGCGATCACTCCCAAGATTTTCGTCCCTCACTAGGTTTCCTGCCACCAATAAGTATTCTGACATATAACCTGAAATGAGAGGAACATTCCCTCCCATATAACTCTCATCTATAATACTTCCACACATAACCACTGTAACAACTCACCTTGATCAGCTATGTGTGCTGATCATTACACCAGTCTTTATTTTTCATTGTTTAACATCACTGCTGTGTAAACAATTCTTCTTCAGTGATAGTACAAAGCCCTGATCCCTTCCTCCAAGGTGTCGCTTCCATATAATAGGCAGGGGTGTACATACCTAGCCTGTGACCCTTTAATGATTCCCTTACAACATCTTATACAGGGTTTTTCGTTCATACAATAGATAGGATGTGCTTACTCTAGCACTGAAACCTGTGGATAAATTCGTTTTAACATTTTCTACATAATTATACATAACATTTAAACATTTATGGCACTACAAAAGCCAATATCCATTTTGGTCTACTGCTTTGGCATTCGCAAACGTTGTAAAGCCACTAGCAAATATTTTATGCATTTATTTCACTCCGAAAGACTGCATTCCTTCTTAGGCTATCGTAACACAAATTGTGGCTTACGTGTTAATTAAATCAATGCAAATATTTATTTTGCCTTACACTCAAGTAAGAATTTCACATAACATAAGCTTGACTAGGCAGTAAATGGGTTCTACCACTGCTTTAGTGTTCCAGACGGCGAAAGCTTTGGTCACACACGCTCTCCCGCTGATGTCAGCTTAGTTAGTTTAAATTTCAAATGGCCGACTTTGCAAGCAATTGTTAATTCTTATTGCCCCATCCTCAACTACGCCTAACCAATCAGAACGCGCGTCAACAAATTTTAACTTTTTCTCCAAGCTACCAAATTGAGCAGTTTATAAGTGTGTTCGCTCGTCTGTTTTTATTTTATATATTATATATCTAATTTATTTATGGACAGATTTTTAATATCAAAATAGATTATTAAGCGGCCAAATGCCCTCTATCTATCTATCTATATAGGTTTCATTTAATTATTCTTCCCCCTTTTCATCTGTATAATTTTTAAGTAATTAATGGTGCTTTTTCCGAACTGAAAATATTACTAAAATAAAATTTTCTATGTCAAAATAATATTATTACGGGGAAATCTTTATATCAATATATTAAGCAGTATTAACCCTATATTTCAAGATATCTCTCTCCTTTTAATTATCTTTAGTTTTTGAGAAATAAATTATTTACTTTTATTCCAAAGCACAGATTATGCATATTTTCTCCTACAACCAAGATTTTATCGTCACTATAAAACGAGGTAACAATACGATTGGTTGTTAATTTTTACGACGTTTGTTAATAAATATTGGGAGGGGTAGTGCGTGTTAAAAGGGGGTAGTAACCTTTTTAACTTGGCGTAGTGGAAAATTCAAATTCTTTAGTTAAAATGTTGGCGGTTGATTTGTCTGTGGCCTTCAGACCAAGGTCAAACATGGAAATTATTTATAGATTTTTAACGGGGTATTAGAAAATTCAAATTATTTTGTCCAATTTTTAGCGGTAGGTTTGACCTTGCCGTTGACAAATTTCAAACATAGTAGTAGTGTGTTATAGGTTGTAAATTTACGTTAACTAGATTTTTGAATCGGGGAAATTTGAGCGGGGTGTCACACAGAGTGACTTTATTACATATCTCCCCTGTTAAAAAAGCCTGTACCACTAGTGCAGCTTTATTATCTGTGTTACAATCTCGATCAATTTGACTTTTCTAGGTTTTTATGGAGACCTGGTTTCCTGCAGGTGGGTGCCTACTCAAGAAATCTCCCCAACGTTCTGTGAACCAGGAATGTACTCAATAGTAAACGAGTAAGGTTGTATGAGGAGTGACCACCTTAACAATCGTGCATTACCATGTTTTGCCTGAGCTAGAAAAACCAGGGGCTGATGATCGCTTTGCACCACGAAATGCCTACCATACAGATAGATCTGGAATTTCTTTATCGCCCAGACTAAAGCCAAACATTCTTTTTCTACGGTTGAGTAGTTTTGTTCCGCTCTGTTTAATTTGCGGCTGGCATAAGCAACTGGGTTCAATTCCCCGTCTGGGGAAGAAGACCTTTGTAACAATGTGGCTCTCAATCCCACATTACTAGCGTCCGTTCTTACCACGAATTCCTGACTCAAATCAGGTAATTTCAATATGGGCTTACTGGTGAGTTTTTGCTTTAACTCATTGTATGCCAGCTCACATTCTGCTGACCATTCTATTTTATCTGGTTTCCCTTTACGAGTTAAATCCGTCAGAGGAGCACACACAGAGTTAAAACTTTTAATATACTTTTGGTAAAACCCACAAAGTGAGACGAAAGATCTCACATCCTTCTTAGTCTGGGGTCTGGGTGCTCTCTGTAATTTCTCCAGGTTCTTGGGATCAGGGGTCATGCTACCCTGATGTACAGTATGTCCCAGGAATTTCAATTCCTTGCATCCAATACAAAATGTTGTTGGTCTAGCAGTTAAGTTTGCCTCTCTGAGTCTGTCAAATAACATATTAAGCGTGTCAACATGTTCCTCAAAGGTTTCTGTAGCGATGAGGATGTCCTCCATGAAATTAGTAATACATGGATTTTTCAATGGATCCAACAGTTTTCTCATCATTCTAGAAAACACACTCACAGCATTTTTCAATCCAAACGGCAACATGTTGAATTCGTAGTGCCCTTCCGAGGTGCTAAAGGCTAGATAAGGTCGTATCTCAGGCTTCACTGGGATCTGGTAATATCCCTTACTGAGATCTACTTTTGAGAAATATTTTGCCTTATTCAACCTGGCAAACAGTTGGTTAGTATCCGGTAGTGGATCCACCTGACTTTCTGTGACAGCATTCAGTTTCCTGGAATCTGTGCACAGCCTATGCTCTCCATATGGTTTTCTCAGCAATACCACACTGGAACTATAAGGAGATTCACTATGAGAAATAATCCCTTCTTGTAACAAATAACACTGACTAACAAAAAAAAACTTTTTTTTTCTTTCTCTAACATTTCTATGTTTTTCTGGTCAATTTTAATGCGCTGTTTTTAAATCTGCAAACCGTTTTTCTCTATCAGGTCGGGATCTCTAGAAATACGCAATTGAAGTTTTTTAACAACGCATACAGTATTACAACATCATTCGTACAAGAAGTATAACAGTTATGTAGGCTTGAATTTCTTTGCAGTCGACTTTCGTCGGTGAATGGCATGTGGTACATCGCGATGAAGCATCCAACAATAATCGGCAAGCATGGTCACACTCCACCGTCCTTGATAACGTGACTCCATTACGGCGATATCTTGATGGAATCATTCTCCATGTTCATCGGTGACTTCGCCAAGGTTGTCAGGGAAAAAGTCAAGATGCGAATCGAGCAAATGGATTTTGAGGGGCATGTTACAGCCCATAATTATGTATGCATCTATGCACTGCTTAACAATATGCAACATAGTTGACAGATTTGTGATTTTCCAGAAAGTTATCGACGATCGATTTGAATGCCATCCATGCGCGAAGTTCCCTACCATGTAACAAGTTCTCGAATTGTTTGTCTGCAATAACTTTCCTAATATGAGGTCCTACAAAGATACCTTCCTTTATCTTTGCATCGCTAACTTGCGGAAACTTTTCTCGAAGATAAGTGAAAGCTTTGCTCGTTTTATCTAACGCTTTTACAAAATTCTTCATGAGCCCCAACTTTATATGTAACAGTGGTAAAATGAAGGTGTCTTTGTTAATTAATGGCTCGCGTATTACATTTTTATGCCCGAGCTGCATACGATCCCGGATAGGCCACACCTTTCTTGCATAATGTTCCTGTCTGTTGCGGCTGTCCCATTCACATCGGAAGCAACAAAATTTAGTATACCCAGTCTGCATGCCCGTGAGAATTGCAATGACCTTTAGGTCTCCACAAATCCGCCATTGGTAGTCATTGTACTTTATTTTTTCCAAACGTATAGCCATATTGTCATAAGTTTCTTTCATATGAATAGAGTAGGCGACTGGAATTGTTGAAAAAAAAATTTATGTTATGCAATAACACGGTTTTTAGACTAATCTTGGAAGAATCGATGAAAAATCGCCATTCGTTGACTATGTGCTCATGACCGTTTACATCTTTGCAATAGCAAATGTCATCATCCATCTCAAAGTATTGAACAAGTTCTCTGTGTCTATGACGAAATTTAGATATCGGAGTATTGGGCGCTAAAAGATTCCATTCTTTGAGTCGCGAACCGAGTAATTCCGCTTGTCCTTTGGTAAGAGCGAGATCACGTATTAGATCTGAAAGTTCTGAATGGTTAATTAAGTAAACACCATCATTCACCGGTATGTAATCTGAGTCAGAATTAGTTTCTAAAGCAGGTAAACTATCACTTTCTGATGGTTCATTCACGTCCAACGGATACTGTTCTGGTGGTACTTGGATCGGACACGTGATTGGATCATGAGGCACTGGTTTCGAAACCGATTCAATATTTGGATAAACCACAGACTTTCTAGTTTTAAAAGTGAAACCATGGATATTTGTCAAGCAGAAGTAACAATCAGTAGTGTGATTAGTATGTTCACGCCATATTACTGGCACGCCAAAAGGCATCGACTTATGCTTCGGCGATTTTCGCAACCAACCTGCCAATGTATCGAACAAAAAGCATTTGGCTTCCAAGATTTATTTGCATCATCAACTTTCGAATCGAAATAAAGTTCATATGCTATCTTTAGTAATGGTGTAAAGTTTTTCTGGTCAACACGATCGGTAAAATATCCGCACACGTAACAGAACAGATCAGCCGAATTTCTACAACTTCTAGAAGCCATATTTTGCTCAGAATTATTTCAAAATACAGTAACTATTTGAAAAATCGCGTAACATATGTCATGCATCTTTTAGCAGTATAAAAAGTAGAATTATGTTGCTTTTTATTAATTTTTAATAAGTTATATAGTAAAAATGAAACGGAGCAAATAACGGTTTCCCAAAAATATATTTATTCACAAATATCTTAAGAACCCGACGTGATAGAGATAAACGGATTTCAGATTTGAAATCAGCGCAAGAAACTGACCTAAGAACACTTATTCTTATATAAGAAAGAAAAATGTTGTTTGTCAGTGTAATCTATCTCCTCTTTTAAAGCTTTCTCTTTTGCGAATGGGATAGTATAGGCTCTCATACAGATGGGTGTTGGGTCTAGCAGTTTCATCTCATACTCCAGCAAATTTGTGTGCCCCGGTTTGTCCCTTAACACGTCTGTATGATTTTCAAGAACCTTTTGAATCTGCTCCCTCTGCCCTTTTGTCAGATGATTACTAACTTTCACCTGTGCAGGAGTTTCACATGCTTTCAGGGGATATTCGTAAGAGGTGTGTGAGAGGTTCATTTTTCATCTCAGTGGCTATGGCCAAGGTCATTAAATGTGCTCCCTCCAGGTTTTCTCTATCATGATATTTCTTAAGGAGGTTCACATGATAGACTTTTTCCTTTCCTTTCTTGTCTATCTTGTAATTAGTTCTAGATACCTTTTCTAGAACTGTGTATGGACCTTGCCACCCTATCTGAAGTTTATTGCTGCTGCCAGGTAACAGAAGAAGCACCTTCTCCTCCACAGCAAGCTCCTTATACTTCGCTTTCCGGTTATAATACTCAGCATGCTTCTTTCTGACTTTTCTCAGATTATCATTTGCTAGTTTCCAGCCAGTTTTTAACCGAGAGGTCAACTCTTTCACATACTGGTATGATGAGGTTACAGTCTCTTCTGCTTTCTCATCGGTCCATGTCCTCAATAAGGCTTCCAATGGACCTTTAATGGGCCGGCCAAATAACAGTGTTGCCGGTGCCATTCCTGTTGAATTATGGGGGACTTCCCGATAAACAAATAAGGCCGCGGGTAAGTATTGATCCCATGTGTCAGGTTTTTCATGTGCCAGCTTTCGCAGGATAGAAATAAGTGTCCCATTGAACCTTTCCACCTGCCCGTTCCCTTGGGCGTGATACGGACTACAGTGAAAGTGCCTGGCTTGAAATATCCTGAAAACTTCCTCAGTTAGTTTCCCCTTGAACTGTGATCCATTATCAGTCAATATCTGGTGGGGAAATCCTAACCTTGTGAATATTGTAAGTAACACCTCTGCCACATGTTTTGAGTCGATTGATGACATGGCTACTGCCTCTCCCCACATAGAACACGTGTCCACCAGAGTAAGAATGTAACTGTTTCTCCTCTTGGTTCGTGTGAGAGATCCCACAATATCCACTGCAACTCTCTCAAAAGGAGTTCCCATGATTGGCATTTCACCAAGAGTTGCAGGTGCAGTCCAATGTTTTGGAGCTACCCTTTGACATTCTGGGCTGGATTTGACATATCTTTTTATGTATTCAGTTATCCCTGGCCAGAAATAATGACAAGCTATACGTTGTCCTGTGGCGCTAATCCCCATATGACAACTGAAGGGGATAGCATGTCCGAACTCCATCCCCTTTTCCCTATATGAAGTTGGAAGTACTAGTTGTCTATGACCATTGGACCCTGTTCCAGCCTTCCTATACATCAACTTGTTCTTCATATAAAATTCTCCTTTGTTTGGAGGGGTATGGCTTTTTGGTAGTTTTCTAAAACACGGCTTGAATGACTTATCTTCAGCCTGTGCCTTCCTCATCTCCTCTGGATGAGTATTTATTGGGTTATCTTCCTCCTTCCTTGACTGTGACCTGGTCTGTACTGCTGCCAGAATCACTGGTCTTTTGGGATTTCCCAAAAACACATATCTACACCCCAGTATCAGAGGGTAGATTGGTTCGTTTATCACTGCTGCTCTAATCACTCCTTCCACATAGCGAGTTTTTACATTGATTCTTGCAATGGGAAGTGTCATGGTTGCTACTTCCTTAGTCGCCCCTTGGATCTCCACTGTTTCTGTGGTATATTGATCTGGTAGCAGTAGGTGAGAACTCATGACTGAGTCAAAATCCAATCTAGTATCATAAAGGCACTTAATGGTGGCCCCATTGCATACTACATCTTCACATACAGGGGGATGATGAGGTTCCTGCTGTCCAGTAGGTCGTTCCTTCTTTCCCTTGTGTCCTGTTTTAAGGCATGCAGCGTAATATATAGGTTTCTTCTTACAGTCTCGGGTGTTATGATTGTTTAACTTGCAAAATTTACACCATCTTCCTTCTGGTCTGTAAGGTTTCTTGTCATTTACTTGAGGGTTTCTATCCCTAGGATCAAATCTCTGCTTATCATAATTTGGTTTAAACCTATGGCCTTGTTCTCTATTGTCAAACTTATTCTGATTTTGTGGGGGTTTATTACTCTCTACTGGTTTCTTTTTAATACCAGCTACTTCTGACTGGGCTGCCTGATATCTCTCAGCAACAGTGAGAATCTCCCCCAATCTCTCTGCACCTTGTTCCATGAGAAATTTTCTCAGGTCTGGAGCCATGGACTCTCTTAATTGCTCCATCATAATCATTTCCTTCAAATCTTGGGTTTTCCCCAGAGCAGTCCATTTCTCCAAATAGGTTTCCAGTCTAGCAGAAAACTGGTGGTAAGTCTCCCCAGACAGTAACTTAGCATTTCTAAATTTCTTCCTATAAAATTCCACGTTCTTCTCATATCTAATTAGTAAAGCCTGTTTTAAAATATCAGAATCTTCTTGGTCTTCTCTGCTTAACTTTGAGAAGACTTCATAAGAGGTTCCCCTAAGCCCTTGGGATAATTTTAAACTCCACTTCTCCTTCTCTAACCCATAATTTGTAGCTAATCTTTCATACCTACTGAGATAGGACTCAATCTCGTCGTCCTTCTCCACATAAGGATCTAAGTGAAAATTCATAGCTAAGTTAGAGGCACCCTGACTTGTACTGGCATCAGAGGTAGATGGGCTGTTACCATTTTCTGGAGCATGGCCTTGAAGTTCCAGTTCTCTTAGTCTTAATTCATGCTCTCTTTGCAATCTTTTGTCCTCTTTTTCTGCCTTCATAAGCAATCTCTTTTCTTCTGCCTCCCTTTGCAATCTCTTTTCTTCTGCCTCCCTTTGCAATCTCATTTCCTCTAACTGTAACCTTTTAACTTCAGCCTCCCTATCAGCCTCCAATTTCTTAGCCTCTCTATCAGCCTCTAATTGTAATCTCTTAGCCTCATTGGCAGCCTCTATCTGTAATCTCTTCTCCTCTGCTAACCTCCTATCCTCCCTATCAATGAATTTATCACATTCAGTAGTTACATACTGAATCAGAGCTTGCCCCTCCATGCCAAGTTCTTTCGCCGTCTGCACTGTAGCAGATCTAAATTCAGCCAAGTCTGCCATCCTTTCTCTCAATACAAATTTAACAATAATATATTATAAATTAACCAACTTTCTAACTACTTATTAAAGGCACTGACAGTTCACCAAATTCCACCAATTTATTAATTGTATTATTTATTTATTTCTACAATCAAAATACCCTGGGGCTATGATGGTAAATAATCCTGGACAGGACTCCAATATGTGGTAACTTAGAGGTTATGGTGTTACTAAACTAAGGGTACCCAAGGTGAGGTCAAGCTGTGTAAGTTCCCTGAGTCTAATTGATGATGATGATGATGTAATTTTCAGGGTCCCTATCCGCCACCTCTAAGATCTCACCTTGTATAAATTAATCTCTGTAATGTTGTGTGGCTAGTGTCTAGGGTAATGTATTTTATGTGATGAAAGAAAAATGTCAAACAAAACGTTAACCCAATAAAATTAAAGTAAGTAAGACTTTTGATGAAGTTTAGGTAATTTTTTTTTTACAATTTAATCTCCCTGTACCTCAATTTTTTTGGGACATGGATTGTCAAACTCAATCGAATTTTTATTTACACTATTTAAAATAAATAAATTGGAACTCTGTCCGTGTCTCTTGTTTATACAAGAAAATCACTGATGAAATCCACCCACTGTTCTGTTTACCGGCTTGTACTGATCACTGTTAATGTGTTGGAAAGACTGTTGGGTTCATCACTTCAAGGTGATTATATTATTATGGTTATGGTTATTATGGTGGAACTTTATGATATCAATAATTTGTCAGTGCCTTTTCTAAAGGACTTAACTGGCATGGATTGAAGAAAACAGTTGGCCCATAGGTCCTCAGAATCAACAAATGTGGTGCTCCTGGTCGAAGGTGTGGGGCTAGCTACAACTTGAATGCTGAGCGATCACTCCCAAGATTTTCGTCGCTCACCAGGTTTCCTGCCACCAATAAGTATTCTGACATATAACCTGAAATGAGAGGAACATTCCCTCCCATATAACCCTCATCTATAATACTTCCACACATAACCACTGTAACAACTCACCTTGATCAGCTATGTGTGCTGATCATTACACCAGTCTTTATTTTTCATTGTTTAACATCACTGCTGTGTAAACAATTCTTCTTCAGTGATAGTACAAAGCCCTGATCCCTTCCTCCAAGGTGTCGCTTCCATATAATAGGCAGGGGTGTACATACCTAGCCTGTGACCCTTTAATGATTCCCTTACAACATCTTATACAGGGTTTTTCGTTCATACAATAGATAGGATGTGCTTACTCTAGCACTGAAACCTGTGGATAAATTCGTTTTAACATTTTCTACATAATTATACATAACATTTAAACATTTATGGCACTACAAAAGCCAATATCCATTTTGGTCTACTGCTTTGGCATTCGCAAACGTTGTAAAGCCACTAGCAAATATTTTATGCATTTATTTCACTCCGAAAGACTGTATTCCTTCTTAGGCTATCGTAACACAAATTGTGGCTTACATGTTAATTAAATCAATACCACTATTTATTTTGCCTTACCCTCAAGTAAGAATTTCACATAACATAAGCTTGACTAGGCAGTAAATGGGTTCTACCACTGCTTTAGTGTTCCAGACGGCGAAAGCTTTGGTCACATAGGCTCTCCCGCTGATGTCAGCTTAGTTAGTTTAAATTTCAAATGGCCGACTTTGCAAGCAATTGTTAATTCTTATTGCCCCATCCTCAACTACGCCTAACCAATCAGAACGCGCGTCAACAAATTTTAACTTTTTCTCCAAGCTACCAAATTGAGCAGTTTATAAGTGTGTTCGCTCGTCTGTTTTTATTTTATATATTATATATCTAATTTATTTATGGACAGATTTTTAATATCAAAATAGATTATTAAGCGGCCAAATGCCCTCTATCTATCTATCTATCTATCTATCTATCTATCTATATAGGTTTCATTTAATTATTCTTCCCCCTTTTCATCTGTATAATTTTTAAGTAATTAATGGTGCTTTTTCCGAACTGAAAATATTACTAAAATAAAATTTTCTATGTCAAAATAATATTATTACGGGGAAATCTTTATATCAATATATTAAGCAGTATTAACCCTATATTTCAAGATATCTCTCTCCTTTTAATTCTCTTTAGTTTTTGAGAAATAAATTATTTACTTTTATTCCAAAGCACAGATTATGCATATTTTCTCCTACAACCAAGATTTTATCGTCACTATAAAACGAGGTAACAATACGATTGGTTGTTAATTTTTACGACGTTTGTTAATAAATATTGGGAGGGGTAGTGCGTGTTAAAAGGGGGTAGTAACCTTTTTAACTTGGCGTAGTGGAAAATTCAAATTCTTTAGTTAAAATGTTGGCGGTTGATTTGTCTGTGGCCTTCAGACCAAGGTCAAACATGGAAATTATTTATGATTTTTAACGGGGTATTAGAAAATTCAAATTATTTTGTCCAATTTTTAGCGGTAGGTTTGACCGTGCCCTTGACAAATTTTAAACATAGTAGTAGTGGGTTATAGGTTGTAAATTTACGTTAACTAGATTTTTGAATCGGGGAAATTTGAGCGGGGTGTCACACAGAGTGACTTTATTACACTAATGAATGTTGTAGAAATGAATCTAGTTTAAGTGACATTTAAATGGTTTGAATATTCTGGAATAAATAAACCTTCTGTCTTTCAAAGTTGCAGTGTCCATTTTCTTGTTTACAAAAAAAAATGGAGTCGGAGATTGGAGTAGATCCGAAACAGTCACTGCCGATGCCGGAGCGGAGGTGGAGCGAAGCAATTGAAAATTTTGTTTGCTCCAAATAAATCCCTGATTGAAATAATGAAGAAAAAATCAGGAAACTATACTGGACAGTAAAACAACATGAAAAGCCAAGTGGCAAAAAAAAAAAAGGCTGACAATTATTGTCCATCATTTTCTTCTGCATGTGCCTTGTTAGATTTAGAATTGTTGTTCGTAATTCTCAATAACGAATAATGTTTACATGTTGCATTATTTCTCTTCTGCTGAATTCTCGCTTCGTTCTATTATTTTGTCTAGACCAACTGTTCACGAACCTTATTTTGTCTCACCATCCATATCCCCTTGCCTTTTACTGAACCTGCCAGTACCCCGTTTTCAATATTAAAAGAAATAATGTGTACAGTTTACCATACGTTCGCACAAAAGAAAATAAGCAGCAGATTAATTAACGTTTCAAAAAGAAAACTGTATTTGATACTGTAAAGATGTTTCTCTTACTACACCTGTAGTACACCACTGTAAAGTTCTGTTGTTTGCGACTCCACTGTAAAGAATCGAGTGTGGTGTATAGAACCTCACTGTAAAGTATGATGGCTGGTAGTACTGTTGTATTCAAAGAGGTGCTGTCACCGTGAAGACAGACACAGGTCAACTCGACCTACACAGGGTAGTGTAAACATTGAAGTGAGAGTACATTGTACGCGAATGGTAGAATGGTTCTGAAGAGTTGACAACCTGGTAACAATATATTCATACTCTCACATGTAGAAGTCAAGGATTACTGGAACTACTGTGTTCTTTTTATAATATTTAATGAGACGCACACTGGAACAGTACGTGTATGGTTACAGGAACACATGACGACATAAACAGCATGGTGTTGATCAATGGTGTATCATCTTGAGTTAGCATACATGCTGGATAACCTCATACTGGAACATTTGTAGACAAGCATTCAGAGTTCTATAGGTAATCCACATCTATATATATCTATATATCAGGTTGTACTGACAGATCACGTCAGTTTATACATAATGTTCATAGTGACTCTTGTACAGAATCTCTCTTAGCATGAGTGTAGCTTGTACTCTAGCGTAGATTCTTTCAAATAGCATTCAGCACATATCTTCGGAGTAAATGCTAAATCTCCCATAATAAATCTTTCTTTCATAACTGTGATCTCTGGATCATTATCGGGTAGTAAGGGACAACCCTGTTCTCTGATGAATGATTGACAATAATTCGGATTCCAAGATGGCTTCCTTGGCCCTTAACATCGCTCACACAACGGTGAGATGACAAAACTTCTAGAAAGATTCAATTCATAAGGGTATCAAAGTTTCCACCAATATCAGCATTATCTGTCCTCATAATTGCTGTGTAGAAACATTCTTAGTGCTGCTAAACGATATGTCGTTCTGACATCTGAACATAAGTAGATTCATGTAGGCCTAAACATAACCCATCGTAAGCCTAGGAACGAAGTCAGTAAAAGTACGTTTACCTTGGCCAAGAATCAATAGCAAGCACAAAAACACTTTTCTGGCGTAATAGAAACAATACTGGGGAACACATAGACTAAAACAGTCCTAGAAGACACAATCTTCTTCCCCATGATAACTTGAGATCACAAAACTTTGGACCGCCCGACATTGGCGTCCCGCCAGACTCCATAACCGAAGAACACACTCCCTTATCTTCATCCGCTCAGAGTGTAAGAACAAATAATCCAGCCCAGACACACAAAGATAACATGATATAAGACGGAATCGTCTCAAACAGACAAACAGTAAACCTAGATTCGGACTTTCAATATTCCTGCAAAACCTTAAGCGAGAACAATCTGTTTCCAGCTATAATATAAAATCTAGATTCCTCCGCTTGTTCAATCCACGGAAACAAAACAGGAACCGATCACTCAAAGAATAAAATACACATTTACTATTCTGAGTTATTCCCCTTTCTTAAAAGTTGTAAGTTCATAAATAAATATCCTTTTATCAAACAGATAGTTACATTTTCATTTGTAATCGTATCAACTGTAATCTGTGCGACATATAAAAAATATGTACGCAACAGACTACCGCAACCCCCGGGAAAAAAAAAAATGAAATTTTTTTTTTTTCTCTCTGAGAGCCACATAAAATAGGCCCCCCAACGCACATATGATGCGCAGATGAGAAGTATCAAGAATTTATAAAGCCAGATTAAGGCAAAGAATGAGAATATATATCTCAACAACTTAGAGAAAGTATTTCTCTAAGTGTAAACATTTCCAGGGAGTTGCCACCAATGCCTACTACCATATTGGCAATGACACAATGTATACAATAATTTCAATAATCATTTCATATTAGGTATCATAAGTTCACGATTGGCAAAAGAAACATCATCAAAGAATTAGCAGTGAATCAAAATAAGTGAACCGCTAAGTATTTATACAATCGCCAAATCATATATTACAAATGTGTACACATTTTGATATAGAAGAAAAAGAATAACTGATGTAAAGTTATACATGTTAGGAAAGTCCAATATTTAACAGTTAAGTGGCATCATGTGGGCATCTCGACAGAATGTCCGCCATCACATTTTCTGAACCACGGATAGCTCGTACCGAAAAATGAAAAGGTTGAAGAGCGATCGCGTATCGAGTTGATCTCGAGCTCTTCAAGTTCTTACTTTGGATAGCAGTAAGAGCTTTCTGGTCAGTTTCCACTATGAAATGTGCACCAAGAAGGAATCTTTGAAGTTTGAGAATTGACCAAACCATCGCCAATAATTCCCGGTCTAAAACCGAGTAATTCCTTTCTGCAGCATTAAGTTTTCTGGATATGTACATTACAGGATGCAGAGTTCCAGAGTACTCTTGCATTAGTGCCGCTCCAATCCCAGTGGATGAAGCGTCACTACGAAGAACAAATGTCTTATCTGTAGTAGGTAACACTAAAATAGGTGGTGTTGAAAACATAGTTTTGATCTTATCTAGTGATAATTGGCATTCCTGAGACCAGTGAACCATATTAGGCGGCCCTTTCTTTAGTAGTGTCGAAAGAGGTGCCATGATAGAGGACAGATTCGGAATGAATCGTCCATAAAATTGTATGAGACCTAAAAGACTTCGCACTTGCTTTTTAGTCTTAGGGATAGAGATGTTAAGTATTTTAGTGATATTATGGTCCTCTGTCTTCAGGAAACCATGACCTACTCGATGGCCTAGGAAAGCAATTTCGCTAAAACCAATGCAAGCTTTCGATGGTTTTGCTGTCAGGTTATGCTCGCGTAGAGTTGATAACAATTCAACTAACCCTGAATAGTGATCTTGCCAAGTATCGCTAAAAAGACAGATGTCGTCTAGATAAGCAATGACATCTGACGGATACGATAGGATTCGACGCATCATGCGTACGAATGTAGCTGGTGCGTTCATAAGGCCGAAAGGCATAAAATTCCATTGGAAAAGGCCTCTAGGAGTAGAAAAAGCGGTAAGAGGTTTGGCGCGTTCGGATAATGGAACTTGCCAATATCCTTTAGACAAATCAAGTTTAGTGAAAAAAATGAGATTTAGAAAGTCGAGTAAGTAGCTCTTCTAGTAAAGGCATAGGTTCAGCATCAAACTTTGTCACTTGATTCAATTTGCGATAGTCAACGCAAAGACGTATGTTATTGTCTTTTTTCGAACAATAACCATCGGCGAAGAATAAGCAGAAGTGGATGGTTCGATTATTTGTAAATCTATCATTTCATCTAACTCCTTTTCAACCTGTGCTTGAAAATGTATAGGGATAGGGTAAGGTCTAACCCTAATAGGAGTGTGTTCAGTTAGAATAATGTCATGCTCAATGACATGAGTTTGCCCAGGGATGTCAGTGAGGACATCCTGAAATGTTTGTAACATAGCCGAAACCTGTCGCTGTTCTCCTAGAGACAAATCAGGAGAAACAGTAACGTCTTTCCATGATTCACTAGAATGAAGTGGGATCATTGGAAGCGGAAGATTAACATCCGAAAAACTTGTTTCCTCATCCTGTATAACGGACAGTGATGAGTACTGACCATGTTGAACTGGAGAATCGTCCGTTGCCTGGAAAATAGGCTGTAAATAGTCAGGACGTTCATGGAATTCCGTAAGCATATTGATGTGGAAGGTTTTATGCTTCCCGTTAATATCGACAATATAGTCAACATCTGAAATTTTCGATATTATATCGTACGGACCTTTCCAAGAAATAAGGAGTCTATTTTCCCTACAAGGTAGCAAAACAAATGCTTTGTCACCAGGACAAAGTTGTCGTAAAGTTCTTTTCTTATTAGCAAATTGCCTTGCCTTCTGTTTAGCAAATTCAGAAGAGGATGTTGCTAATTTGCATGCTTCGATAATTTTTTCTCTCAGCGTGATGACATATTCGTAAGAGGATTTTGTGTCATCGTCAATATTGTCCGCTGTTATGAGATCATGAAGCAAAGACATAGGGCCGCGCGGTCGCTCGCCAAAGACAAGTTCAAAAGGAGAAAATCCTGTATGTTCATTGGGGACCTCCCTGTAAGCGAAGAGGGCCGCGGATAGAACCCTGTCCCAATCTTGAGGATGATCCTCAGTTATCTTTCCTAATAAGCTCTTAAGTGTTCTATTTAGCCGTTCTACCATCCCATTGGACATAGGATGATAGATGCTACTCAAAGATCTCTCTATCTGTAGAGTAGACATTACTTGAGACATGGTATCCGATATTAGTTGGGTGCCATGATCTGATAATATTTCTCCGGGGAATCCCAGGCGAGAAAATATAAGCCAAAGAGCATCTGCAATGTCAGCAGTAGTAATGCTCTTCAGAGGGATAGCCTCTGGCCAACGTGTGCACATGTCCACACACGTTAAGATAAATTGATGTCCTCTAGCAGATTTGATCTTAAATGGACCAATGATGTCTATCGCCATTTTCTGAAATGGCCGAATAGGAATGTCTGCAGCCTGAATGGGCGCAGCATGACGAGGACCTTTGGATTTGACTTCTTGACATACTTTACAAGATCGACAATAGATCCGTATGTCCTTATTCACGAAAGGCCAAATGAAAGCCGCAAGAACTCTTGACTTTGTCCAACACACTGAGAGTCGTGTGCAAGTTGTAAAATTTTAACTCTCAACTTCTTGGGTACATGAATCTGAGAATGACTTGAATTAGTGGAGTCTTGCACCATACGTACAAGTACACCATTCTTCATTGTAATCCAAGATTTACGCTTGGTATCTCTATTCGGATCACCTTTCGTTACAAGAGTGAAGAATTTCTTAAGAGTCGGATCCTCTTCTTGTTGTTTTATAAACGAGTCACGAGAAATTACCAAGGGATCATCTTGGTTATGCACTTCAATATCTTCAGTAGATGAAGTTTCAGGCATATTGAGAGCTTGAGCTCTAGTGACTACAACATTAGCAGTTTGCATATTTTGCTTTTCCCAAACGGAAATTTGTTGCGAAGTGCATTCTTTTACTCCGTGAATGCGACCGATGATAAGATCAGCGATCGGATCCGGCAAAAGACATGCGTGTACATCTCCTGTGAAGAAAGGAGTAGCAATCCTAATGATAGCGGTAGAGTATTTCTCTATGGTGCCGCCAAATGTTACGCATTTGACTACTTTGCCTGTAGCATGAGAAGGATCTATTAGTGACTGCCTAACACCAATTGTTGTGCATCCAGAATCAAAAAGTACTGAGACTGGATTGTCATTTACTAAACCTTTGTGTAAGACTAGAGAACCTCTTCCATCATGCGCGATTGACGCAGGAAGAGCGGGAAGAGGATGGCCACAGCTTAAAGTAGACACTGTGGTTGGCTCAAATAATGTTTTGCATTGGGGGCACTGAGATGCTCTCCCAAAATCAAAAGCGGCACATGCCATATTATTAGAGTCATCATTATCTTTATTTTGTTTATAGGATTCGTGGGACTCTTGCTGAGCAGAGTTTGCCTGGTAATGAGATTTATGTTTTCTGTATTGTGCTCTACCTCTGTTATTATTGCCTCTGTAATTATCCTTGTTTCCACTGTTATAACCCCTACTTGGGTTTGAGTCATAGTTCCTTTGGTTACTATTATCATATTCATTATAATGAGTATCTCTGTAATTATGATCTTGTTGTCTCCATGAGGGAAAACTTGGATAATTTCTATAATGACTTCCTTTGCGAAAGTTTCTATAATTATGACCACCTCTGAATCGAGGGCTGTCGGCTCGTCTCCAGGTATTCGAAGAAGAACCCTGAAATGATTGGTTACCTTGGTTCTGATAACCGTTATGGCTACCTTTTTTATTAAACCTATTTTGAGGTTCTTGGAATCTGCGTGAGTGATTAGGGTTGTATGGTTGTCTTGGGTTTACGCTCATGTAAGAATTCAAGGAATGGTTTATTTATACTTGACATAATCTTATCTCTGAGTATCAAGTCCATAAGGGCTTCATATGTCTTTTCTGTTTTGGACAACTCAATCCAACGATCAAATGTAAGACGTGTCCTTGCAATGAATTCTGAGAATTCTACACCTGCCTCAGGAACCATTGTCTTAAACAAATTCCGGTAACCTTCTTCAGACAACTGGTACTTCTTTAATAAGGCTGCCCTAATAACATCATAATTATCCTTGTCAGCCTCTTCAACCAAACTTAAACTAGTCAGAGAATCACCTTTCAAATTTTCTGACAACTGGTTAGCATATTGTGATTTGTCCACATTATGGGCTCGACAAGAGCGTTCAAATCTATTTAACCAGAATGTTATGTCATCACTGGAAGGATTGAACGCTGGTACCTTGACCTTGTAAGTAAAGGGTTTACCATTACCACCAGATGCTTGATTAACATTACTTATGTTTGTTAATTTTAACTTTTCTAACTCAAATGCTAAAAGTTCTTTTTGGTGTTCATGTTCTCTCATTGCTTTTTTCTCTTCAGCAGCCGCAGCAGCCTCATCTTTTCTTTTTTCTTTTTCCATTTCCATCTGGAATCTTTTTTCCTCAGTCTGTATCTGCAATTTCTTTTGTTCAAATTCTCTTTCTAATCTTTTCTCTTCAGCCAGAGCTTTTCTCTCTTCTGCAGCAGTTTTTCTCTCTTCAGCAGCTAATGCTTTGTCATATTGAGCAACTGCCCATTGTTCTAAGTCTGTACCAGTCTTATCAAGGGATCTCCCTTGTGCAATAAAGTATTCTAATGTAGACATGATGTCTGACAATGATACTACTCACTTGAAACAATAATAATAAAATATATTTCAAGGTAATATAGCAAAAAGTTCTTAATCACTGTATTAATCAGCACACAATCACAATGTCTGTGTGAGACAAGCCTTATCAAGGTCTTGTATATTTCTTTGAAAAATAACAATTATAAATTGCTGCAACACTCTATAACATAAGTGCAATGCACAAGAAATAGTGTCTTATCTAATCAACATTAATCATCAGTTGATTCTTTCACATAAATCCATATGATCAACTATATTTTAAATAGTGTATGTCGATCAAGAACATAAAAAACAATTATACAAGACAACATGAAAACATTTGCGGAAATCAAATAAATCAAATGGAAAAAATAATAAAAAATAAACCGCAAGAGGATAACAAATACAAATAACGCCACAGTATATAAATATAAATGTTGTATGAAACTGAAAGATAGCAAAGGGTAGACCAACAAATTACAAACAAATCAAAACAAAACTAAAGAATGTGAAGAAACTTCCGAAAACAACACTGACCATATCGTCACAACTAACCAAAAAAAAATAGCAACAGCAGTCGCTTTGCAAATTCCAGTATCGGAAATTTGCTCACCCTATAGAAAACGCTCACAATAGACGACCTCTATCACGTGGTATGATCTAAGGGAGACTCCGCCCAACCGAAACAACAACCCGCAGAATACAAACAAATATGACATATAAACATGTAAACATAAATGTACATATAGCATAAATATTTATAATATAATGTAATGTAATGTGTTGCAGATAGAATGTGTTGTGAAGAAGGCTCAGTTATACGCAATAATGCTACAGTACTATGGTACTTTATTAAATAATCAAATCTGGCCTAAATCATAAAAGTTCAACACAAACTATGGCAGTGCAGGAGAATCCACTGTTTACAGTTCCTCAGAATCACAAGTAAGACTTCTCGCTTCAGTTGCACTGTACATTTTGCAAACACTGTCAAATATATGTTCCAACTCTGATGTGTAATGCTGTCTGTTCTAAGGCAAATGTCCATCAACAAAAAATGTCAACAAACGCTGACCTAGTTACTGTATACCTCGATAGGACAGGTCGCGCTGACATCGACTGTAAAGTTGTACTGCCGGTGTTTACGTGTGTCGTAACAGGCCCCAAGGAATGGTCTGGTCTCAGTAGCTGACTTCTCAAATATGTCCACTGTGCAGGTTGACCCAGGAAGCTGGCACACCACTGTAAAGATGTTTCTCTTACTACACCTGTAGTACACCACTGTAAAGTTCTGTTGTTTGCGACTCCACTGTAAAGAATCGAGTGTGGTGTATAGAACCTCACTGTAAAGTATGATGGCTGGTAGTACTGTTGTATTCAAAGAGGTGCTGTCACCGTGAAGACAGACACAGGTCAACTCGACCTACACAGGGTAGTGTAAACATTGAAGTGAGAGTACATTGTACGCGAATGGTAGAATGGTTCTGAAGAGTTGACAACCTGGTAACAATATATTCATACTCTCACATGTAGAAGTCAAGGATTACTGGAACTACTGTGTTCTTTTTATAATATTTAATGAGACGCACACTGGAACAGTACGTGTATGGTTACAGGAACACATGACGACATAAACAGCATGGTGTTGATCAATGGTGTATCATCTTGAGTTAGCATACATGCTGGATAACCTCATACTGGAACATTTGTAGACAAGCATTCAGAGTTCTATAGGTAATCCACATCTCTATATATCAGGTTGTACTGACAGATCACGTCAGTTTATACATAATGTTCATAGTGATTCTTGTACAGAATCTCTCTTAGCATGAGTGTAGCTTGTACTCTAGCGTAGATTCTTTCAAATAGCATTCAGCACATATCTTCGGAGTAAATGCTAAATCTCCCATAATAAATCTTTCTTTCATAACTGTGATCTCTGGATCATTATCGGGTAGTAAGGGACAACCCTGTTCTCTGATGAATGATTGACAATAATTCGGATTCCAAGATGGCTTCCTTGGTCCTTAACATCGCTCACACAACGGTGAGATGACAAAACTTCTAGAAAGATTCAATTCATAAGGGTATCAAAGTTTCCACCAATATCAGCATTATCTGTCCTCATAATTGCTGTGTAGAAACATTCTTAGCGCTGCTAAACGATATGTCGTTCTGACATCTAAACATAAGTAGATTCATGTAGGCCTAAACATAACCCATCGTAAGCCTAGGAACGAAGTCAGTAAAAGTACGTTTACCTTGGCCAAGAATCAATAGCAAGCACAAAAAACACTTTTCTGGCGTAATAGAAACAATACTGGGGAACACATAGACTAAAACAGTCCTAGAAGACACAATCTTCTTCCCCATGATAACTTGAGATCACAAAACTTTGGACCGCCCGACATTGGCGTCCCGCCAGACTCCATAACCGAAGAACACACTCCCTTATCTTCATCCGCTCAGAGTGTAAGAACAAATAATCCAGCCCAGACACACAAAGATAACATGATATAAGACGGAATCGTCTCAAACAGACAAACAGTAAACCTAGATTCGGACTTTCAATATTCCTGCAAAACCTTAAGCGAGAACAATCTGTTTCCAGCTATAATATAAAATCTAGATTCCTCCGCTTGTTCAATCCACGGAAACAAAACAGGAACCGATCACTCAAAGAATAAAATACACATTTACTATTCTGAGTTATTCCCCTTTCTTAAAAGTTGTAAGTTCATAAATAAATATCCTTTTATCAAACAGATAGTTACATTTTCATTTGTAATCGTATCAACTGTAATCTGTGCGACATATAAAAAATATGTACGCAACAGATACGTAATACGCGTACCATTTTCTAGGGGCTTCATTGATCATAACAGACAATTCCGATTAGAATTTATGATCAGCCATGGTTACCTGAGCTCAGAATGACAAATATAAATGAAACAATTTCTTGCTTAATAGCCCCAATAATAAACCTCTGCGCTTCTTCCCACTCTACACCCGTCTTCTCGCCGTTCTCTCTCCAATGCACCGAATTTTTCACTAACACTAATACTTTTAGAATATTTCAATAGGATAATATACAGTAGTTACATACCAAACATGTGTGTTTATACT
Source organism: Oreohelix idahoensis (assembly GCA_024509875.1). Classification (NCBI taxonomy): domain Eukaryota; kingdom Metazoa; phylum Mollusca; class Gastropoda; order Stylommatophora; family Oreohelicidae; genus Oreohelix; species Oreohelix idahoensis. Next base: position 190,325 of record JAMPIV010005532.1, read on the forward strand.
TGTCTAATCAGAATATGATTTATCTATTGCATGCAGCGATCAAAGGAAGGAATGGTAAGATTGTATAAGACATTTATTTTTGTCCCTCTTTTTCTTCTTTACTTTCTGTTCCCTATGGACTCTTAGTATTAACATAGTTCATGCCAAATAACACTGTTCAGTATCATCTGCTCAAATTATTTCATTATTTTCTTCATCTTTCTGTCCCATCTCCTGTTTTCTTTTAAATGTGTTTAAGTGTCTCTGTCTTGCTTTGTATAACTCACTGTGATCTTATACATAATATTTATTATTCAGTTCTTGGATCTTGTCATCAATTATATGGTAATTTATTTGAATAAGGGAAGGTAATTGACATCGATATTTCACGTCATCAACTCCTTAAATCAGGAGTAACGATTCATGATTGTTATTACTCAAAATGAATATAATTAATTTCCAGGGCCATATTTTTACCTGTTACAACCCCACATGAACAACAATAGCGCGTTAATGCCTTGCCATTATATGACATAATAAAAAACGCAGAAATAAAAACGGCGCAGAAAGCCAAAATAAGATGATATTTTTATCTAAGTTTTTGCATTCCCACCATGCAATTGCAGGCAGTCAGTGAAGGTTTTATGTATGCAGCTGTGCAATACTGCTAGCATACGCTGAGATATCGGCAATGCACATATCGAATATTATTGAAATTATTCATGGAAAGCTTACGTTTGTTCATGTACGTCTAGTAGAAAAATGAATCGATTACGTGACAAGAAATTATACTACAAATCAGTGGTAGCAGACGAAGAAGCAGACGTCTGGAGAGGCTGAAATAAACAACGGTGTAAACTGTCATTTGTAGACCTATTTTTGCATGTTTGCTCCTTCCACAAGAATGGAAGATTAAACTTGGAAGGCTGAGTAGAATATATTTCGATTCGTCTTATGTTGTAATATTAAGGATAGGTCTTATTTCAGTTTAACTTGATATTATGAACTGTCCTTGTCCTGAATCGATTTATAAGAAATACAGTTATTGATGAGGAAGCGTAGTAGAGCTGAGAAGACGTAAGTTTTAAAAATGTATTTTTTTTTTAAATAATGCAGTATGTTATGTTGTTTCTCTCGCTTCATTGCATTACTTTTTTTTCTTAGTAGTTTATAGTTGACGACAAGATTTGTTTCCTTGTCGCCAATTCCCTTTCCGCTCCTTTTGGGGCGTTGAACCACCGCTGTAGCAGGTCCCCTCACAGCAGTTGTTTGTAGTAACTGGGTTTAACCAATACCCCATGTCTTAACCAATACCCCATGTCTTAACCAATACCCCATGTCTAAAGCTTGGATCAACGCCCTTACTTCGGCCTACGGGAACAACTTGCTATAGTGGCGTCAAGAAAAAAAAAAAAAACCAAAATTTTACTGTTTTATTTATATAGGCATCAAGGCAAATGGGGTCAAACTTCAGAACCGAATTTTAACCCTAGCCAGACCTTGGGCCTCAGCAACCCAAGAATGGAATAAAACAGCAAACATCTTTGCGCAAAAGCGAAGGAGTGGTACTGGCCAATTATATTTGCTCTGTACCCACAGAAAACTCGAAATTACTCATCTATTTTCCTACAGCTGCTTTTTAGGATGCCTGCTCCGTTGCGTTCATGAACTCTTACACCGATAGTTTCTGTAGAAAACTCTACTACCTGGTGTGGTTACCAGCCTCATACTTAGTACTATCTAATGATATATATATATATATATATATATATATATATATATATATATATATATATATATATATATATATATATATATATATATATATAGATATATATATATATATATATATATATATATATATGTAGTGAAATTGACCGAGATACAACGGTAAAATACTCCAAAGATAACATTTAAGGATAAAAAAAACATAATGCGTAAGCTGCTGATGTACATGATCGCCTAGACCGCGGGTCATCATCCTCTATAAATTTTGCCTTGCTAGACAGGAGGGGAACGGAGGATCAAAAAGGAAAAAATATGACTGGAAAGATTGCGTAGCAAGGCTAAGGAGACGCAATTGGGGGGGGGGGATGGAGGAAAGTAAAAAATTCACGTCCCCCAAATTGACACGAGGTACGGAAATGGACGCTTTTGCGATACTAAGATTTTGATTTGAATTGAGCGGCAGAACGCGGATGGTAGGAAAATTACAAAAATTTAAAAAGTAAATTTTCTTAATATTAATGTTAGGAATATAAAAATTAGCTGGCCGGATGGCCTATTCTGAGCAGTGAACTAATATGATCTTAATTTTACAAACGGATAGATAATATTGAAGATAATGACAAAAGACAGTGTAGTTCACATCATCGCTAGACTATATTGAATCTAAAAGTGTCACAATTTGCACACAAAAACACGACCTTGGGAACAGGTGTTCAAGTTACTTATTATGGAGGAGAGGGGTTTTGAGCGGTAGCTGTGTCTAAATATAACTTTTTACGACAAAATTTTAAGGGGAGAGAAAGGTTGCTTCAAAAATCAAGCACATTTTTTTTTAGAAACACAAGTAGAGACGGACAGACTAACAGATAACCATCCATACTTGACTGAAGCATGACTGAAATGACTTTAGTGTAGAAATTTGAAATTAAAAATAAACCTTGGCAGTGATTGGCCACAGACAATCATATCATTAGCGCTCAGAGCGCATTTGGGGTCATTCTTCAATAATTGTTCAGTGTTAGACACAGATTTTAAAGTGTGGTGTGTTCCCATATGAAAGACAGTGAATAAATTTAGGGACGCCATACTATAGCCAGCAGCTCAGCTGAGTTTTGCTAGCAATTCTGTGTTATGTATTCTTAATCTGGTAAGATTGAAATTATTTCTTTATATATTTTGAATATTGTTTCATGTTCGAGTGATTTGATACTGCCATATCATAATATAGCCTTACAAACCAGTAGGGATTTTGCTCTAGACCCCCCGCCCAAGTCAGGGTCTAGGGACCAACAAGGTACATAAACTACAGCAAGGATTATGCAAGATATATCAAGCGTTGAAACAGATTACCTATCTTCCTTTAGGGCCAACAACTAATAAATATTTTTCAGAATCTATAGTCTGGGAGGATCTATCTGAGGTAAACCCACCATGGTAACTGTGCTGTTTGGTCAGAGAGATCTGACCTGTCTGTATGATGTGGTTGTTGTGTCAGTGTGGTGTCCAGACGTGGGTATAGAATAGATTTTGACACATAGCCCATACTTTGATTGCAGAGCTGTGAGTTTTCTATCGACAACAAAGCAGAGTCTATTCGGTGGGTGACTTTACTCGAGTGTATCTGTGCAGTTCTTGTGACAGAGACCACCATTATTGTCCGCCAGCACGGAGAGGTGGGACCGCAAGTTTTCAGCACCAGAGCTACAAAAAAGATGAGTGAGCCTCTGGTCTGCTGGACATTCACCAACTATTGGTAGTGACTAATATCCCCATAAAAATTCCCACCAGTTTCTGGACACGGTGTAGTCAATATAGACAGGTGTGATGAGACCACCCCAACAGCACAGACAATAAATATCCTCCCTAGTAGCTGACTACCAGAACATTTGAATAAAACTAACTATTCTAGTACTTAAATATGTACACTTTTGTATTTATTATGTAACATTCCATGCATAATTTTCATAAATTTTAAATCCTTCTTTTAAAACAAGTTCTGGTCAAAATAAAACTTGATCCAGAACAAATAAATGTAATATAATTATATCAAAAACTTTATACACGTGAGTTAGTTCAGTGTATGTTAACACTTGTTAATCTTATTAGTCTTCTTAAATGCCTGTGGGTGTATTTATAACTAACACACCACATTACACATCATTACCCTAGACACTTTACGTAGCCACATTCATTAAGAAAAAAAAAAAAATTAAGTGTGAGGTCGTAGTGGTAGCAAGAAAGGCCTTCTGATAATTCTCAACCACATTTTATCTCAGGAGCCTTCACAGCTGGCCTCATACAAGTTACATGTAGTAATAACACCATCATACAATACCATCAACACCACTACAATATATATATATATATAATAATAATAATAAATTCTTTAAGCGCCAAACACGGCGCATAAGGCAGAAACCAGTGCTCTCCAGGTTGTTCGTTGTGACGCCACTCCTCTTAGCTCTTGCACATTATTTAGGCCCAACGTTCTTCCTTCTCTTATTATTGTTCTTCTGAGTGTTTCTTTTGGTCTTCCTTTTTTCCGCTTACCCTCAGGAACCCAAGTGAGCGCCTGTAGTGGTATTCTGTTGTTTTGCATTCGTAGGACATGACCGATATATGACCATCGTCTTTTCCTTATATAGTCGGAGACATATTTCTGCCTAGAGTCTTCTCTTATTTGTCGATTAGTCTTGAATTCTTTCCAACTGATGTTCATGAGTTTTCTAAGACATTTGTTCTCGAATGTATTCAGCTTGTTCTCCAATGATTTTGTTATTTTCCAACTCTCACAGCCGTATGTTAACACTGAGATAACATTTGAATTAAACAGACGAAGCTTGGTATGTATATTCAATGATCGTAATTTCCAAATGTTAGATAATCTATTGAAGGCGCTAGCTGCCAAAGCAATTCTAGTATGGATTTCTCTTGTTGTGTCACCATCCTGAGTCATTTTACTGCCTAAATAATTGAAACTTTCAACTTTCTGTAGTTTTTCCCCGTTCAAGATGATATCAAAGGTCTCGTTAGAAAAGTTCATAGCTTTAGTTTTAGAGGCATTTATTTGGAGACCAATTTTAACCGAGAGATGACACAAATTATTTATTGCTTCTTGGGATTGTCTTGGTGTTGAACTTAAGAATGCTACATCATCTGCGAAATCCAGGTCCCCCAGGAATTTTCCATTTGTCCATTTTATACCCAATTGTTCATTGTGGGTATAGTTTCTCATAACCCAATCAATAGCTATTCCAAAAAGTAATGGTGACATAATACAGCCTTGTTTCACCCCTGTTTTCTACTGTAAACCATTCTGTATTCCCTTTATTTGTTCTAACACAACATCTTGCATTGTCATATAGCGCTTTGATTATATTCACATATTTTGTTGGAAAACCATAGATTGTAAGTATCTTCCACAATGATGGGCGGTGTAGACTATCAAAGGCTTTTTGAAAATCGACGAAGGTGATAATAAGTGGCGATTGCCTTTCCACTGATTCTTCTATAATTGTTCTTAGTGTGTGAATATTTGATCAATACATGATCGTTTCGGCCTGAAACCCGCTTGTTCTTCTCTGATCTTTTCGTCAGCATGCAATTTAAGTCTTTCTAACATCATGCAACATAATAATTTTCCAGGTACTGATAATAGAGATATACCACGCCAGTTATTCCAGTCTGATAGATCACCTTTCTTCGGTAACTTTACAATAATACTGTCTTTCCATTGTTGTGGTGGTTGTTCTTCTCTCCATACTTCATTTATAATATCTAAAATTCTCAAGAGGTTGTTGTCATTAACTGCTTTAATCATTTCCCCTGAAATTTCGTCAACTCCAGCAGCTTTAAAATTTTTTAATCTTTTAACGGCTTGTTTGATCTCGTCCAGCGTGAATTCATCGCAAGTTATATATATGCCCAATGGGCTGATCACCCGTTGGCTTGTCACACCGATTACGGAAACAACGGCAGATGGATCTATTTGTTGTTGCCCTAAAGACGCCGCTAGGCGTGATGGGAAACTACAACAGAGAAAATCAATCTGCTGTTGCCCTTAAGACGCCACAAGGCGTGATGGCCTCTGACTGCTTGGTCGGTCTTTGGCTAAGGACGGAAGAAGAAGAAATATATATATATATATATATATATATATATATATATATATATATATATATATAAATCTATATATATATATATATATATATATATATATATATATATATATATATATATATATATATATATACTTACTGTTCAAAAAAAGAAACGCATAGCTACTGAAGGCACACACATATCCATAATTTTGACATAGGTATTGATGGAAAAGATATAAGAATACTCAGTAACCTTTATTGGGAGCAAACTGCCACAGTAAGATCGGGAAGGAATTATTCACCATACATAGACATAAAAAGAGGTGTCAGACAAGGTTGTGTGCTGTCCCCCTGCCTATTTAATTTATACACCGAAAAAATTTTCAAACAGATACAGGAAATACCAGGACTGAACATCAGTGGAAGATCAATAAACAACCTTAGATATGCAGATGATACCGTGTTGTTAGCTGAAAGCGAACAGGAGTTACAAGAACTAGTGAAGCAAGTGAACAGTATAAGTCATGAATATGGACTCGACATTAATATTGAGAAAACTAAAACTATGATAATTAGCAAAACAGACGATAAACCCACATTAAAGATAAGCGTAAATGGGAAAATCCTGGAACAAGTCAAGAGCTACGTATATTTTGGTCATATAATAACAGAAGATGGCAGATGTGAAACAGAAATCAAGAAGAGAATAGGAATGGCCAAAGCTACATTCAACAACATGAAACATATACTGACATCCAAACAGTTATCTCATAAATTAAAACTGAGAATCATAAAGTGTTATATATATTCTGCATTTCTGTATGGTGCAGAAACATGGACGATGAATAAGCATTTGGAAGAAAGAATTGAGGCTCTTGAAATGTGGATATATAGAAGAATGGGGCGTATCTCATGGAAAGAGATGAAAACAAATAAGGAGGTCCTAGAAAATCTAGGTATGAAAAGAGAACTAATGAGAGAGGTCAAAGTTCGGCAGCTAAAATACTTTGGCCACATAAAAAGGCATAACACCTTGCAGAAGACCATAACAGAAGGGAGAGTTGAAGGTAAACGTGCAAGGGGAAGACAGCGCTATAAGTGGGAAGATAACATCAAGAGATGGACGGGAAAGAGTCTATCAGAGTGTACCACCAAGACAAGAGACAGAAGACGTTGGAGATCCATTACAGCCAACCTCCGTTGTGGAGATGGCAACTGATGATGATGATGAACTTTTTTAATTTAATGAGTTAATTGTTCAAATTGCACACAAGAATACTTTAGGGTTCAACCAATCAATTGACAGTTGTTTTGCATCTGGGTCACGAGAGTTTTTTGGCGTACGGGCTTTCCCGTTAGTATTGTGTGTGGCCTCCTCTTGCATCGATCAGCGACTGGCATCTCCTGGGCATGGATGCGATCAGACGTCTGATGTGGGTCTGTGGGATGGCTGCACACTCTTCGTGGAGTGCCTGGAACAGATCACGACGATTGGCTGGAGCAACGTCTCGGCGACAAACACGTCTATGCAGCTCATCCCACAGGTGCTCAATTGGACTCATGTCTGGAGACAGGGATGGCCAGGGAAGGGTGAGAATGTTGTTGGCAGTCAGGAACTGCGTGGTCAACCGTGCAAAATGGGGTCTGGCGTTGTCCTGTTGAAACACAGACCTTTGGGCAGCTAAAAGTGGAAGGGCATGGGGTCGAAGAATTTCATTGACGTATCGTTGCGCATTCAAGCCTCCTTCAATGTGCACCAATTGACTCCTTCCGTTGTAACTGATCATTCCCCACACCATTGCACCTCCACCACCGTGCGGCGGAGCTTCATCAACGCAATTTTGGGCAAAACGTTTATTTCACCTACGGTAGACCCTACGCCGTCTATTACGACGCTGCAACAAAAAGAAAGATTCGTCACTAAACCAGACACGTCTCCATTGATTATCAGCTGCCCAGGGACGATCCTGGTTGGCCCAAAGAAGTCGATTTTGGCGATGGCGGCGCGTAAGGACAGGTCCTCGGTGAGGTCTTTGTGCCCAAAGTCCAGCGTCATGCAGTCTATTCCGGACAGTTTGATCAGACACATGACGTCCTGCAGGCAATGACTGGGCAGTTGAGGAAGCTGTTGTAAACGTGTCTCTGAGGTGAAAAAGCCGAAGAAAGCGGTCCTCCGCTGCTGTTGTCACTCTGGGTCGTCCACTGCGATGCCGGTCTTCAACTGAGCCAGTGGCTTGGAACCGGTGCCAAAGTCGACTGATGGTACTCTGATGCACGTTTAGATGCCTGGCAACCTGACTTTGACTTTCGCCTGCATGCAGTCGGCCAATAGCAATGTTCCTTACATTTATCGATAGAGACGCCATAAATGTCTGCTTGAAAATGAACTGAAATTTTTGTGTGTAGCGTTATCCATTTATATGGTTTCAGTTGCGTAGTCAGTGAATAGTGTTCACCCCAAATTTTGTTGCTTTCACGTGCACGCAGCATGAGCTGTGTTCAAAAATTGCGTCATAAACACTATTGACCACTGCGTTGTAACGATTACAAAAACGAACGCAATTCAGGTCAACACGTGCATTTGACACTGTAAAGAACATTTGAGGCTGGTTTTTATATACCCTAGCACCAAATTTTACTTACAAACTCATAAAAACGCGCCCTCGGATAGCTATGCATTTCTTTTTTTGAACAGTATATATATCAGTTATCTACCCTTCCAAGATGGAGGTGAAATTCTTTTCTCACCATAGACGCCGAAAGAAAAACACCAGGAATGTGTATATTTCGATGGATAGTACCATGTTATGTTAAATTATAGAATAAAAGATACACCAGAGTATCTAGTGGTGTAGATATTTTCCTATAACTGACCTCGAAACCCTCGAATCGGTCGGTTGGATAGGAGGGTTGATCAGTGAGTTAACAATTCACTATCGTAAAACAAGCTATTGTTACCGAAACAAAGGCTGTATTATGTCACCACTACTTTTTGGAATAGCTATTGATTGGGTTATGAGAAACTATACCCACAATGAACAATTAGGTATAAAATGGACAAATGGAAAATTCATGGGGGACCTGGATTTCGCAGATGATGTAGCATTCTTAAGTTCAACACCAAGACAATCCCAAGAAGCAATACATAATTTGTGTCATCTCTCGGTTAAAATAGGTCTCCAAATAAATGCCTCTAAAACTAAAGCTATGAACTTTTCTAACGAGACCTTTGATATCATCTTGAACGGGGGAAAACTACAGAAAGTTGAAAGTTTCAATTATTTAGGCAGTAAAATGACTCAGGATGGTGACACAACAAGAGAAATCCATACTAGAATTGCTTTGGCAGCTAGCGCCTTCAATAGATTATCTAACATTTGGGAATTACGATCATTGAATATACATACCAAGCTTCGTCTGTTTAATTCAAATGTTATCTCAGTGTTAACATACGGCTGTGAGAGTTGGAAAATAACAAAATCATTGGAGAACAAGCTGAATACATTCGAGAACAAATGTCTTAGAAAACTCATGAACATCAGTTGGAAAGAATTCAAGACTAATCGACAAATAAGAGAAGACTCTAGGCAGAAATATGTCTCCGACTATATAAGGAAAAGACGATGGTCATATATCGGTCATGTCCTACGAATGCAAAACAACAGAATACCACTACAGGCGCTCACTTGGGTTCCTGAGGGTAAGAGGAAAAAAGGAAGACCTAAAGAAACACTCAGAAGAACAATAATAAGAGAAGGAAGAACGTTGGGTCTAAATAATGTGCAAGAGCTAAGAGGAGTGGCGTCACAACGAACAACCTGGAGAGCACTGGTTTCTGCCTTATGCGCCGTGTTTGGTGCTTAAAGAATTTATTATTATTATTATTATATATATATACACAAATAATACGGTATTGAATCAGTTTCACAAATTAACGGTACACAGGAAACACGGGACTTTTCGGGTTTCACCCGTCCTCAGCCACAGTTACAGATAGGCAAGGACAAGAAATACAGACAGGTTACAGAAAAATACTATAGACAATTCAAACACGTAATATATATGAACTATAACAACACAAGTGAAGAGCAATAATAAAGCAAGAAAAATGCAAACCCGAAAAAAATATCAAGACAATTAATTCAACAATCAATGAAAATCCAAAGCAGAAAATGAAATAATATAACAAGAAGTCCTGATGTGACACTCTTCGATAAAAGATCCGGTGAATACTAAATGGCGTCAGGCAGCAGTAATGCGTGAGAGAGTGGTTGTCCTGTTCTTTTTTTTCACCCCGGGTGTGACGAAACATCTGTACGTGTTCTTGTGGTGGCTCTCTCACACCTTTAGCCACTACGGCAGTATCATTTCTTTTCTTCATTTTATCTCCAATCGCTTTTATTTGGCATAATTGTTATGCCCTTTCATTCATTATTTGACTCTCTCTATGTTGGATTTAGTAGAGTGAAGTCTCTAACACTCCAATCCCCTACGGAAGTATCTGCTATGGGACTGTCTTTATCTTGTTTACAACTCCTCAGACTTATTTACGTTCCGCCAGGTGAACTGGGGTATTATCGTAACAATACCCAGTCATTCTCACCGGTCAGCGGTAATACGCTTATCGATCGACTCAGTCGCCGGCCACCTTTGATAGGAGACGATCCTTGTTTAACACAATATGGTCTCGTACGCGGATGAATAGGTAGCCAAGATTGTCTGTCTGGATTGCTGACGACCGTGTCTGTTTGTCCGGCAGATTACATAGGTGGTAGAGGCATTTGTCGTTTCACGAGACCATCCCTGTGTGTGATTATCACGATAATCTGTCTGGAGAGACAATATTGGCGATAGGTAGCATCTGAACATCAAATGAGTTCACAGATGGTGTTTATGAGTTGTGCACAAGATGCCACCAGAAATATTACCGCATGATTAGACAGAGGTCACGCGTGGAATATTAAAATTAATATTCTAAAACACGCAAGGGGATATTTTAAATGAAACAACCCAACCCAGTGCTAGAGAGATTTCATTTGAGAGCCGGAATATACAATGAATTCTGTTGGAACATTCGGCGGAAACACAATCTGTGATTTGAACTGAGAATGTGAGATATAATCTAACGAACTCAGAGACAAAAAACAGACAGCTTCGCAACTTCATACGAGCAACTCCCAAAAAGCCAGAAAGAAAAAGGAGACATTGGACTTAGAAATTCCACAACTATAAGTAACAGATCGAGTATTGGGTAACTTAGGAATTTACAAGTAAACCCGCATTTTTAATACAAGACTGGAAACTTTGGAATTTGATCACAAGTCATAGAGGAATTAAACAAAAGTTTTCCCAGGCCCAGTGATTTCAAAGAAAACCCGCCGCCAGAGAAATTTACTCTAATTTCCCAGACCAAGTCATAGAGGAATTAAACAAAAGTTTTCCCAGGCCAGTGATTTCGCAGAACACCCGCCGTCAGAGGAATTAACTCTAATTTCCAGACCTAAGTGATTCGAAGCATCTAATAAAAAGCAGTGTCCAGTCTAAATCTGTGCAAAGAGATTGTGTATTCCCAAAATTTTGGGGTAAGGTGTGAACATTTCTTTTACAAATAAGATTTTACAGGTTTCTTGCTTAGTGGTTATAAATGAGGCTGGCAACCTCAACATGTGAAAAAAGTATATTCATGAACCACTACAGCAAGTGCAGGTGATTGTTTCTTGCTAGTCGTGCGGGAAAACCCGACGGAGCAGTGGTGAGTGATAATTATGTGGTGAAGTGGGATGTTATAAATATTTATAGGGGACTTAGTGTACTGACTGTGAAGGTATCTATATCTAATAAGAGTAGTGTATTATAGATAACCTTACTTGCTGCCACATATATATATATATATATATATATATATATATATCTCAGTCAGAATTATTCTGGAATAGTGTGATGACTACGTTATGTGTCTAGGGTATGTGTATGATGAAGTGTAAGTCATAACAACAACAGACAGATAAACAATTTAATTTATTCCACTACACTTGACAACACTGTGACACTCACATACATAAAACACTCTACAAGGATATCTTAAAGGAGTCACTGATAACTTTTCAAATAACAATATGTATTCATTGCTGTCATGAATATATATGTGTCCTGATTAAAATACAAAGGGAACCAGGAATCACAATCAATTTTAATTACAAGTTATATGTACAGAATTTATTAATATGAATCTTGTAGTGACATATATTTTTAATAGTATCCTATGTGTGTTAGTTGTGTAGTAGTAATATGAGGTAATACTGGTTTTGTTTTGTTCAAGCTCTGTTGGTATTTGTCATCATGACTTCAATAGTTTGTCTTTATTGGAACTAGTATTGGAGATGTTCTCAGTTCCTGATATTAAAACAATTAAATTCCCCTCTTAATTGTATTTTACACTGTCATTTTAAGATGGGGGTACATAATGTTGAGCTCAGCTGGCCACATCAGCTTATCTTGCGTGATGGCGGCAGGAAAAGACTCCTCTGCTCGATTTCTCCCCTGGGCTCTGGAGACACCTCACTGATAGCTAAATGGACCAAGGAGTATGCTGTCCGACTCTGGATTCAGCAAAGCTCTGACCAGGTGCTGCTCAATAACGTCAAGACCACGGTCCCTGAAAACAAGAAGGATGTACCTTCTACTTCATAACTAATTGATACTCTAGTTCTACACTGAGCACAATACATCACAAACATTGAGTTCAGAGCGTTAGGCCAACTGTCAGCTTCATCGAAATACTTTATACCAGTATTTCCCTCCCTAATGGTTACTACGCCTCTGCAATTCCAGCATTATTTCTTTCTAGTCAATCATCTAGGTGTCAGTGTACTGTTTGGCCATTCCATGCCGTTTTACTTTCCTCCGACACCTTCTGTTCAGGCTGGAGCATTATAGGCTTTACATCATGTTTGCTACTGAACTACACATATATACAGGCATAAATTAACAATTCACATTCAATTTTCATTAAAAGATACTGAATGTTTCAAGCTTACCACAATTCATAGAATAAACACAGATACGTTGACTAGCAATGAATTCTGGCACAAATACTGGCACAAATTCCCATCTGCTTATGTTCCAGGCTTTTATTTAGCAAAAATATGAGCTGCCTTCAACGCACTGTTCCTTTATCAAGCTTATTTGAACTAGTGGTCTCGAACTAACGCTCCTAAGTGATTATATCAGCGAGTCTGGCCAATGGAGCCACGTTTCGACAAGTGTTTGAAAAATTTTTACCTTCCTACGTCTCCCCTAACAACCAAGGATAGCATTTATAGTCCGACTAATCGTGTTTAGCCTTACATATCATTCCAGCCAATCAGTTCAAATGTAACTTGTGGCCCATTTCCCGTATAATGGTGGTTTAAAAAATCTACCACTGAGCGATTCTGATTTTGGGTGTTGTCTGACAGCACCATCATTTTATTTTGGCTATAACTTGTTAATTCCTAGACTATTTGCGTAACGTTTTACATATTCTTTGTCAGCAAGCCCTAAGGAACCCAAATATACAAATTTAAAAGAGCTAAGTGGCTGCGTTCCAAATATGCAATTTCTTCTACCTCCTGTTTCGAAGATGTGCTGTCTGGGTACTGTAATGTTTTCATACGTAAACCCATCTAATGTTATCTTTTCTAATAAGCGTTTTTCAGGATTTTAAAACCTAACTCTGGGAAGGTTAGTGTTTTTATCACTGTCCGTCTGAAAAAAAGTTAGTGCATGTGGCCTTACACGCGTGATAGTAGTAATTGTGTATCGCGCGACGCGAGTTTAGTGTTGCATGTGTCCTTGCTTTCATTCGCCCCTCTCTCGTTCTATTTGAGTCCATCTGTTCGTTCGTTTTGGTAGCGTAGTGTAATTAATGTTAGGATTAATTTAGGTCATTACGCAGTGTGCCTCTCAATGTTTTTCTTAGAAATGCAATACCCGTTTTAATGTGTTGTGGAAACGCTTGTATTTATGCAGTGGCTTATATTTAACGTGGAAACGTTACAATTTGCAGACGAAGCATAAAACAAAGGGGATTTCGAGTACTGTCATTGTGACAGCACTGTTCTTTACCATTCTTCTTCCTTTCTTTATTATATGTATTTATTAGGCTTTATATTTACCTGATAATTTATATATGTGGATTAGAATATTTCACGACAGATTACATCACATGTGCCTCAAGTCTAGCATATCATTTTGTGAGATATATGTAACTTGTTAATGTTAGTGCAGGCACAAATCATTATTCGCGCTGTCCAGACACAATTTCCCAGTTAATCCCCAGAGGAATAGTGGTGATTTCTATTCATCTTTCCTGAGTTACACTGTGTGTAATCAAGAATGTAATTCTTCTGAGAGATTAACATTGGTGGGTGCACAACGAGAAGATGCGCATGTTAAGCTTCCAACTCAGTGTACTTAGCAGAGGCATTTTTTTATTTTGTCCAAAAGTTCATGGAACGAAGCTAGTTTTGAGTGAAACGCAGGGAATTCCCACCAACCGCCTAAATCGGACAAGTTGTGTGAAGAAGTGCCCTCATCACCAAGCAGGGACGGAAATCACAGCTGCAGGACTCGCCTAAAAGTTAAGTGCTTACAAAAAGGCACCAGCAAAAAGGTCATAATTTTTCTGAACTATATCCTCACCATAAATCTCTGTGAAGAGAAACTTTGATTCCAATATAAAAGTCACCAGCAGATTATTTATTTTAAACTGTTAATACTAATTGATTATTAAATTTGTTACCTGTTGTTTTAAAACTAAACAATCATAGTCAATTCAGTTTTGTATATGTATGAAAGCAAACATACGAGCCAGAACAATATATATATATATATATATATATATATATATATATATATATATATATATATATATATATATATATATATATATATATATATATATATATATCCTTCAAAAGAAGTTAAGGACCAGTAGGTGAAAATGACCCAAAAATAATAAAAATTATATTTCATAAGCAATTAATCTGACATTGATTTTTCTCGAACGACAAACATTCAACACGTGCTGCATGGGCCACCAGCATACCGTGTGGCTAGTGTTCAGCTCAGCAAGCACGCTGAAAAAATGCTGCTAAGACGCCAAAATGTGGGTGTTTTTAATGATGTCTGAGCATGAAAAAAAATACCTGCTATTCCAAAAATGCGTGATGCATGTGGGAGACTATAGTGTTGGTCTTGAGCTGTACTCACAAAATTGTCTTTATAAGCAACACAAGTGCTGCATAACCATTGCACAACAATATGCTTCAACGACGAAAGCTGAGTGTTGTGGATAAAGGAAGAGCCATTGCGTGGTTGCAGGAAGGTCTTACTGTCCGAAATGTCGCTCAGAGGCTTGCAGTATCTCATTCAGTTATTGTCAGACTGCAGCAGCGCTTTGCCCAGACTGAAATCGTCGAGAAACGGCAACGCACAGGCCGTCCTAGAGTCACTACACCTCGAGAAGATCGCTTAATTCAGAGGCAAGCACTGCAACGGAGAACTGCAAGTGCAAATGTTATCAGACAGTTCCTCAGAGATGCTACCAACACTGTAGTCAGTGATCAGACTATTCGGAATCGCCTTCACGATGCCAACGTTCGTGCTTGTAGTCCAGCCATTCGACCACACTTGACTGCTGCCCACAGAGCAGCTCGTTTAGCATGGTGTATGCAGCACGTGCAGTGGCGACGTGCACAGTGGGCTAACGTTATGTTCACGGATGAGTCCCGATTTGTCTTGGAGCCTACAGATGGACGAATCAGAGTATGGAGGCGTCGTGGTGAACGCTTTAGTGATGCTGCAGTCATCGAACGTAACCGATTTGGTGCTGGATCAGTGATGATGTGGGGAGGCATTAGTTTACTCCACAGAACCCCCCTCTATCATGTGATTGGGAATCTGAATGGTGACCGCTACCGTGATGAGATTCTACAGCCTCTTGCCATCCCAACCCTGCAAGTTATTGGGCACAATGCAGTCCTTCAAGATGATAATGCAAGACCACACCGTTCTCGTGCAGTAAATGCTTTCCTGCAAGAAGCGGGTGTCAATAGAATGGATTGGCCTGCAAACAGTCCTGATTTGAATCCCATAGAACATCTTTGGGGCGAGCTTGGGCGACGAGTTAAGCAACATCAGCCATCTCCTGTAACTCTGCATGAACTGCTTCTGGTACTTCAGCATCAGTGGCAGGCAGTGCCCTAATGCTTCATTCGCAAGCTCATCATTTCCATGCGACAGCGGTGCCTTGAAAGTATCGCCAATAATGGAGGACACACACGCTACTGACAATGTTGACCTTTGGTGTTATTCTCATTAATTTTGAAAATGAGGGTTGTATTGATTGCTGTGCTGTCATTTTACACACGTTAATGCAACCGTCATGAAAATAGTGTTGATTGTCACTGATCAGCTTGTCATGTTATATTTTGAAGTGCTGTGTTTTTATTTTTCATTTTCATTTCACTTTGCACCCTTAATAAAAATGGTCCTTAACTTCTTTTGAAGAGTATATATATATATATATATATATATATATATATATATATATATATATATATATATATATATATATATATATATATATATATATATATATATATATATATATATATATATATATATATATATATATATATATATATATATCCTGGATTTTTGTACAGACCTTCCTAATACCTTCCACAACAACATACTAAAAGTCCCCACTTGAGCTTCGTCCGCCATATTGGAAAATTACGGCCGAAAACCAATCTTTTGCATTTTTCTCGAAAACCGTTGCATTTGTAGGAAATATACCACAAGTACAAAAATGAAGAATACAATTTTCTGTACAATAAATGTTCGTACGACTTGTTTTAAAGGAGTAAAGGTTTGGCCAAAAAAATGATGACTTTTGAAACTATTTTGACCACACGAGAAATTTTTTTTTTAATTTAAAAGTAAATGTTATCTTGTAATTGTTTATCACAACAAAATCCATCTGTCGGAAGTATTACATCACTGTTTGTGACTTAACCTTTACCAAGATTGTTGTCCTCCTACATCCCAGTGAGATCGATCGTGTATTTGGGCACATCATGTTTGCTAACTATCACCTTATCATTCGACAACATGGTTTCTTGTATCTTCCCAGATAAAAAATCTGGGTTAACAAAAAGTGTAGACTCTTAATCCGTCTGAAGCCGGTGATAGGCAAAAATTCAGTGTGACAAGCTTTGCTAAGCGTCGCCGATAACAAAGAAGAAAATAACCAGAAGAGAATGGAGGGTGACAGGTGTGACAAGATGTAATAAGAAAACCCTCAACGATGAAAGCGTAAACAACGAATACTGAAAGAATTAGCACGTAAACTGAATGGTAAAGTAATAATGACGGAGAGGAGTGAATACTAGAAAAAAGAAAGAATGTATTTCGTAACAATTTGAAACTCTAGTTTAACAGTTCTATGTTCTAACAACAGTTTCAGCTCTTGTCCAGTAGCTCTATGTTCTAAAAATCTTTGCAGTTCTATGTTTTAACACCTCTATGTCCTAACACATCTGTGGTTGACTATGCATTCTAACAACACCAGTTGCAGCTGTATGTCCTGGCAGCTCTATACTCTAACAACATTTGTAGCTGTCTGTTTTAACAGCTCAATGTTCTAAAACCAGTTGCAGCTCCGCGTCCAGCAACTTTATGTTCTATTAATCTTTGCAGCTTTATGTCCTAACAGCTGTGTGCTCTAACAACAGTAGCAGCTCTCTGTTTTAACAGCTCTATGCTCTAACAACAGAGCAGCTCTGTGTTTTACAGCTGAATGTTCTAACAACAGTTGCAGCTCCGCGTCCAGCAGCTTTAAGTTCTATTAATCTTTGTTTTCCTACGGGAATGAAAAGTATAGATAAACAGTGATCACCATCACCAACTTGATCGTATTGTATATATTGGTCCTGTTACATATCACGTGACATCAGATCAAATTAGTGAATGCGTAGTTGGATATTAGGCTTAAATCTAATATGTTGAAGACGTTGGTCTACAAGTAATCACGTTTTAGCAGTAATCATTGTATCACTTTTGTATTAAAACTGTTTTGTCCTCCATGCATCGATCATTCTACGTTGGCAGCAATATAGACAAAGTTGGAGAAACGAGTAAAGATGATATCAATATAAGAAAACAAAATTGCAAAACGGGTATTCATTACAATAGGAAATATATGAAGATTGATGGAGATCAAGTTCAGCACAAAAGTGAGAATCTTAAGTTTCTGGGTGGTCCTGTTCTGTGGCTCAGTGTAGTGGTGTTTGATGGTATTGTATGATGTTGATATTACTAAATGTAATTGTATGAGGCCAGCTGTGAAGGCTCCTGAGATAAAATGTAGTTGAGAATTGTCAGAAGGCCTTTCTTGCTACCACTACGACCTCACACTTAATTTTTTTTAATGAATGTGGCTACGTAAAGTGTCTAGGGTTATGATATGTAGTGTGGTGTAATAGGTTATAGATATACCCACAGATATTTAACAAGACTAATAATATAATAAATGTTAAAATACACTGAACTAACTCACGTGTGTAAAATTTTTTGATAGAATTATATTACATTTATTTTGTTCTGGATCAATTTTTTTAGGTTGACCAGAACTTAAAAGGATTTAGAGATTATGAAAGAAATGCATGGAATATTATATCATAAATGCAATAGTGTACATATATATGTACTATACTAGTTAGTTTTATTAAAATGTTCTAGTAGTCATCTACTTGGGAGGATAGTTAATGTTTGTGCTGTTGGGGTGGCCTCATCACACCTGTCTATATTGACTACACAGTGTCCAGAAAATGGTGGGAATTTTTATGGGGGTATTAGTAACTACACAGCGTTGGTGAATGTCCAGCAGACCAGAGGCTCACTCATCTTGTAGTTGTAGCTCTGGTGCTGAAATCAGGTGGTCCCACCTCTCCGTGCTGGCGGGCAATAATGGTGGTCTCTGTCACAAGTACTGCACAGATACACTCGAGTAAAGTCACCAACTGAATAGACACTGCTTTGTTGACAACAGAAACTCACAGCTCTGCAATCAAAGTATGGGCCATGTGTCAAAATCTATTCTCTACCCACGTCTGGACACAACACTGACACAACAACCACATCATACAGACAGATCAGATCTCTCTGACCAAACAGCACATTTACCATGGTGGTTTTACATCAGATAGATCCTCCCAGACTATAGATTCTGAAAAATATTTATTAGTTTTCTGCCCTAAAAGAGGATAGGTAATATGTTTCATTATTCTCAACACTTGATCTGTCTTGCCTAACCCTTGCTGGAGTTTATGTATATTGTTGGTCCCTAGACCCTGACTAGGGCGGGGGGTCTAGAGCAAATCCCTACTTGTTTGTAAGGCTAGATTTCGATATGGCAGTATCAAATCACTCAAACATGAAACAATATTCAAAATATATAAGGAAATAATTTCAATCTTACCAGATTATGAATAAATAACACAGAATTGCTAGCAAAACTCAGCTGAGCTGCTGGCTATAGTATGGCGTCCCTAAACTTCTTTCACTTTCTTTCATAGGGAAATCACCACACTTTAAAATCTGTGTCTATCACTGAACAACTATTGAAGAATGGCCCCACTTTCGCGTCTGAGCGCTAATGATATGATTGTCTGTGGCCAATCACTGCCTAGGTTTATTTTAAATTCAAATTTCCTACACTAAAGTCATTTCAGTCATGCTTCAGTCAAGTATGGATGGTTATCTGTTAGTCTGTCCGTCTCTACTTGTGTTTCTACAAAATTGTACTTGATTTTTGAACCAACCTTTCTCTCCCCTCCAAAATTTTGTCGTTAAAAGTTATTTTTAGACACAGCCACCACACTATCCCGTCTCTTCCATACTAAGTAGATTTGAACACCTGCGTCTCGAGGTCGTGTTTTTTTTGTGCAATTAGCGACACTTTTAGATCAATACAGTCTGTCGTTGATGTGAACAACACTGTCTTTTGTCATTATCTTCAATATTATCTATCCGTTTGTAAAATTAAGAACATATTAGTTCACTGCTCAGAATGGGCCATCCGGCCAGCTAATTTTTATATTCCTAACATTAATATTAAGAAAATTTTACTTTTTAATTTTTGTAATATTCCAAACATCTGCGTTTTAGCCGCTGAATTCAAATCAAGGGCTTGGTATCGCGCAAAAGCGTCCAATAAATGACTGTGGCGTAACATATCTATGGTCCCTTCTGTCGAGTTGCTTACTTTTTATGTCAACTAGGGAAACGTGACTTTTCTCCGTTCCCCCCCCCCCCAATTGCGTCTCCTTAGCCTTTCTAGTCTCACGCAATCTTTCCAGTCATATTTTTTTCCTTTTTGATCCGCCGTTCCCCTCCTGCCTAGCAAGTCAATTTTTATGGAGGATGATGACCCGCGGTCTAGGCGATCATGTACTACAGCAGCCTACGCATTATGTTTTTATCCTTACATGTTATCTTTGGAGGTATTTTACCGTTGTATCTCTGTCAATTTCACTACACTCAGAAGCATGAGTAGCAACACAAATGACTCCCAGAAAGATTTAGACATTCATAAATGGTTGCTAGAGCAGAATAGATGGATTCAGATGGTATAACAACATCATCAAACTGACTGAATGAACCAGACAAATGCCAATGGAACAAGATGTTTGGAAGAGACGTTGGCGTTGGATAGGACACACGTTTAATAGCACTACATGACGGTCTATGTTTTAGAACCCCGAGGGTAGGAGAAATAGAGATAAAAAGATATACGGAGAGGGAAATTGAAAACAGATATGAAAAGGATAAAGAAAGAATGGAAAGATTTGAAAGGATGGCACAAGACAGGAAGGCTTGAAGGCTACTTGATAAAGACCTGAGCTCCACCTGCAGCTGAATGGTAAAGAAGGAATAAAATGAACTAGACATCTATGTTACGATTATGTTTATCTATGTTACGATTATGTTTATCTATGTTACGATTATGTTTATTCATTTACTTATCCTCTCGCTAAAAGAACTGATGGAAAGACCATCTCCATAGCTCACTATATAAACTCTTCTATTCTCGAAGATCATCGCTTTACAGAGCTACTGCAGGGAAGCCCAGCTTTATTGTGCTGCAGCTGGCAAGCCAGGTATGTACGCTGTATACGAACTTATGTGCGTGTTTTTGTGTGTGTGTGTGCATGCCTACCTTGTGACAACTTGCCCTGGACACTAAGAACATGGGGTCGGCGGAGCAGGCGAGGAAAAAAACAGTATTATTTCGTGAAGGAACTCGAATTTTCTTCAGCATAGACATAGGTCGTCCAGGCCAAAAGCGTGCTATGTAAATCTTGAATAAGAAAACACTAAATCCGAAGTTTGACATACTTTAATATTCTATTTTTAGTTGTTATCGTGTTTTGTTTGGTTGTTGTTGTTGTTGTTTTTTTTTTTTCTAAGCTGATCTGCAATTGTATTCATGAATCTTACTTTAATATTCCAGTAGAGTTTAACTTTCGCGTTGTAAGGGATGGGGGTAGAGGCGAGGGAGTGCGCGTGTTTTAAATTACCCGACCAGGGTGTCGAATGCCCCAAGGCCTGTCCTGTATGTATGTATGTTTATTTGTGAGTGTACGTGCGTTCGTGTGGCTGTTAAACAGTTCCACAATTTCCAACATCACATTTTCCGTACCCGGTGACTGGCAGAAGTGAAAGTGCTCCTCGTAGTATAATTCTTTGTAACTGAAGTCGATGCTGTGTAACAGAGGCGAACTGAGCGGTCGAGCAATACCCGATGGCCCACAACAGCAGGGGGCCCATACTGCCCTAGCCTCCATCTATGGGTGATTTTGAGCCAATAATGTTTATTGTCCGCGGGGCTCAGATCGCTTCCAGTCCGTCCCTGCTGTCTAAATAAAAATAACAGCACTCTTCTGGTTTTGCACGCTCGCGCTTTGTAACCAGTTTCAGGTTAAGAATTTTTCGGTAAAATCTATTCAATGATTTCACTAGTTTACTCTTTTGACCAATCATTGTGTGCTCAATTTAATGTCATCACCATTTATCTTACAGGAACCCCTGGCCACACGGGTCAAAAAGGCGATATGGGTGAAAAAGGTGAGCAGAGTATTATCTCTCTTTGTCTGCATGTAAATTTATCGCCCTTCTCATTATCATCATCTTCCCAATCATCGCTGGTACTGCAGACTGCGCATACAACGGCAATACACAGATTTGACAATGCGCCTTACAATGTGCAACGTCAAGAATGTACTCATATTATTGCAATAATCACTACTTTTAATATACACAGTATTTTATTATTAAACTCTGCCAACCATAATCATTATCATTCGATTAGTTTCCAATGGAACATAGGGCTGTATTTGTTGATTGCCATGGATTAAGCTGTGACGACAATCATTAGTCATCATTCCTTTTCGTTCCTTACAGAGCATGGATCACCACTGCAGCTTATCTCCCTTGCAGAAATCTGGCACTAAAGCATTCATGTTTTTTTACAATGATGGTTTCTGTAGCGACTTCTTTAAGTAATGATGTTGCCAGTCCCATGTACAACATTATACGAGTATTAATTGGTTCTAACTACATTCCTGGGGACTCAGTAGTCCTATTATATCTTTGTCTCTACAGAAACCTCAGGGAACATTATCGGGCTGTGGCGAGAATGTGCGCATGTTATGACAGGAACTATGACAAGAACTGTGACAAAACTGTGACAAAAACTGAGACAAGAAATGTGACACGAACTGTGACGAGAACCAAAAAAAGTGCTAGTGGAACCAGAAATGAGAAGAGGACGCTGGCGATGGATTGGACGCAGATTGAGGAAAACTGTGATAGCATTGTAAAGCTAAACTTGTTCTAGAGTCACAAGGTCAAAGAAATAGGAGTTGGCCGAAGAACATATGGGGAAGAGAACTGGAAACAGTAATGACAATGACGAGGAAGACAAAGACAGACCTAGAGCTGATGGAGGACGTGGTATGTGTTTGTTGAAGGCATGCTGCTGGAGACACTGAAGGGTGTTGGTTGACTGATTGATTGATTGGTTGATTGGTTGGTTGATTGACTGATTGATTAGTTGATTGGTTGGTTGATTGACTGATTGATTAGTTGATTGATTGGTTGATTGATCGATTGGTTGGTTGACTGACTGATTGGTTGATTGATTGATTGACTGATTGGTTGATTGGCTGATTGGTTGATGGGTTGATTGATTGGTTGATTGACTGATTGATTGGTTGATTGATTGGTTGCTTGATTGATTGGTTGGTTGATTGGATTATTGATTGGTTGATTGGTTGACTGATTGATTGATCGATTGAGTGATTGGTTGATTAATTGATTTATTTGTTGATTGATTGACTGATTGATTGATTGGTTGATTACTGATTGATTGGTTGATTGATTGATTGGTTGATTGATTGATTGGTTGATTGACTGATTGATTTGTTGATTGACTGGTTGATTGGTTGATTGACTGATTGGTTGACTGATTGATTGATTGATTGATTGATTGATTGATTGATTGATTGATTGATTGATTGATTGATTGATTGATTGATTGATTGATGACATAACTCATCGCTGACTTTCTCCGCCATAGGTGAGAAGGGTCACTTCGCAGACGAGACGGCAATAGCATTGAGCCTAGCTAAAACGGAGGCTGTGAGAGGACCACCTGGACCTAAAGGTAATAACTGTCTGTAGAGTCGTCTGTCAAACACAAGACTAAAGGTTATAAATGCCTGTTGAGACGTCTGTCAAACACAAGACTAAAGGGGATAAATGTATGTAGAGACGTCTGTCAAACAAGATTAAAGGTAATAAATGTCTGTAGAGACGTCTGTCAAACACAAGACTAAAAGTAATAAATGCCTGTAGAGACGGCTGTCAAACACAAGAACATAACTGTAATAAATTGAGAAGCAGTTGCATCCTACACCAGCCAGGTCGTGGTAGTATCGTTGTGCCTATGTATGAACCGCCCTGTGTAGTTCCCGGGGGCCTCTGAAGAAACAAAGACAGAATATGCCTGCTGCCCCCCAAGCATGTCGTAAATGGCAAATAATATGAGGTTGTGCATGGGGCTGGTAACCTCATCATATAAAACAAATTGTCACAGAAACCACTGCTATAAGATCATGTGACTGCATAATGTAGGCTATCACCATGGTGACTTGCTGCAGTGCTGGTTATATGCTCTATGATAAGCGCAAAGGAAAATGGTGTGATGATGAATATTCATGAAAATTGTCCGAATAATCCCAGCATCACTATTGTAATGGCAGTGTCAGATACGTATACCGCCAAGTATAAGTTGATAAAGGCAGTAATAATGCTTACAATATATTCTATGTGGTTCCTGGGAGGTCTCGGAACAGACAAAGATAGAATAGAACTAATGATACCTCAGTCATGCTGTAAAAGGCGACTATGAGGTTGTGAAGTTATGCATGACGTTAGTAACCAGATGACGTAAATCACATGACTACAGAAATTGCCATTTTTAGAATATATGAATGCACTGTGGCAGGATTCCTGCAAGAGGACCAGCTATACCTGTGGCTACATGCTCCGTAAGAGCGCGAAGGTAATTGATGATAATTATGATGATGATGAGGATGCTGATGATGATGGTTGTGGTAATGATTATGATTAGTATTATGATATATTAACTGATAAAGAATACATTGAAAGACTTTGTCGCGAGGTTGTCTCCCCTGCTCTGCAGTCGTGGTCCAATAATGACCAAACTCCAACGGCTGAGGGTTTTAAAAGGTATCAACCTTCACTATTATTATTATATTACTCTTCGCAGAGATGTAAATAGAAGAATGATGCTTCTGTTTAATGGAACCTCACATGAATTTTACAGAATGGTAGGCATAACAACTGAGATCATCAAAGCTGTCATTAATTTTTTATTCTCCAGCCCCTTCTGTGAAAAAATATCGACTCGTATTTTTCTGAGTCCACAGCTGAAGGTGACTCAGGAACTATTAATTGACTAGCTTTGTAAGGTTATGTTTTTTTTTTATCTGAGCCATACGGATGCAAATTCATTCAATAATGATTAAATCAACTTTAGTTATATATATACATATAGCAAGTTTAATAATCACTTATAGGTTAGCACGATTTAAAATAAATAAAGTTATTTTAACATCGAAAATAATAAATTAAAGTTGGTTATCACAGGATGATATTAAATTTTGGTGGAAAAAGAACAGAATTGAAAATGTCCTTTGGCTATACTTGTATGTTACTTAGCTGACATTGTGGGGCCCGTTGGAGTCTGCTTCAGTTGCTGTTGGTTCCCACAGGTGCTTTGTACTGGTTGTTGTCTTCAGGCCTGGGTAACTACTAAGGTTGCACGCGTCTTCAAGACGTGGTGAAGTTGTCTAGCATCGACTACTGACAACTTGTACCACAAACTAAACGAAACAAATGCCTCTTTTTTAGGTATTGTGTCTGCTGATATGAACATCAGGCGACCTCAGCTGCCATCCCCTACTTCGTCTTCCTCAGAATTTTTACCCTTCATGAGTATTAATTTTAGACAGAGTGAGTCGGATGAATGGTTACTTTTCTAATATCAGAATGAATTCGCTTTCAGTCCTCAGGTCTATCCTATATTGGGGTCCTAATATTCTGAGTTTCTGGCTGTCTATGATTTCCCCTTGACGAAATTGGAAGTCAGTGAAGTAGTCACAAAATGGAAGAGATTATAAACAAAATTTTCGCTCCCATGCACACGTTTCTCCGTTGGGGAAAGATCCAATCAGAAGTAGTTTAGTTTAGTATTTCCATTCCAAACCAACCATACTTATGCGTCTGATTTTGGTAGGGGTTTCCCCTACCACATGTAGACCATTACTACATGACACTTACGTATTATTTTAAAACTGATCTGCACGTACCCCATGACCATATAAGGTCTTGTCACTTCCGTTGTTGTTACTTATCATGTTTACTAAACTCACTACATCACAGACATATCTTAATCTCTTCCCAGATGTTACTTTCTCATATTTATTTATTATACCAAAGCCATCTGCCGGAATCGTTATATCACTTTCCGTGACGTAACCTTTATCTAGATTGTTATCTTCATAGATCCCAGTTTCTCCAAACTTTTCCAGCTGGTCGGGTCTGCAAAATTAACACATTATCTTCAAATTCTATCTGTTATCCATATCGGACAGCCCGAGCAACATGGGTTTTATGGCAGTTTTTGCCGACCATGTTCACAAAACAAACGTTCGTTATCCCTTCTTTGCCGCCACAAGCCTGGGTTAACAATAAGAATGTCGCTAAATGTAGACTCTTAATCCGTCTAGTTAGCGATTAATCAAACAAACATGTTGATGTGGCTGCAACACAGGCCAGGCGGTCAGGTAAAACCGGGTTGGTTGATAAGATAGGACAAGATAACCTTGATAGATGAGAGCGTAAACAATAGAAAATGAAAAGTTTCACTTATAAGGGATGGTCTAATGAGTACGGCCGGAGAAAATTTCAGACAAGAAAAATAGGACGAAGTAATTTCGTCACAGACCTTGTGTCACAAAATGACCTCGAAACTTTTCATTTCTTGTGTTATCCCGTAATTCATTTTGTGCTCTTCGCGTTCTATTTTCCTGCCTCGGACAATATTTGGTATTTTCGAATCATGTTTTACACTTCTTCCTGTAATAATTCGTCATGTTTGTTTGCCTACCCATTCTCGCTGAGAGTTGACACAGGTAAGACCAGATTGGCCGCCAGTCATTTTCGTGTAGTGACACCTGGTGTTTGTGTTTGCACAGGGAGCGCCGGTCATATGACAGACACACATGAAGACGACGGAAATGTTGTAATCGCTTCCGGACAGAATTGTTACGAAGACATTATTTGTGATAATGTAGGAAGACGTGAGTGTAAATAGGAACGATAATCGACGGAAATAACAATTCTTTATATGGGAAGTGACTTTTAAAAAATCACGCAGAATTTTCCTATGAGAAAATTGTTGGGATAAACACCATCATAACACGCAAGATTAAATACAATTGGCTGGGCAATTCTAGATGTTATAAACAACACTTCTGATTAGAGCCTAGGCAGATAGTACAATAGCGTGCGTAGGACGAAAATTGCAATATAATTTGACACTTCCTCCGGTTTAGAGCATTGTGAAATTCACCTCGTCAAAAAGACAGCCAGCTAGCCAGAGTAAGGAATAGAATCAGAATTTCAGTTATTGGACCAGACCTTGTTTGAGCATCGTGTGAACTTATATCCCAGGAAAAGTCTACCTACGTGAACACGGAAAGCCAGAATCCTAGGAATCTGAACACAAAGTCAGAGTGAGAGCCTAGTGTAAAGTAATACCCTAGACCGCGTGTAAGAGGCATCTTAAGCAAGTTGCCTTAACTATTTCTCTGAGCCAGGAGTCGGTATTCCCAAGAGATTTTGGGGTGAGTTGTACATTTTTAAATTCTATATTTTGCATTTAATAACATGTGAAAATTGCTAGTGGATGTCCAAGTCATATGAGGCTGGTATCCTCAGCATATAGAATGATGATTTCATGAACCACCACTGCAATAGCTGGTGACTGCTTTATGCGGGTTTTTCATAGAGAACCAAAAGCAGAGGCAGTCCTAAGATCCATATGGAGCAGGGAGTGGATGATGATAGAACTGATGTACATACTTATTATGTTTTTCACCTTTTCAACCAGTGCAAATGTAAAGATATTCAATATAAATGTGATGAATGTTTTCTGCTCACTGTGATTAATATTAATTCTTAGAGAGGGTAAAATACTGAGGTAGATGGGATAGTGGAATGAAAATGGGGGGAACGAACATGATTGTGTGTCGGAAACCCAATACTCAGGAGGGTATTTGTTTATCTTCTTTCACAATACTAGTCGGTGGTACCAGTTCTCTGGAACAAAGTGTATGGTATAAGTGGCCTGCTGTCAACGCTAAACACCATCATTAGACGGGTCTTGAAGACGCTTGACCAGCTTTGTGATTGCTTCCTGATATTTCATGGAACGTGTCACAACCTCCAGACTTGACCAGTGACTAGTGTGAATCAGTCCACAACCTGCAAATAACCAAACATCGGCTGGAGCAGAAACCAACAAACTTACTGGCAGCTAAGTACAAACTTAAAAAATGCCAAGTGAACTTTTAGACAATTCCCTCAATATCCAGAACATCACCCTGTGATGGTTACCTTTTTTTAAAAAAACATTCATTTTATACTGTTAAATGAAATTGATTATTAAATTTGTTATTTGTATATATAGAAATTTATAGTTGATTTAATCTTTTTTGAGTGTACTGAACCCGTATGTCTCAGTCACATTAAATACACTTAAAACAGAGCTACTAAATTAAGATTTCACTGAAATAAATCAGTTGGGGACTTGAACGAGCTAAATCATAC
Organism: Oreohelix idahoensis; assembly: GCA_024509875.1. Taxonomy (NCBI): domain Eukaryota; kingdom Metazoa; phylum Mollusca; class Gastropoda; order Stylommatophora; family Oreohelicidae; genus Oreohelix; species Oreohelix idahoensis. The sequence goes on from JAMPIV010005532.1 coordinate 218,659, forward strand.
AATATATCTCTTCACAAAAGATTTCGGGCATATAATAAGTTAACTTTGCTAAGACACATTCAGCATTGTTCTTGACTTCTGAAATACAACGTATCGTGTGATTACTCCCTCATCCTTCTATCTGTATCTCTGACAAGAGTAATCTTGTGCGAAGGTCGATACCTTTGAAGACTCACATTAGATACTAGGTTTTGGCCATTGTTGGACCATCACTGCAGAGCAGAGGGAAGGCAATCCCATGACACCTTGAAAAGGATAACACAACACAGGAAGGTTTAGTGTGTAGGTAAGGCCTGTACACTAGGGAGAGTTGAAAGGTAGCGGTGGTGATGATTATGATGAGGATGATGAGTAGAAGGAGAAGGAGGAGAAGTGATATGCAGTACTCTAAACTGTGTTCTTTTCTTTTTTTTCTGTATAGGTGAAAAAGGATCTGAGGGACCACTAGGTCCTATGGGGCCGAAGGGTGAAGTGGGTGCTCCAGGTATTCCAGGACAATATGGCGCTAACGGTTTCCCTGGTACGATTAGAACATTTTTTTAAATTCCAAATCTACCTCAGCCAGATGTGTGTGTGTGTGTGTGTGTGTGTGCGTGCGTGCGTGCGTGCGTGCGTGCGTGCGAGTGTTTGTTTGTTTGTTTGTTTGTATAATCGAATTCCTAGAACTTGGGTGGACTATATAGCAATGGAATCAAGCCACAGATGTGGGGAATTTTGTGATTCATTCGTCACACCAAATTAAAATAAAAGTTCAGAACTACATCGAAAGAAAGTAAGAAAGAAAGATACAAACAAACAAAGCCATCATCGTCGTCATGTCTATCTTGAGACAGACGTTTATGGAAATCAATTTATTCTCTTGTCGATTCTTGAAGATCGTCTTTGTGTGTGTGTGTGTATGTATTTTTATTTTTTTTTATTTGTGCACTAGTATGTTACTGTCAGCTGTTCCTTTGCTTCCGAACGTCAGTTGAAGGAATAAAGATCTCTTTCTTATATATATATAAAATATTTCGATTTTATCCCTCTTCAATGTATTTGCGTTGTCCTATACTGTACATATATAGTTTTTCTATCTCATAAAATTGGTTGTCTTTGTCTTCAGTCTATGCTACGTCGCTTCCTGACTGGAAGAACTCAGTGACTGTTATTTAATTTACTTTACTTAACCGTTTCTATTCTATCCTGGGGTGTAGAGGTTAGGCAGAGAGAGCCCCATGCTATCCTTCCGGCTGTCTTTTGGCCTGGTTCCTTCCACTCCAGTCCTCGGACCCTCAGATATTGTCTGATGTTGCCCTCCCAACGAACTTTGGACCATCCTGGAGGTTTGGACCATCCTGGATGTTTGGGGCCCTGGCGCTTGGTTTCCCATGTTTGTGGTGGGAGCCACTGACCGTTATTTAATGTGACTATTTTAGATTCGAGTAAGTAACCCTCCAAAATTTGACGAATGGGAGGAAATAGTTATGTTGTGCTTTTTCTACTGCAAGTCCTGATGAAGTCACTAAATGTTCCTGTGGTTATTGTATTGCATTCCTTTCCATTCCATTTCAACTTCATTGGATCTGTGTGGGTCATAACAAGATGGAGGATAACCGCAGTAAAACGTGGTAAAAAGGGGGGGGGGGATTTTTTTTATTAAAAAAAAAGGTAATAGGTCTTACTAGGGCAAAAGACAAAGAAAATTGCCTACGTTGCGATAACAAGGCCTTCGTCAAGGAAAGGAAAGAAAGCGAGAGCTAAGTAAGGAACATGAGAAAATAAATAAAAGAATTCAACCCCTGAAAGCAAGCCTCTACCGCCTTTCATCTATCATGCAATGATCTTTGACTTATCAAGACTTATGGTCAATGGCCAATGCACCAGAAAAAGATTTTTTTTAAAATGCTGAGTGCCCTTTTAATGGGTGTTCAATTTAGCGTTCATTGTGCAATGCGCGCCTTTCTCGTATTTTCCAGAAAAGAAGGCGGTAAGTTTTTAGTTTTCGTTACACGAGGTTTCCCTTAGACGATTAGAAATATGAGTATTATGCTGAAATCACTAATAGTATTATTATTATTGATCATTATTGACTTACTGTATCCCTGTTGTTACTGTTATTGAAGTTACATTATAAGTTGTAAAATCATTCCTTTCCCTGCCACTTTATTGGATGCCAGGTCCTAGAGGCCCCAAGGGAGAACCAGGAGCGAAAGGATTGCTGGGGTTTCCTGGCCTCAAGGGCGATCCAGGTCTTATTGCATGACCTGCTTAATTGTTGGTGCTTAGATCAACAGCTGTCTTATTTGTGTTTATTCTTTAACAGTATAACTATATGCATATGTTCATTTTATTGTTGCATCCCACAAATTGTGTATTTGCTTACCATATTGTAACATCTTGTTCATTTTTGTAAACATTTAGAACACGTATTTGTTTCTTCTGCCATCATACTAAACTTAAAGTGTTTGTATTTAACCTAACGATATTCTAACTTGTCCTGCGGTATTTGATTTTTTACAAATATATTTTGTAAGCGTGTTTATATGAAGATAAGAAGTTTATTTAATGCTTAACTTTTATAGACTTAGGACTACTACTACTACTACTACTTCAGGAATATCGTACACGTGAGTAATATGAGGTTGTACATGAGCCTGGCAACCTCATCATGTCAAACAAATTGCTACAGAAAACGCCGTTGCAGGAGCTCGTGGATGCTTGGTGCAGGCTTCCTACAAGGAGAATCAGCTGCAATAGTAGCGCCATGCTCCATAAGGAGCGAAAAGAAAAATTATGATGATATTAGCTTGACCCCCCGTGTTGTTCCCGGCGGTCTCTGGGGTGACAAGGAAAGAATATGGCTACTGCTTTCTGAGCACGAGATAGGTGACAATTACCAGGCTTTACATGGTGCTGGCAAACTCAATCATGTTAAAACAATTACTACTGACACTACTACCACTGCAAGAACACATGATTGGTTTGATATCGGCTGCCAGGGGATCAGTTACATAGGTGGCTCCATGTTCCTTTTACATAGGTGGCTCCATGTTCCTTAAGGGGCGAAAAGGGAATGATGATAATGAAATTAATTTCATTGGTTCATTCTATAACTTGACATTCTTAAACTTGTTATTTAGTTTAAACACTTTATACTCTTCAGTGGCATGCATGCAGTGTGTGTGTGTATATACGACAGTATTTTTGTGCGCTGTCAGAAATATAACCTTACGCTTTATGTTTATATTGTATTTGGTTATTTCCCAGTGAATTCAAGAATTTCTCGTTTCTGTTACTGGAAACTGATATACACTAACCAGTTTTATGTCAATATTTAGTAACTTCTCAATGCATTCACTAACATTTGTTTCTATATTTTGAAACAAGTACCTTATATCAAGCGTTTTACGTACATATCTAGTAATGTTCCAGCAGATACGTTTATTTGTTTCGGCTTTTGTTGGAAGTGTACCCAGCTGTTTTATATAAACATATGGTTACTTGCCCGTCGATTTACTAATTTTTCGTTTCTTTCGCAATAATGAAAAGTATGCCTACCTGTTATGTGAAGCATGGTTACCTTCTATTGGATTCACTAATTTATTTTTTCTGTTGTTATAATCAGAATATATCCATCTGTTTTATGTAAGCATATGGTTACTTATCAGTCGCTTTACTAATTTATCGTTTCTTTTGATTTAATCAATGTAAACATATAGTTAATCCCCAGTGGATTTACTAACGTATCGTTTCTGTCCTTATAATCAGAAGTATACCCATCTGTTTTATGTGTAAATATTTAGTAACATCCTTCTGGATTTACTATTTTCTCTTGCCTGTCCTTGTAAAATCTTGCCGACTAAAGTCAACGTGTTATGTATCTGTTGAATACCACATACTTTTTTCATTTCTTTGTTATAACTTATCATTTTCGCTTTTTAAAGAAGTATTCCTTATTTTTATGTTTTATGCCGCAAACCTCTGTGTAACACTGAATCTTTGGATTTCTTGCTCAGTGGCAGTAAGAAAGATTTATTCCTGATTGCATTAAGGCAAATTCTATCACACGGAAGGACAATTAATAAACAAACAAAATTATCTCCTGTGCCACAGAGAAGCGGTTTAACAGACGAATATCAAGATTGTAGTGGACAGCTAAGAACTCAAGAGGATGTCTTGAAAGAGGTCAATGCACAAAGGAAGTAGCGTTCCGCAGAAAGAAACATGTCGTAGGAGGCAACAGATATGAGGTTATGGACAAATGGCTTCAGAAACCACGGCAGCAAGATCACATGAAAGCTTTGGTGCATGTCTACGTCAAGGAACCAACAACAGGGATGACTCCACTCTCAAAACGAGTGAAAAGTGAAATGAATTAATATACGTAGATATATATAATTATGTTGTCCAGTGTTCACTCATTCTGCATGCAATTGATGTGAAATTTAACTCTTGCAAAAAAAAAAAAAAATAGCTGTAAACCTGCATGTTCTTTCAACATTAACAACAAAAGCTGTGTTCGCAATGTTTAAGCTCAAAGTGCTTCCATTAAAACGATTAGTCAGTAAAGTTCTCAAGCTGTAACCTTGCACTTAGAACTATCTGGTGACAATGTTTTCAAGTATACGTGGCAGCCAAAACCACTCTTTACGAAAGAACTAATTTTTTTTTTTGCGTGTTAGATTTTGAAGAGTACAAGTACTATAATTAGCCATTCAAGCCAAGACAGTGTTTCCCTAAATGTAGTACACGTAACCCCACTGGTATGCAGAAGGGTTCAGGAGATACGCTGCAGAATTTTTTTTTATTTTACTGTATCGTTTTTTGTTTATTTATTTATTTTATTTTTTTTATACTGCAGGAAAAACTAAATTAACATAAAATATATGAGCGGGGAATACCGTTAGATTACTCTCATAAGGGTTACGCAATTAATGTATGTTTGGGAAACACTAAAGCAAAAAATGGACCAAACGATTTATTAAAAAATAAAAGATAAATCGAAGTACGCAAACATATTTACTAAACACGTGGACGTAGCTGCAGTACGTAATGTCCTAGGAAAGTTTAGCTATTTAAACATGTAACTCATAAATAGTGTTTGACAAGTGTTTGTAGTTTAAATTTAATAACCGTTACAAATAAGGAATAGCTTTGTTCTGTAATACGTATATAAAATCTTTTTTTTATTCGTTTTCTACATAGGTAACGATGGTAAGCCTGGCCCTAAAGGTAAGAAAGACTTGTTTTCCAATAATTTTGTTCATTCTTTTTTTGTAAAGTCATAAATGTTGCTATTAATTTGAAATATGACAAATTTAACGATAAAATTGTATGCATCAGTCTTACGGCCTCAAACAACGAAAAGTCTGGTAAGACTTTCCTCCGAAAAGAACAAGCAGGACAATGAAAGAAAAGGAGGAAAGAGAAACAAGAGCAATTATAACTGATTATTTCGTAGAACATGGGTTGATCTATCTATCTATCTATCTATCTATCTATCTATCTATCTATCTATCTATCTATCTATCTATCTATCTATCTATCTATCTATCTATCTGTCTATCTATCTATCTATCTATCTATCTATCTATCTATCTATCTATCTATCTATCTATCTATCTATCTATCTTATCTATCTTATTTATCTTACCTATCTTACCTATCTTTCCTATCTTTCCTATCTTATTCTATCTTATTCTATCTATCTTATTCTATCTATCTATCTATCTATCTATCTATCTATCTATCTATCTATCTATCTATCTATCTATCTATCTATCTATCTATCTATCTATCTATCTATCTATCCTATCCTATCTTATCCTATCCTATCCTATCTATCCTATCCTATCTATCCTATCCTATCAATCCTATCCTATCTATCTATCTATCCTATCCTATCTATCTTATCCTATCTATCCTATCCTATCTATTCTATCTATCTATCCTATATATCTATCCTATCAATCTATCCTATCTATCTATCCTATCTATCTATCCTTCTATCTATCTATCCATCTATCCATCCATCCATCCATCTTTCTATCTAATTATCTGTCTATCCATCCATTCATCCATCCATCTATCTATCTATCTATCTATCTATCTATCTATCTGTGTGTATATCTATTTATCTTTAAATATTTATTTATTTAGATACGATACTTACTCACACAAATGTCCCGCATTACCATCAATGCACTCTTGTACTGTATATGGTTCCAGATGTATACAATTATGAGAAGCACGGGTCTACCTCGTGAGCTTATTTCCTAATTACATGTAGTACTGAACATGTCTTCAGCTTCTCATCTACAAGGTGCTTCTTTCAATGCCTGGCGCTGCTCCAATACAACGGCTTTGTACCAGCACCTAGATAACCTTTCTCTGTAATTGTCTACTCCTCATTCTCTGCATCGTCTGTTAATAACATACATGTAGTTTTATATTGCCAGATCTATCACAATCTGCGTCTATTTAAAGTGTGACATATATGTTAGAACGTTTAGTGATAAAATGTTTCGTTTAAATACAATTGTAAAGATCTTATGTAATAAATAAATAAATAACATTTAGTGTAGTGATGATGGTACTGGTGACAATGACGTTCAGTTGTGATGATGGTACTTGTGACAATGACGTTCAGTTGTGATGATGGTACTGGTGACAATGACGTTCAGTTGTGATGATGCTACTGGTGACAATGACGTTCAGTTGTGATGATGGTACTGGTGACAATGACTTTCAGTTGTGATGATGGTACTGGTGACGATGACGTTCAGTTGTGATGATGGTACTGGTGACAATGACGTTCAGTTGTGATGATGGTACTGGTGACAATGACGTTCAGTTGTGATGATGGTACTGGTGACGATGACTTTCATGATGGTACTGGTGATGATGATGGTTGTGATGACTGGTACTGGTGACAATGACGTTCAGTTGTGATGATGGTACTGGTGACAATGACGTTCAGTTGTGATGATGGTACTGGTGACAATGACGTTCAGTTGTGATGATGGTACTGGTGACAATGACGTTCAGTTGTGATGATGGTACTGGTGACAATGACGTTCAGTTGTGATGATGGTACTGGTGACAATGACGTTCAGTTGTGATGATGGTACTGGTGACAATGACGTTCAGTTGTGATGATGGTACTGGTGACAATGACGCTCAGTTGTGATGATGGTACTGGTGACGATGACGTTCAGTTGTGGTGATGGTATTGGTGACGATGACATTCAGTTGTGATGATGGTACTGGTGACAATGACGTTCAGTTGTGATGATGGTACTGGTGACAATGACGTTCAGTTGTGATGATGGTACTGGTGACAATGACGTTCAGTTGTGATGATGGTACTGGTGACAATGACGTTCAGTTGTGATCATTACGGTTCATTCATTCAATCAATCATTACCCTGACGCTCCCCAAGAATCATAGGCCTACAACAAACTCATCTATGTCTGTCTATGTCTGTCAATGTATGTCTATGTCTTCCTCTTTCTTTTCATTTCTCTCTCTAGTTCTCTTCTTAGTGTGCTCTTCTTACTCCCTCTACCTCTATTACCCTGGGGATTGGAGAACAAAGACTGCCTTGTAATACTTTCAGCAGATTTTCTGAGTTTGTCCTATCCATTCTCAACGTCTTCTTCTCGTCTCCTGTTCCAATGGAACTTGTCTGATTCTTATTATCACTTCCACATTGGTAATCATTTGAAACCATTTCCGTCATATTCTACGCAAGCACCCATTTATAAATGTATGTAAATTCTTTATCTTTGTTTTTGCTGTTCTCCATGTTTCAGAGCCATAGAATAAGACTGACTTTACATTTGCGTTCAAGATTCTGAGTTTTGTGTTAGACTTGATTTATTTTGACCTCCATATATTCCCAGTGCAGTGAAAACTCATAGGGTTTTTAGTATTTATCACTGTCTGTCCCTCCATCTTTGTCTCTATATTACTGCCAAAATATTGTAAGATTCTACATCTTGCATGGGCGTTTCTTCAAGTGCAGCCTTGTTATCGTTTCATGACAACGATGAGAGAAACATAGAAATGATGATGTCGATAGCTTTTGCGATTATAAGAATGATTATGAAGACGATAAAAATGGCACATGCCTATTTGATATGACCGGTTTCTAACCGTTATTTATTTCTAGGCGATGTTGGACCACCTGGACGAGATGGTAACCCAGGCTTTGATGGAGCAAAAGGAGAAAGAGGTGCACCTGGACAGAAATCTCCAGAGCGCATACCATAGTGAAATGGCAGGTGTTCCGGGTTGGAAACAGGTTCTTTGTTGGAAATAAGGGCTCATGGTAAAGTTGAACATTGTTTCCCATACGAATTTTTCAACGTATGTTGTGTGTGTGAAATGTGCATTCGTGCGGGTGTGGTGAATTGTATTCCTCCCTCTATCTCTCTTCCCGACATTCCAGAACAAAAGATTGCTTGCTTAGAGCAATCAACAAATTTCCTCTAGTGCAGTGTTACAACCAAATAATAACCCAAACGGGCCGTGTTACTAAATGCAATGTTTGTCCTCGATGATGACAATGAATTTCTCAATCAATAGTATGTAAGTTCTACGATGACAGCGACCTTTCCTCATGTGTGGCCTATCATGGTAGTGATATGGGGGAAATGAAAACCCAGGTTTCGTAAAGCATGAGCGAGTCCTAAACTTCATGGTGGTGTGCTTACGAACAGTTTCCTCATGTGTTTCCTTCGCCGAAGCCATAGTCAGAGGAGCTACCTAAACAGGTTTTCTGCAAAATGTGTGTTCCTAGGATACCTACCAACAGGATTCATATTCCAGTCCATCATGGAGTGCACCCACACTAGGTTTCCTCAATGTGTAAGAAACTACCTTCATGGTATTTCCTAGACAGATGGATTCCTCAATTAGGTCCTATTGATTGGCCACCAAGGGATTTGACCCCCTTGATTTCTTTCTATGGGGATACTAAAAAGCTTTGTCTATCAAACTCCGGTGCAGGGACTGGATAATCTTCAGCAGCGAATAATTGACGCTTGTGCATCCTCACACCTCAGTGTCAAAACACGTGGAGAGAGATAGAATACCGTCTTGACATTCTTCGAGCCACTAAAGACGCTCATGTGGAGATCTACTGAAACTTGGTTTCCTACTGAAACTTGTGAGTTCTACTGATCACTTAAGAGCTTGCCTAACAGAAAATCTCAATCCGATCGGTCTGCTATATGGTAGTGCTACCAAAGGTATCCTGACATTTGTTATTGGTAGTGCTGACGGACCACACTGTTTCCTCAATGTGTGTCCTATCATTCTACATCTTGCATGTGTGGCGTTTCATCAAGTGCTACTTGTTATCGTTTCATCCTCAACGATGAGAGAAATCATAGAAATGATGATACCAATAGCTTTTGCGATTAATGAATGATTATGGAAGAGATACCAACATGGTTTCCTATTTGATATGACCGGTTTCTAACCGTTATTTATTTCTAGGCGATGTTGGACCACCTGGACGAGATGGTAACCCAGGCTTTGATGGAGCAAAAGGAGAAAGAGGTGCACCTGGAGCCACGGGGGAGAGAGGCATCTCAGGTATGCCAGGTGTTCCGGGTTTGAAAGGACTTCTTGGAGATAAGGGCTCATCAGGTAAACGTGGACATTGTTCCCATACAATTAATTTGTGTATGTGTGTGTGTGTGCGTGCGTGCGTGTGTGTGTGTCCTCCCTCTATCTCTCTCTCCCTGGGGATTCCAGAACAAGAACTGCCTTGTAGGGCAATCAACAAATTTCCTCAATGTGTGTCCTATCATGGTAGTGCAACTAACAGGTTTCCTCAATGTGTGTCCTATCATGGTAGTGCTACCAACAGGTTTCCTCAATGTGTGTCCTATCATGGTAGTGCTACCAACAGGTTTCCTCAATGTGTGTCCTATCATGGTAGTGCTACTAACAGGTTTCCTCAATGTGTGTCCTATCATGGTAGTGCTACCAACAGGTTTCCTCAATGTGTGTCCTATCATGGTAGTGCTACCAACAGGTTTCCTCAATGTGTGTCCTATCATGGTAGTGCTACCAACAGGTTTCCTCAATGTGTGTCCTATCATGGTAGAGCTACCAACAGGTTTCCTCAATGTGTGTCCTATCATGGTAGTGCTACCAACAGGTTTCCTCAATGTGTGTCCTATCATGGTAGTGCTACCAACAGGTTTCCTCAATGTGTGTCCTATCATGGTAGAGCTACCAACAGGTTTCCTCAATGTGTGTCCTATCATGGTAGTGCTACCAACAGGTTTCCTCAATGTGTGTCCTATCCATCGCCAGTCCCTTAATGTCATCTCTTGATCCACTAGCACTTGTTTAAGCCTTGTTATTTGTTTAACTAAAAAAGGTAAAGGTAAAGGAACCCGTTACACGCCCATTGAGGCATATTGGGAATATGGTGTTAGGCCCATATTATCTTGACCGTCGGCACACTAGGGGTGATGTGGTCGGCATCACGCCGGCCGCCTTAACCTTCCCAGAGTTGCTCTGGTACCCATTTGGGGCTGGGTCGACCCAGGAGCCGTTTGTGGCCTAAAAATATTCCCACCTCATCTGGGGATCGAACCATAGACCACTGCGCTAGGAAGCCAGTGCACTAACCACTATGCTACCGCGGCTCCTTGATAATGTGTTGATAATTGCACCCATAATATTGATTAACGCTGTTTAGATTTTTTCCTCAAAATTATTACACCTACTGTACTGATCAGTGAAGTATTTTTTGTTTGTTAATTATCTTGGTAATTTTTAATGATAGACCTAATTTATTAATTGATATTTGATTTTTGCTCTATACGAAAGGATTTAACGGCCTCCCAGGATTGCCTGGCCCTAAGGGTGAACCGGGCTACTGCCAAGGTATGTATACACGTGTGATGTCTTTAAATTATGGCGCTGCTGCACGTTTTGTCGTAAAATACAACAGTAAATGTTTACACCCCGTCCCCACAAGTACTACAACCAGTAACAAAGAGTTAACCTCCAAAAAGTTCTGTGTTTTGAAAATATATTGTTCAGTTGTAAAACTAACTCAATACACATTTTTATTATATTTTTCTTGTATCTTACAGTTTTACAACTACTTTCCTTTTATTATTTACACATATTGCATTACATCAGTTGCTGCTACCTTGTTTTCGTTTTGTCTTATTTGCACTTTATATTTCCTATCTTTGTCTCCTGTTTGTCTTGCGTACGTTATATTTCTTAATGTTAGAAGATACTCTGGGGTATGAGAACATCGACGACTTTCCGTGGTGTCTATGTGCCACACAGCCATCTTAGTGAACGTATGTAAGATGACAATAAAGGGAGATGCGTGGTTACGAGGATTCTTATGACGTGGGGTCATGTGTTGAGACGTGTTCGAGGAGAGAGTATATCAGCTGTTCGGTAATGTGAAAATATTTCTTGAGCTGATGGTCATGCTGATGTCCATCTTATGTCCATACTGTTTGTCACGGGATTTGCCTCCCCTTTCCTCTGCTGTAGTGGTCCAACAGTGGCCAAAACTCAAGAGTATCTAAAATGGGTCTTCAAAGATGTCTACCTTCGCACAAGATTACTCTTGGCAGAGTTGTAGATAGAAGGATAATGATGCTTCTATCTCAAGAGAATTTCACAAGATAATTCAGAAGTCAAGAACAATGCTCCATAGGGCAGAGCACTATAAACTTATATCTGATCCGACACCTTTTGTGAAGTTCTATTTTTCTGTCCAAAGTCACTGGGAGTGGCTCAGTGGGCGTCTCCTTAACCGTCCAGAGCCGGTGTCAGTGGCTTTTACATTTAAAATTGCGAATAAATCTTTCAACGAAAGTTTGACCCGGAAGTTTGTGTGTATCTAATTGTATAAGTTCCGGACTTTGTTTTCCAACGTGGGTGACAGACCAGTGTAGTTTTTAATGTGATTTTATTTACATCATGTTAGCGTTGTCTAGGAAGCCAATTGTAAACAATGTCAGGGTCTCCTATAAGAATAGCTATAGTTTCTACAATTTTGAAGCAATGCTCTTCAAACTTGCCAGAGTTATAGAAAATTGAATAGAGGTTTATTTTCTTATGGATTTATCGCAGATGTTTCTACTATTTTGGATATATTTTGACACTGAAGGTAAGAATTTTTTTTTTTTTTAGCATAACATTTTAAAAATTATATGTCACTTTCTAATCTATAATATTCTTTAAACAGAACTAACTATATTTCTGTCTAACTAACATACTAGTTTATTCAATTCCGTTCATTTTGAAATACAGCACAATATATTTACAAAAAAATAAAATTGTAGTGATTTTTTTTTTTAAAGATACACTATAGTTTTTTTTAATCAAAGGGAAAAATGTCAAATTTTTTTAGTTAAAAACCAAACGGTTAAAGCAATGGTGTGGCTTGTTTGAGCCCCGAGTTGGTTTAATCCAGCGACATTCCTTTTATCTTTACTGAGAATTAATTGGGGACTGATGATTAATGTCTGTTGGTTGCGACTGTTACAAAAAAACTGTAACGTATGCCCAGCTCTTGAATCACGAGATAGTGGTGAAGACTCTTCCTTCAGACTGGTCTCTTGTAAATGTAACTTCGTACCACGAACTTTTAGGAAAAAGAAAAGAACGAATGCCTCTGCTAAGTACATTTGTGGGCTGAAGGTTAATAGGCGTATTGTCTCGCTGTCCACCCACCAATGTTAGCCTCTCTGAATAATTATTCTCCCTGAGCATACATAGGATAACTCAGGGTATATGATTAGAAATCACAATTATTCTTCTGGTTACTTAAATGGGAAAAATGTGTCTGGACAGCGCTTGTGCAATGATTTGCCTGAACTACATTATAAAAGTACACATATCTCACAAATTGATACTATACACCCTAGGCACATGTGAGGTAATCATCTCACTGCTGCGTTCGGAGTCTGGGGTCGCTTCTGCATTCTCTTTCCTGAACGAATTAGCATAAAGCACACACCAGCGCTTGCTGTAGTGGTTTATGAACATACTATTTTCATATATTGATGTTACCAGCCTCATATGACTGGTATAACCACTTAGCAAGTACAGACATGTCACAATTCACATTGTAAAATAAATGTTTACATTCACCCCAAATGGGATATACAATCTCCTGGCACAGTAGAATGGAAACATCAACGTTGATTTGATGCTTCGAACACTCGGTCTGCAGTACTGTCGGAATCCCTCTTATGACTTGTGTTTTCTGATTCCTTAAGTTTCCGGTCTTTGTATTTAAAATTTCGGATTCTCTTTTAAATTATAAAGACGCCCAAATACTTCGATCTGTCACTTTAAATTTTGGAATTCTTTGTCCGATCCTTCTCGCTGGCTACTGGATGTTGTTACTTAACGTTTGTTGAAAATGCTGTCTGAATTTTGTCTCCGATTTCGCTAGATTATATTTCAATTTCTCAGTCTGTCACGAGTGGAGAAAAGAGTCTGTCTGAGACAAGACAAAAGTCTGAGTGAGGGGTAAGAAATAGGAGAAAGTCTGAAATAGCGAATGTGAATGTTGAGTGGAAGTGTGACTATCAGGTGTACAAAGATTATAAACAATCTTTTACCCTGGCACCCGGACTTATTTAGATGTCAACTCCACTCACCCTCTCTTTCTCACCTATCAACAAATAAAATAGATATATTAAGTAAGGGACTGATACACACCAAGTGGTTTTCCCATTCAACAATCACAGATGTGAAGGCAGGAAGAAAATTCGGATCCGCTGCTGAATAGTTTTGATGTTTATTATGATATAAATGTATGTGTAAAAAATTACTATATCTGCGCGATGGCAGGAATTATAAAATCAATCCAAACAAAAGAATGATTTCACTATCAATAAACACAAGAATAACAACAGACAACCCCAAACCGATTTTGGTTAATAATCCAAAATGGCTACCAAAGTTGTCCACAAAGAAAACCCCCAAAAAACAAATAGGAAAAATCCACAATGGGTACTAGGAATTCTAAACACCAAATTCTACTCTGTGTCTCCGGTCGAAAGTCCCCAGTCTCAATTGAGACGACTGTGATCTAGGCTACACAAAAGAACACCCCACAGCAAAAGAACACATCACCAAAAAACCCAAAACCCCAACAAATGATGTAGAGAGGTAAACACCCTCTTATAAGCACAACCAAGTACTTCTTGAAAGATTAATTAATTTCCGCCACACGTCCTTGAGTTAAATCCCCTTTCTGTCAGTGAGGTAGTATCCTGTACACTTGAACCAATTATCTTGCCAAACATGTGCCTTTCTGACGAGGTGAGAATTCAGATAAATCCAAGGTTGACGAGGACAGTAGGAAAAATATTTTCAGTGTGACTCAATGGAGCGTTGGTGCTGGTAAGCGCGGCGTGATAAAGAATTATCATTATGTGTATTTCGCACATGACGGAAACATGTTTGGGATAGAAACGAACAGAGCTGGTGTTTACCCTGAAGGGTTCGCTTGTGTTTTCTACCAGATGGTAGATATTTGCAAAATGTTCAATGGATAATGTCTTGAAAGACATCAATGTGTACAGAAATGAAATTAACAAATGAAATGGGATCAGATGATGCTTATGTGGAAACACGTGATGTAGAATTTGATGAAATTAACCTGTCTTGCAATGCCTTGTGATGATGTCCAGTCTACGTTGTATTAAATGTTGGAATGTCAACAGAGTTTCCAAGTCGATATATTTATCGTTGAATGGGTCCATTGGAATTACTGTTACTGAGCTTTATTGTGGCTGTCATGAACCTTGAGGACATTATATCTATTAACCCTAGACACAGTGAGAAAACGAGCATAATACTCAACTGAATAATATAAACTTTGACACCACACTCAGGTTTAAGCAAGTACTGCGACTTAATATACCCGAGAGACGCGGCCAGTTCAATTGTGACTGGGCGTATAATGAACAGGGCCCACTGGTCTACCAACGAAGACAGGATCGGCGCGCTATTCTGAAGTTTAATGAGCTTGAATTTTGGTGGTCTCAGAGGTTTGGCTGCTAAAGAAGCATGGGGTACTGTGATGGAATACATTGATACAGCGCTAAAATCCTCCATTTATAAAGATAAAAGTTAAAATAAATTGTAGGGATAAAATATAGTTAAGTTACGCTGCGGCTTTTTCGCCTACGCCACAAGCGCGTTGATTTGGTAGATCGTACCATCGTTTCCAGCGTCATTGGAAAAAGAAAAAAACTAATTATAACATGGGGACGCGAAAGGCCTATTCGTTCAGACGGGGTGGGAAAGGAGAAAAGAAAAAAATGATGCTGTCTGCAAGCGTTTGAATCTAAGCCTAACATACGCGCGAACTAGTAGTTTGTGTTTGAAATACGAGGTAAAGTAAGAACATGTAGCCACTTGGGTTACGGATACAGACTTAGCTCTTATTTAGAATGACGTAAAA
Source organism: Oreohelix idahoensis (assembly GCA_024509875.1). Lineage (NCBI taxonomy): Eukaryota > Metazoa > Mollusca > Gastropoda > Stylommatophora > Oreohelicidae > Oreohelix > Oreohelix idahoensis. The sequence goes on from JAMPIV010005532.1 coordinate 234,123, forward strand.
CTCTCGAAAATAGCTGGACAGCACATGGAAAAGAAGTGAACGCGTGGTAGTAAAGATTTCAAGACTAACATGGAAAAAAATATGGAATTTCTTATTAATAGGTTTAGAATCACAAAAATTAGCTAGTTTGATAGCCTATCTTTTCCTGACAAATAATATGCTTTCAAATAAAAAGACGGACAGATAATTCGGAAGTTATTGACAAAAGAATGATTTGTTCGATGCAGACTCGCAAACACATGTTAGTTTTGCATTCACTAAAGTTACATTTGACGCGTCCTTGAGACGAAGGCAGAAAAACAAGTACATGTAAACAAGGGGGAGACAAGGAGGAGAGAATCTAAAAATATCTTCGCAGTAGAAATCTAAGCAGTGGGTGAGGGAAAAATTTGAATAGTTTTTTTTTTGTAGTTGGGCCCAAAACCAAGTCCAAACTTGGGAAATGACAAGTTCGGACAGACCGACCGACAGAAATACACTACACATTTGACCAAAAATTGGACAGTTAGTTTGAAATTTTAAATTCTAGAAGGGGCAGTACTCTCATTGGACGAGACAGTTAAGATTGTTGAAAAATTTGCCGGCAAGTTGCGATTTTTTTAAAGACTGTCCATACGAGCAGATCGTTGAGGCTAATAATAGTGGGACGCCCTAGTCTAGCCAGCAGCTCAGCTGAGTGTGTGCTATTTCAGCGTATCTGTGTGTTTTATTCTGAATTGTGGTAAGGACGAAATTATTAACCTTTTATTAAACAATTCTGAGTGATTGATACTGCCATATAATGAAAAATGATTACGACAAGTGAGTACTTATTCTAGGTCCCCAGCCGACTGTCCAGGGCCTAGAGGTTGAAATATAGTAGGATAAACTATCAGAAATGTAACTGAAATTTAATTGTAAGTAAGAAACATTAATATGAACGGTAGGTTTTTCTTTGTTTTTGTTTTATATTATGTGGTGGGTTCGTAGTGTTGGGTTTTTTTATTGGGGGTATTTGTATGGTTTTGTTGGGTTTTTTATTTGTGGTATTTTATGGTATTTGGTTTGGGGGGGGGGATTTTTGGTAGGTTGTTGGGGTGTTGATTGGGTTTAAAGTATTTGGAATTTATGTTATTTGATATTGTTTTTAGTTTTTATTATTT
>JAMPIV010005533.1:0-64847 GCA_024509875.1 Oreohelix idahoensis
ATAGACAAACACCTGCAGCCATCGCCTATTGCAAGAGGGGGAAATTCCACCATTCCTATGCACACTCACAACAACAAACGGGAAATCAAGCAGAGCGTCATAATAGTATCTGTTAATACCGCTAGCTAAAACAGCTATTGGACTACCGCAACGAAGGAGTCGATACGTTAACAAAAAAAAACGAGTAAAATAATATAATCTAAACAAAACTTATAAATCTATTTCTAATAACACTCACCATCCCTGACTCTTTAACACGTATCAACCTCATCAAGCAAAAATCATGTCAACTCAAACAACCTTACAACACCTCCGCTTCCTCTCTCTGTTCCCTATCTCTAACCTGAGCCTAACAAAGTAAACATTGGCTAACCCAATCGCCTTTTTCTGGCCTAGACTAACTCCGGAGGCAACAACAATATTTTCACTAGGCACCGTCTGAGGGCAGACCGTAATGAGGCCTACTTCTTACGCTGAACCCTAACATGCAACGCAAATTATTAACCACAAAAATAACTCTTATCTGCATAGGAATCCTCCAATAAACTTCCCGTCAATAATAGTAATACACATTTTCAATAATGTAATAGCAAAATAATTCCCCTAAAAATTAGCTCTACACATCTTCTGATTCACACAAAACAATAATGCACTAAAATCTAATAACATATAACCAGTTTACGCCAGCATCTGCTTGCGCGTCAAAGTTATAACAGATGAAAACCCGTAATTCAGTTCCACGCTGGTGCCGGCAGTTTTTCAACACACGGCTGGCTCCTGCAATAAAGATTCATTAACTGATAGGCAGCACAAATGTGCTCGTGCCACAAAATACCCATTAACTGTAGCACTCACGTGCTCCAATTGAATACCCTCTATCACTTCCGTCGGGCAGTCAGATATATGCGTAACTATCATAAAATAGCGAGGCATCAATACTCTCAATAAAGATCAGCGAAATGAAAATAACACATTACGACACGACTCACCGCGACTAATTCTGTGAAATATACATAGTGATTCGCAGATGCGAGTTTCTCGTCCGATCCGAGATCTTTGGCAATAATAACAAGAGTCGGTGATATCTCAAACTTTAAAACAGTGGGGCCGCTATTATCTTTCAAGCTATAAGAGATTAAATTTGACACTGAAAAAGTTTCAGAGTCTATCATCTAAGATCGTATTTGATGGCTCTGGCGATGAAGAATTAACGATTAATACTTAAACTGCCCCAAAGAAACTTAATGATCGGCTAGGACATAGAGAAATTTAAATAAAGTCGCTCTAACGCGAGCCCCCCTACGCAACTCAATAGCAAAAATTCATGCTTACCAAATCACAGAATGTCCAACTGAAGGAAACAATCGATGCAATATGCTTCTGGCACCCGGCATTTGGGCATATGTTACAGACTAAGATGAACGAAATATGAAAGTGCTAGCCTTATTATAGTTATCAGAGGTACAGCCCCACGCAGCCGACTTCCAGACGTCATATTCGCGGCTGGGTTGCGTGGGTTCAAAGCCAATTGGGAGCGTCTTGGGCATTTCAACATGCATGTTAGGCTCATCAGTACCAATCAGGGAAACGTGATCCTTTTTTTCCTTAGATCTTCCTAGAATAGCAAAGCGTGCAATGGGTTTTAGACAAAGAAACGGGAATAAAGGGCTCTGCCCTCTAGTGGCTAATGAAACAAAAACTGGGCGCAAGTATATATATATTTTTAGTTATATATTATACGGGTATTATAAATATATATAGTATAAATATATATATATAATAGTATATATTATATATATATATGCTAACTATATTAAAATAATATAATATAATATATAATATATCATATGAGTAACTATATATAATCCTCCGAAAATGTGTCTAAGCTGCATGCCTATCTTTAAAAAAGACTAAAACTGGGGCAAAATCCTGATCTAGAGCCTCTAATATATCTTAACTATCTAGCATAATACTGCACCAATCTTCCTTCCTCCACCTACTAGTCATAAAGAATAAACATAAAGCAGATGAGATACAACTCCATCGTGATCTCATCTTGAAAAAACGTAAATAATAGAAGGAGAAGAAACATGGAGAAGGATTTTTCTGTAATCCCTCCAAAATAGTGAACAAAATGCAAGGAGAAAAAGACATGGGCCATTTGAAAGACAGAATCTCAGTACTTTCGTCACACTTACAAGGTACTGTTAAACATTTTTTTTCAGATGTAATGGTATTAGTTTGACCAGGTAAGTTTGTACTAACATTATCATCAACTTTACGTGTACCAACATGACTCTTATTAGTAAATTTTGCATCTGTATTTTTAAGATCAGATGCACTGTGAGCATGTCTCCATGACTTACTCCCAGAGGAGGCAGTATTGTTTCGACTGGAAACACTGGCATTAGAGTGATGACGAGGGAAGTTGTATCTGCCCCGACATGAGATATTTACTTTTTCAGGTCGTTCTGACCTGTTTTTATCACATTTGGTACCACAGGCATGTTGTAGAATAGGATTTTCATAACCAATGTGTGACAATATATTCTTGTGTAACACAACATCCAGCAAACCATCAACCCTTGTTCTTAACTTAGCAATTTCCAAAACCTGGAGTGAAATTTCTTCACTCTGCCTCTTATTTACCTCTTCAAGGTTTACATTTTTACTCTTCTTCTCAATGAGTAATGTCTCAAAGGTAGCCAACTTATCACGAGTCAAATTTTCTTGTTGACTTCGAAGGCATCTGAGTTCTTGATTTTCAAGTTCAAGTGCTGCCACTTTACTCTCCAACTGACTCCAAGAACATTTTATGTCCCGGTCTGTCACTTCTTTCATATCAACCTTTAATCTCAAAATAGAAACCTCAGATGTCAGTTCTTGAATCTGAGCCACTTGTGCATGACAGTCTATCTTTAAAGCTGTTTTAAGCTTATCAAGTTCACCACTGACACTCTTTTCTTTGTCAATTAATTTTTGTAATCAGCTTACCTCATCCTCTAGCTCCTTTTTCTGGCGAGTACTGAGATCATAAAGTTCCATATTATTCAGTTCTAGTAATGCATTGGAATTGGCAAGCTCCAATTCTAATCTTGTCAGTTCTGGACCATCAGGATTGGTCTGTATCTTCTGTAATCTCACCTGTTCATGAAGTAAATTCGTTGCCTTTATTATCTCCTCCTTTTTTTTCTTGTCCCAATCTGTTCTCTTCTTCTTCTGCTTTTACATGGAACATGACAAATTTATCAAGAGCCTGGACCTGCTCACCCCATTCTGTGCCTACTTTAATGAAATATTCCAGGGTTGATTTGTCGTCTAATCTCTTCAATTCCTTTGCATGCTCACTGAGAGCAAAGGTATTTAAATTTTCACCCTCCATACCCAATTCCTTACCAATCTTCATTAAATACTCCACTGTAGCCATAATTCACTATTAGTGTGAGTCCAAATTGTCCAACATTAATTCAAATAATACATATATTTAAAAAGTGAGTAATATTAGCAACAATTATTTCACCACTCAATATCAATCAACTGCATGAAATTATAGATGTTATTTTTGGAGCAAAAAAAAGAAAAAAAAGAAATACCAACAGATTACAGAATAAAAGATTACAGTAGAAAGGGCCAACTCAAGATAAAATCAATGAAAAAAAAACAAGGCAGAAATGTATGAATTGTAGAAAAATGAAAACAAATTTGGCTCTACCACACTTATGACAATACAAGCACAATTTCACAGCATATATTACATCTAATAACTGAGTGATAGCAAGATAAGATGAACAAATTTACAAACAATAATGAAGAATAAACCAAATAAAATACAATAAACCTGACAACAAATACAAATTTACATATAAACAGGGCAAAACAGCTAACAGAAATGATAATGATAAGCTCAATGTAGCAGTAAATACACAGCTTTGTAATGCCGGCCCCACTATTTGAGAAAATCATGAACAACACCCTAAAGAACAACCAATAATTCACGACCATGGGATTGGTATTGTGAATTAATGGTTCCCTCGCCAACCAACCCGCCTAATACGCAAACATGTTGATACAGAAATATATATAAGATGTAAAAGAAAGAACTCTGTCAAAAGAGATTCTTCAAGCCTCATACTGCATGAATCAATAAATTTACTTATCTGCTTTTTCATGCAAAAAATCCTCCTGGCATCAGCCTCTGCCTCAGGAAACGACGATTCAAATTCAGTGCAGTTAAAAGGGTTAGTCCTAGAATACCGGCTTGCAGACGACCGACACCGCCATCTTGAAAAATATTCTGCACATGCAGAAAATGTAGTCCACTGACTTGAACATTTTTTGAGACATCACTGGAAGATATTTTGTTCAGGATCCCCGCTTGAGGCTCCCATCTATAGCTGTTACGTGTATTTTTACTTGATAATGTTAATATATAATGACAGGAAGGTTCCTGTAGGCCAAGTTCACTTCTAGGGTAGCAAACGCATCAGACACCGCAACAAGCCAACATCAATCAACCTTATTTGAGCCACAATGGACGAAGTGGACAGTATACACGTTTATTCACACTTCACGATGCTCCAAAGTGAATACATTTTAGTCAACATACAAATGGCATACTTGTATTATATGCAGTCGTCGATAAAACTTTATGCAGTCCGTTCATGTCTGGAACGTTGTCCTTTCCACTCGTTCCAGATTTTATTAATAATATTTTCACGCTCGACATTGAGAATCCATACTCCCTTTAAATGAAGATAACTAGATACATCTCACAGAAGATCTTGATGTAGTAGTGATGGAATAACCTAGGGATGCACAATAATATATATTCAGGAGCTCAAACACATGCGACCACTCGCCATGACACACAAAGGTAGAAGGCCCTGCAGGCAATCTCCTCACTTCTGCAGTTTTAGTTTCACGTCTGCCAAATACACCATATAGGCATGACGTCACTTCCTGTATTCATAAATGACTTCGTATAAAATAAACAAACAAGGAGCCTTGTCGAGCTACCTAATTATATCGACACAATCGTTATGAATTTTAATCATAACAAGCATCTTAAGAAGTTTCGCACCCCTTTACATCATCGTAAGAAGCTTCGCACCCTTTAGCATCATCTTAAGAAGTTTCGCTCGCCACTATCGTCTAGCTCACAAAATGTGCCAAAAATGAGAAAAAGAGATACAAGTATGTTTTGGGAAAATGTTATTTACAACATGTGACTAAGATTAGGTACTGAATTCACGCTGTCAATATTCTGTAATGTACATATACATTTGAGTTCTGTGTATTATATAATGTTAATGTTGAATCGCATTATTAAAGATCTGGCATATATCGCACCCCCTGAAGGTTGGTCTTGCCCCTCCACGGGGTGCATGGACCCCTGGTTGAGAAAAACTGAATTATAGCATATAGTTTTTTTCTCAGAAACTCATCTGAGGAAAATTTCGACGATCTACATGTTGCCGATGTTCTCCCTCTATCATGTAACCAAAACAAATTCAAGGCTAATTGAGAATACTACATGCAAAGTCACAGAACATGGGTCTAAAAATCTTCTTCCTCGTTGGCCTTCAGACTTCCACATTAATGACTCTAATAAAGGTATTCATCATCATCATCTCAACCCGTAACCCGTCATGGGTCGTATGGGTGCCATGGTGAAAGCATCAGCAGACAAGGTCTTCCACTGCTCTCTATCCTCAGCAATGCGTACAAGTGTGGATAAACCGTGCCCTGTCCATTCTTTGATGCTATCAGCCCAGTATTTTCTTTGCCTTCTTCTTCTCCGTTTACCTTCGACTGTTCCCTTGAGGATCGTTTTCGAAAGGGAGTCGTGACGAGTTACATGCCCAAGCCAGGCAAGCTTTCGACGTTTCACTTTTGACAAAAGTGGTTCTTGGTGGCCTGCAAACGTGTCTATTTTCTCTCAAACATAGACATTTGTTTTGTGTTAAAGGTATTTGTCAGCTTAGAGTAAGGACACACTTTACGGTATAAATGAGGCAGATGATAGTCCGACTACACTGGAGCAATAGTGGACCCATAAACACATCTTTTCGTATGTTCGTTGAGGGTTTTGCCTTGTGACGAGGCACATTCCTATGAGCTTAGAACGCAATTTGGAATTCAAAGTACGTGAATTCTGTCAACTAACGTATAGTGTGGATAAAAACTAAGCACTGAAAAGGATTACTAGCGTTGATCTGCTAACATGAAGTAGACCTGAGAAGGACTGCCAGCTATGTCAACGCTACCTGTACATCCTCAGATACAAAGTAGGAAGAACGAACAATGATATCAAAATAAGATTTAATAAGGCAGGAGGATCTTTCATCTCATTGTGAAATATGTGAAAATTTTAAAAAATAAAATTCAAAACAAGAAAAAGAATCAACAACTAAGAAATTACAGATTTGTACATAAAAGAAGGTACAAAAAGCCATTTGGGCATCAACAATATGGAGCCTGAGGTGAGGAAAAAACGTTTGGGTCGTGTGACACAACGACTGATAACACTGACAAACAACATTTTTCTTTCTTATATAAGAATAAGTGTTCTTAGGTCAGTTTCTTGCGCTGATTTCAAATCTGAAATCCGTTTATCTCTATCACGTCGGGTTCTTAAGATATTTGTGAATAAATATATTTTTGGGAAACCGTTATTTGCTCCGTTTCATTTTTACTATATAACTTATTAAAAATTAATAAAAAGCAACATAATTCTACTTTTTTATACTGCTAAAAGATGCATGACATATGTTACGCGATTTTTCAAATAGTTACTGTATTTTGAAATAATTCTGAGCAAAATATGGCTTCTAGAAGTTGTAGAAATTCGGCTGATCTGTTCTGTTACGTGTGCGGATATTTTACCGATCGTGTTGACCAGAAAAACTTTACACCATTACTAAAGATAGCATATGAACTTTATTTCGATTCGAAAGTTGATGATGCAAATAAATCTTGGAAGCCAAATGCTTTTTGTTCGATACATTGGCAGGTTGGTTGCGAAAATCGCCGAAGCATAAGTCGATGCCTTTTGGCGTGCCAGTAATATGGCGTGAACATACAAATCACACTACTGATTGTTACTTCTGCTTGACAAATATCCATGGTTTCACTTTTTAAAACTAGAAAGTCTGTGGTTTATCCAAATATTGAATCGGTTTCGAAACCAGTGCCTCATGATCCAATCACGTGTCCGATCCAAGTACCACCAGAACAGTATCCGTTGGACGTAAATGAACCATCAGAAAGTGATAGTTTACCTGCTTTAGAAACTAATTCTGACTCAGATTACATACCGGTGAATGATGGTGTTTACTTAATTAACCATTCATAACTTTCAGATCTAATACGTGATCTCGCTCTTACCAAAGGACAAGCGGAATTACTCGGTTCGCGACTCAAAGAATGGAATCTTTTAGCGCCCAATACTCCGATATCTAAATTTCGTCATAGCCACAGAGAACTTGTTCAATACTTTGAGATGGATGATGACATTTGCTATTGCAAAGATGTAAACGGTCATGAGCACATAGTCAACGAATGGCGATTTTTCATCGATTCTTCCAAGATTAGTCTAAAAACCGTGTTATTGCATAACATAAATTTTTTTTTCAACAATTCCAGTCGCCTACTCTGTTCATATGAAAGAAACTTATGACAATATGGCTATACGTTTGGAAAAAAATAAAGTACAATGACTACCAATGGCGGATTTGTGGAGACCTAAAGGTCATTGCAATTCTCACGGGCATGCAGACTGGGTATACTAAATTTTGTTGCTTCCGATGTGAATGGGACAGCCGCAACAGACAGGAACATTATGCAAGAAAGGTGTGGCCTATCCGGGATCGTATGCAGCTCGGGCATAAAAATGTAATACGCGAGCCATTAATTAACAAAGACACCTTCATTTTACCACTGTTACATATAAAGTTGGGGCTCATGAAGAATTTTGTAAAAGCGTTAGATAAAACGAGCAAAGCTTTCACTTATCTTCGAGAAAAGTTTCCGCAAGTTAGCGATGCAAAGATAAAGGAAGGTATCTTTGTAGGACCTCATATTAGGAAAGTTATTGCAGACAAACAATTCGAGAACTTGTTACATGGTAGGGAACTTCGCGCATGGATGGCATTCAAATCGATCGTCGATAACTTTCTGGAAAATCACAAATCTGTCAACTATGTTGCATATTGTTAAGCAGTGCATAGATGCATACATAATTATTGGCTGTAACATGTCCCTCAAAATCCATTTGCTCGATTCGCATCTTGACTTTTTCCCTGACAACCTTGGCGAAGTCACCGATGAACATGGAGAATGATTCCATCAAGATATCGCCGTAATGGAGTCACGTTATCAAGGACGGTGGAGTGTGACCATGCTTGCCGATTATTGTTGGATGCTTCATCGCGATGTACCACATGCCATTCACCGACGAAAGTCGACTGCAAAGAAATTCAAGCCTACATAACTGTTATACTTCTTGTAGGAATGATGTTGTAATACTGTATGCGTTGTTAAAAAAACTTCAATTGCGTATTTCTAGAGATCCCGACCTGATAGAGAAAAAACGGTTTGCAGATTTAAAAACAGCGCATTAAAATTGACCAGAAAAACATAGAAATGTTAGAGAAAGAAAAAAAAAGTTTTTTTTTTGTTAGTCAGTGTAATTTGTATTTTTCGTTCAGCCCCCTTCTATCTCTTCTATTATTTTTTTCTGGGTTCACAGGCTATATGTATTTCGTTTCTTTACATTGTTCTAAGGGCGCCAGTAACCCCATTATTCCCCTCTCAGACACCCACCCCGAAGAGTGGCTGGGGTTTTGGTTTGGTTTCTGGTTCATTATAAAAGCATCGCTCGATTCTTGGTGGCCAGCAACCGGCGATTGTGGTAATCTTACCTAAGACGCACCTGCAGTCTGCCAAACTAGGGAAACGCTCTTCGCTCGTAACAAGTGTTTTTGACCACGAGCGAGAAATAGATTCTTTGAAAAACGAACCGCTGTTTTACTAAAGATGGTAGCGTGAGCGTCGCAACGAGGCAACCCTTTGATATCTGGGTATCCCCCTTTTCATCTCCATTCCAGGGGAGAGAAACTCATGTTCGTTCTGAGACTTTGGTAGCGACCCTTGATAGCCGTCACTTTCTATGTCGACTGCCGAGAGATAATATTTTGTCTTATGAAGGGGACTTTCTCGTGTCTGTTGTCTTCTTGTGTAGACTCTAGAATATTATTATGTTACTCGAGATTACGCTTGTAAAAGCACAGCAACCGAGCACCCGGGAAAATATGCGATGCCAGGTGGCTGGGTTAGCGTCTCTTTTAGACTATATAACTTGATTAGATTATTCGTTCAGTACACTCGTACATTGTTCCTGCCCGTAGATGGCCAAATGAGACAGCCAGTTGCGGGCACAAAACTAGACTTTGTGTTGTCTATTCTCGTCATCTCGGGGTGAGTTGACATTTTGTAATACAATTCATGTTAGCTTTAATATATAGAACTGATTGCAGTGTGACTTGAATTATTTTTATGTGGTTTCTCCTCGGTAATTAATTCAGTGATAATGCATCGCCGTCTTCAGCCTAAGTTAACAGGTGTTTAAGCTGTTGGGTGTCTCTTGATGTTATTGTTTACTATGGGTTAAAGGTAAACTTACGTTAACAGATACTTACTAGGCGAAGAACCTCATAGTCTGTTCAGTGCTTACCATGGGTTAAAAAGTAAGCTAAAAAGCTGTCATTACTTTAAGGAAACGTCAGTGGTGTAAGTTACTCACTTAAACCTGACATGTGACGACTATTCGCTATTACGACTGAATTAGAAGAGGTAGTCACTTATTACTTTCTGAGAGAAACTTCTTGTGGTTCAGTGTGGAATTATAGCATGCCTATTTTGTGTAGCTAGACTCAGTTTAGTACTTACACGGCAGTTAACCACCAGCCAGTAAAAGAATTCTGTCCTACGTAAAGTCACCGTGTATTATAATAGCATTATAACATTGCATTTTTGGTGTATTCTATTTCTGGGAAGTAATTGCTTTTCCTTTTGTGTATTGACCCCAACGGGGCGCATACCATTTTATTGTGTAATGTATTTAGTGCTAATATTTTATGTATGTCAAGTCATGACATTTTTGTGGTTTAAATTTTATACAGGATGGGGTAACCAGCCCCATGCCCAACCCTCCTTAGTCACTTTCTACGACATGCATGGCAGGGAGAGTCTGGAATGGAATTCACCACTATACATCGGATTTGTGGACTACGAAAAGGCATTTGACAGTGTAGACAGAGAATCACTTTGGAAATTGATGAGGCATTATGGAGTTCCCCTGAAGATCATTAATTTAATAAAGAAAACATATGAAGACATGACATGCAGAGTTCTTTATGAAGGACAGCTTACAGAACCGTTTGGGATAAGAACATGAGTGCGACAGAGATGCCTCTTGTCTACATTTCTTTTCTTACTAGCAGTAGACTGGGTTATGAGATCATCGACAACACACAATAGAAATGGAATCCAGTAGACTCTGACTAAGCAGTTGGATGATCTGGATTTTGCTGATTACTTGGCTCTTCTGTCCCATAACCGTAATCAGATGCAGGACAAATTGAAAACACTCGATCAGAGGTCACAGCAATTGGGTCTGAAAATACACAGGGAAAAGACAAAAATAATGAGAATAAATGCAGGTAATGATAATAGGGTTGAACGTGAAGAAACACCAATACAAGATGTAGAATCGTACACATATCTTGAAAGCAATATAGACAAAGTTGGAGGGACAGACAGTGATATCAAACTAAGAATACAAAAAGAAAGAAGAGCTTTCATTGCATTGGGAAATATATGGAGATCAAGAGAAATCGGATCCAACACGAAAATAAGAATCTTCAACTCAGATGTGAAGTCAGTCCTATTGTATGGCTCTGAGACATGGAGAACAACAAAGACAACAACCAAAAAGCTACAGACTTTCATAAATGGGTGCTTGCGTAGAATAGAGGGGTTAAAATGGTATGACAAGGTTACCAACGTGGAACTGATGTCAAGAACCAGACAAGTGCCTGTGGAACAAGAGATGAGAAGAAGACGATGGCGATGGATAGGACACACATTGAGGAGACCTGTTGATAGCATTACAAGGCAGTCCTTGTTCTCGAACCCCCAGGGCAAGAGAGGCAGAGGTAGACCAAGAAGCACATGGAGAAGAGAGCTGGAAACAGAGGTGAAAATGATAAGGAGAACGTGGAAAGAACTTGAGATGATGGCACGTGACAGGAGGGCTCGGCATTTGTTTGTTGAAGGCCTATGCTCCTTTGGGAGTGGAGGGTTATGAATGAATGAAGTAATGATATGATTAATAGTACACTCTCTTAACGGGAATCACGTGGTTGGACAACCCACATGTGGAGTTGGAAGAGGACTTGGAGAAGATTGTTTCTGTCAGCACACGCTAAGATGTACATGTAGGCACAAGATATTTTAGCCTTTGCGACTGCAGGCTGATAATTGATAGAGTGGAATTAACAGGAGGACAACGCATATGGATAAAGACGGCCCGAGATTTACCTAGCATAATTATGATACACATACTAGAATAGGACATAACAGTTTATTATACCGTTGTTACGATTGTATTTATTTGCTTCATGTAAAGGTTGTTTGTTTTTGTCTCAATTCCAGGGTACCCCACTGTTCCAGCTGGATCTCAGTCAAGGAATGTAACATTCTCCTCGACCTCACGGTTCCAGTAAGCAACGAACTGCACGAGTTGCCATAACGTACCTGAAATTGCAACCCTCTTCACATAAGCCCTCTAACGGGTATTTAGCTCATGCAGTGTATAAACAGCAACCGCAAATCTGAAATCGTATTGTGCAGTAGTGGTTTACTACTCGCCGGTTTAGTACAAGTCAGAGCTTTAGTGGCATCCAATACCTCACCTTGCTCATCTTCACCATCTGAATTGAAAGCATCTGACTGTGTGCTTAAACTAAGCGATCAGTCACAATAAAGTTCAAAACCAGCCCAACCGGATTTAAGCATCAAGCACGCAGGCCTATTTCTGGATAATAGCGCAGCGGACTGCTGTCCTAATTTGACCACGTCTTGTATACTTCTGGTCAGTCAAACGCCCCGCCCGTATTAGCGGTCTGTGGAAAGACTAGAGATAAACCTACAGCTTATCGTTTTAGTAATTTGTGAAGGCTATGCAAGAATAGCGTTTGCTCTTCCCCAGTGGATTTAGTATACTCCTCCAGTCTGGATAGAGACTTTAGACACTGTGGTAGCGTTATATCATACATATACAGCCGAAGGATTTATCTCTGAGTGTAGTTTATGGATCGGGGAAGAACAGTTGGATTTGTTCCCTTCATGTGTTTCTGTAATTACTAAATTGTTGTGATTTTGCTGCATTTTTTTTTCTTTTGTTGGTGCTGATTCACTTGATATATATATATTTTCTACTTTCAAAAATCTAATAAATTTTAACCTTTTGTTACTGCGCTGTTCATGTCGTTAGCTCTTACTATATTCTCTATCTGTCTGTGAGAAAGAAGAGAGAGCGGGTGATTCGTAAGACCATAAGCGAGTGTGGGCTTAGCAAGAGAGATAGCTGTAATAGCCCTCCTTCCAGATTGTCATACAGTCACCCTATTTTCACAAATTATCTGTGTTTTCTCTATAAATCTGACAGATCACTTATTTTGTCAATTTCACTAAAATTGTCAAACTTGACAAATATTTCTAAAACCTACACGCTCGTGACAGGTCGTTGATACACGAGTTTCAGTTGAAAGTTATTTAGTTTAGCTATTACTTTCTTCTATTTACTTGTCCCTAACTAAGACTTTGTGCACGTACCATAAGCCTCAATCGTATTAAGATGTCCCCTACACATTGTTATGGTTCAATTAATCATTCGTACTTAGATGTGATAATCGATTCCATACTTCCCCGTCTTGTGCAAGTTTCCGTGTCTCCCTCCAAGTGATCATTCCTGTTTATGTCCGAACGAGAAAGTGGCCCTTCAAGAAATGGTGGGAAAGAACTATTGTGTTCACTTTCTGCTTCATGTTCGAAGACAGCCCGATGTCTGTTACGTTCAGTTTCGTCCTTTACATTCCTGTCCACCTTTCACCTTCCACCGAGCAAGTAAAGCCGTCAAAACATTCAGACACTTGGAAACTATAATTTAAAAAAAAAACCACACACATGCATTCTTTTGATAAATAAATTAAACCTGGGAAATCGGTTTAACAATTTAGTTTGACTGTCTCTGTCTAGCTGACCAACAAGCCACTCGGTCTCTAGTTAATCTCCGTCTTCTTGTGCAGTAGTTTTAAAGACTTCAATATTGTTTACCGCTCTGACAACGGTGGCGCCCCTGACAGGTTCACGTGAAAAATAATTTTAGCCTTCCGGTTGGTGTGTGCGTTTTATATGTAAGGGACGTAATTTGTTCCCCGCTTGTCAGAGTCACGAGAAGCAATAAGGTAACAAAAACACATGCTGCTATATGATACTTTACTAACGCTTTCCCCACTTGTTATTTTTTAAAATATAATAATTATAAACCTTCCTGTTTTCAGATCTTATTTAAGGACAAAAAAAAATGCAACTGATTCTGACTTTCATACACTTGTGAGTTAGTTGGATATATAAAATACAAATCGTCATGAAGTCATCGAAACTGACCGCTCTGGCAGCAGTGACACTCCGTGACACTGTTATACAGAGATTTAGGATTATTATTACTCTGTTACATTCGTGGTTTTAGCATAATCTTTTCATTGATAATTGACGCGACCTAGAAAATGCTTTCAGCTATATTTTTGGTGGTTCAACATTCACAACACAAAGACTTACCTTCACAAGTTGCATTGTTCCACGTGTAACCCTCCTCACAGATGCAGTAGAAGTCGCCGTCTGTGTTCACACATTGACTGTTAGATGGACACATGTGAGTGTTTGATAAAGTTGATATTTAGTTGGATATAATATATGTTGATAAAGTACACCAGAACACTCCTAGGCGGGAAGACAGGCGTCTATCATCATCAGTTGACAAGATCCCTATGGTGTTGCCTGCCCCACTGTAGTGTATGGAATGTCAACTTGACCTACGCAGTGTTGTGTAGACATGGATGGAGTGTATAATGTGCGAATGATGATAAGGGTTCGTGTTGTTGACAAATGTTCTCTTCTCACACTCATGTATGACCGGAAGTCATCGACACCAACGACTGTGTACCTTTTCTAAAGTTTAATTGGACGTACACACTCGACAGCACAGATAGTGACAAATCACAGGTTGCCATAATACATCATAGTACAGTGGACAAATGGTCTTGCAATGTTACATGGGCACTCATGTAGAATAATGGTATAATGGACTGTCAATAGCCAAGCACTCAGTATCGCCCATACATATATCATCTGACGTCACTGAGCACGTCAGCTTGTAAACAATATTTCAGATGACTTCTAAACCTAATCTCGTTTAGCAACGATTCTTCAACATAATGTTCAGCACATATTTTTTCCATATAATAATATTGAACCGCTAACAATGGGTTCTCATGTGTAGCAGTGATCTCTGGACTGATCAAGCGATAATACGGGCATCCCTTTTCTCTTCTTGAAAGTCCTACATGTTTTGGTTCCAAGATGGCTCCACTCGTGAACTGTCACTCACGTTTGAATACAGATAATGAATCTGTTCTAAAGTTAGTCATTCATACAACATTTCGTTGCTCTGTAGATTTGGTCATGAACAATAGACTGCATTCTACAGAATATAGTGCTGCTAGGAATCGAAGTCGTTTTTCATCGAGTCAAATATATTCTCTTAAACATTCAAATCGTAATTATCGACAATGGTGGCTTCGATCGAGAGTTCATAAGAGTATCTTTGATTACCTTGGTAGAGGGAATATGAAACTGCCATTCCTTTGGCAAATGAATAAACACTGGGGTAAAGCATACACGATAGGTCTAGACGACTATCACTTTCCCCAAAACCACTGAGATCACTTTTTTCAAGGCATCAAGCCGACATAGCAAAAAAAACACACACAGTCCCTATCAGGACGAAGCCAAATCACACCCACTCAAGCGACACATCCGCCGAATAGCCTTTGACCTCTCTAGAGACAACAGAACATATAGTTCGACTTAGATATGTAAAGATATACAGATATAAGACAGACTTGTCCTACTCAGACAAACAATACACATAAATTCAGGCCATAGATATTCTGAAGCAAGAACAATCTATTATTACCCAAACAACGAATAAATCGCAGTAAAATGTATTTATCCGCGGAGTTCAAGGGAAGTAACTCAATAATGACTTTCCCTAAGCACTAAAAAATTACCTATGTATAATATTGTAAGATATCAAAGACTGCACGTAACAGTCTTACCACACCTCCCGGGAAAAAAAAAATGGAACATTTTTTTTTTTTTTTGAAAATACATCTAGGAGCAACGTACAATAGGCTCACAACGCATGAATAATGCGCAGATGAAAATATCAGGAATACCTATAACGCCTAATATGAGGCTAAGTCGACTTATGGAGCGACTGGTGAGAATGTGTCTCATAAACTGAGAGAAATTATTTCTCTACAAGTATATTTTTCCAGGAAGGTGTCATCAAAGTATAATACAATTCTGGCAATTACACAATGCCTAAAAAATTCATATCATCATCACTACGTATTAGATATCTTAAATTTATGATTTATGAAGAAAAAAATCATCAAAGCACAGCGGTGAATAAACATACATGAACCGCTATGTAGTGATACAATCATTATATTATTAAATTACAAATGTGTATCTATCATGATATAGAAAAGGAACTACTATAGAACTAGACATATCAAGAAGTCTAAGCCCTAATAGTTATGTGGAATCATGTGGGCATCTTGACAGAATGTCTGCCATCACATTATCTGATCCCCGAATAGCTCGCACAGAGAAATGAAAAGGTTGAAGAGCAATTGCATATCGAGTAGACCTCGAGCTCTTCAAATTCTTACTCTGTATAGCAGTAAGAGCTTTTTGGTCTGTTTCTACTATGAAATGTGCGCCTAGAAGGAATCTCTGTAGTTTGAGGATCGACCAAACCATAGCTAATAGCTCACGGTCTAAAACCGAATAATTCCTTTCTGCCGCATTAAGTTTTCTGGAAATATACATTACAGGATGCAGAGTTCCAGAGTACTCTTGCATTAGTGCCGCTCCAATCCCAGTGGATGAAGCGTCACTACGAAGAACGAATGTCTTATCTTTAGTGGGTAGCACTAAAATAGGTGGTGTTGAAAACAGTGTTTTAATCTTATCCAGAGAGCATTGGCATTCCTGAGACCAGTGGACCACATTAGGCGAACCTTTCTTTAGAAGTGTTGAGAGAGAGGTGCCATGATAGAGGATAGATTCTGAATGAATCTGCCATAAAATTGAATAAGACCTAACAGACTTCTCACCTGTTTTTTAGTCTTAGGGATTGAGATGTTAAGTATCTTACTAGTATTATGGTCCTCTGTCTTTAGGAAACCATGACCAACTCGGTGGCCTAGGAAAGAAATTTCGCTAAAACCAATATAGGCTTTAGAGGGTTTCGCTGTCAGGTTGTGCGCACGCAAAGTAGACAGCAATTCATCTAACCCTGAATAGTGATCTTCCCAAGTATCGCTGAAAAGACAGATGTCGTCTAGATATGCAATGACATCTGACCGATAAGATAGGATTCGGCGCATCATGCGTACGAACGTAGCTGGTGCGTTCATAAGACCGAAAGGCATAAAATTCCATTGGAACAAACCTCTAGGTGTTGAAAAAGCCGTGAGAGGTTTGGCGCGTTCAGATAAAGGAACTTGCCAATATCCCTTAGACAAATCAAGTTTAGTGAAAAAATGAGATTTGGAGAGTCGAGTAAGTAGCTCTTCCAGTAAAGGCATAGGTTCGGCATCGAACTTCGTTACTTGATTCAATTTTCGATAGTCAACGCAAAGACGTATGTTATTGTCTTTTTTACGCACAATAACCATCGGCGAAGAATACGCAGAGGTGGATGGTTCGATTATTTTCAAATCTATCATCACATCCAACTCTTTCTCGACCTGTGCTTGGAAATGTATAGGTATAGGATAAGGTCTAACCCTAATAGGAGTATGGTCAGTTAGCACAATGTCATGTTGAATGACATTAGTTTGTCCAGGGATGTCAGTGAGTACATCCTGAAATGTTTGCAACATAGTTGAAACTTGTCGCTGTTCTCCTAGAGACAAATCAGGAGAGACAGTAACGTTCTTCCATGATTCACTGGAATGAAGTGGGATCATTGGAAGAGGAAGATTTACATCTGAAAAACTTGTTTCCTCATCCTGTATCACGGACAGTGATGAGTAATGACCATGTGGTACTGGAGAATTGTCCGTTGCTTGGAAAATGGGTTGCAAATAATCCGGACGTTCATGGAATTCAGTAAGCATATTGATGTGGAAGGTTTTATGCTTCCCATCAATATCGACAATATAGTCGACATCGGAAATTTTCGATATTATATCGTACGGACCTTTCCAAGAAATAAGTAATCTGTTTTCCCTACAAGGTAGTAATACAAATGCTTTGTCACCAGGACAAAGTTGTCGTAAGCATCTCTTCTTATTTGCAAATTGCCTTGCCTTCTGTTTCGCAAATTCAGAAGAAGAAGTTGCTAATTTGCATGCTTCGATAATCTTTTGTCTCAACGCGATGACATATTCGTAGGATGACTTTGTGTCATCGTCAATATTGTCAGATGTTATGAGATCGTGAAGCAACGACATAGGGCCACGCGGACGCGCGCCAAAGACGAGTTCAAAGGGAGCAAATCCCGTATGTTCATTGGGTACCTCTCTGTAAGCGAAGAGGGCCGCAGGTAAAACTCTGTCCCAGTCTTGAGGATGATCCTCAGTTATCTTCCCCAGTAAGTTTTTAAGTGTTCTATTAAGGCGTTCGACCATACCATTAGACATTGGATGGTAGATACTACTTAAAGATCTATCTATCTGCAGGGTAGACATTACTTGAGACATGGTATCTGATATTAGTTGGGTGCCATGGTCTGACAATATCTCTCCGGGGAACCCCAGACGAGAAAATATAAGCCAAAGAGCATCTGCAATATCAGCAGTAGTAATGCTCTTCAGAGGAATAGCCTCTGGCCAACGTGTGCACATATCAACACACGTCAAGATAAACTGATGTCCTCTGGCAGACTTGATCTTAAATGGACCAATAATGTCTATGGCCATTTTTTGAAACGGCCGAATAGGAATGTCCGCCGCCTGAATGGGTGCAGCATGCCGTGGACCTTTGGATTTAACTTCCTGACATACTTTACAAGATCGACAATAAATCCGTATGTCCTTGTTTACCAATGGCCAAAAGAAAGCCGCAAGGACTCTTGACTTAGTACGGGAAAAAACCCATGTGTCCAGCACACTGAGAGTCGTGAGCGTGCTGCAAAAATTTTAACTCTCAAATTCTTGGGAACCAGGATTTGAGAATGACTTGACGTAATGGAGTCTTGAACCATACGTACAAGTACGCCATTCTTCTTTGTAATCCACGATTTACGACTTGTGTCCTTATTCGGATCACCTTTAGTTGCAAGAATGAAGAATTTCTTCAGAGTGGGATCATCTTCTTGCTGTTTTATAAACGAGTCACGAGAAATTACCAAGGGATTATCTTGGTTATGCACTTCATTATCTTCAGTAGATGAAGTTTGAGGCACATTAAGAGCCTGAGCTCTAGTGACTACAGCGTTAGCAATCTGCATGTTTTGCCTTTCCCACGTGGAAATTTGTTGCGGAGTGCATTCCTTGACTCCATGAATGCGACCGATGATGAGGTCAGCGATCGGATTCGGAAGAAGACATGCGTGTACATCTCCTGTAAAGAAAGGAGTAGCAATCCTAATGATAGCGGTAGAGTATTTCTCTAATGTGCCGCCAAATGTTACACATTTGACTACTTGTCCAGTGGCACGGGAAGGATCTACGAGTGACTGCCTAACACCAATTGTGGTGCATCCAGAATCAAATAGCACAGAGACTGGATTGTTATTCACTAAACCCTTATGTAAGACAAGAGACCCATCTTCCATCATGCGCGACTGATGCTGGAAGAGCAGGAAGAGGATGGCCACAGCTTAAAGTAGTCACTGTGGTTGGCTCAAATAACGTTTTGCATTGGGGGCACTGAGATGCTCTCCCAAAATCAAAAGCGGCACATGCCATATTACTAGCATCATTATTATCTTTACTCTGTTTATAGGCTTCATGGGACTCTTGTTGTGCAGAGTTTGCCTGAAAATGTGGTTTATGTCTTTTGTATTGAGATCTACCTCGGTTATTATCACCTCTGTAGTTATTGTTACCTCTATTGTAACCCCTATTTGGGTTTGAGTCATAGTACCCTTGGTTACCATTATCATATTCATTATAATGAGTATCTCTGTAATTATGATCTTGTTGACTCCAAGACGGATAACCCTGATAGTTTCTATAATTACTTCCTCTACGGAAATTCCTATAATTATGACCACCCCTGTGTCGAGAGCTATCAGGTCGTCTCCAGTTCTTTGAAGAAGAACCCTGAAATGATTGGTTAC
The DNA here is from genome assembly GCA_024509875.1 of Oreohelix idahoensis. Classification (NCBI taxonomy): domain Eukaryota; kingdom Metazoa; phylum Mollusca; class Gastropoda; order Stylommatophora; family Oreohelicidae; genus Oreohelix; species Oreohelix idahoensis. The sequence goes on from JAMPIV010005533.1 coordinate 19,706, forward strand.
CTTGGTTTTGATAACTATTATGGTTACCTTTTTTTTATCAAATCTGTTTTGAGGTCCCTGAAATCTGTGTGAATAATTGGGATTGTATGGTGTTGCTGAAGCAACTGGCATACTCTCCTTAATCTTAGTGTTGCCAAAAGTCACGTCGGGGTGTGCAGTGACATATTGGGAACAATATTCTTCCATTTCTTTTAGAGATTTAGGTTTACGCTCATGTATAAATTCAAGGAAAGGTTTGTTCACACATGACATAATCTTATCTCTGAGCAACAAATCCATAAGTCCTTCATACGTTTTTTCTGTTTTGGAAAGCTCAATCCAACGATCAACTGTGAGACGTGCCTTTGCAGTGAATTCTGAGAATTCTACCCCCGTCTCAGGTACCATCGTCTTAAATAAAAGGCGATAGCCTTCCTCACTTAGCTGATATTTTTTTTATCAAAGCCGCCCTAATGACATCATAATTATCCTTATCTGCTTCTCCTACAAGGCATAATCTAGTCAAAGATTTCACCTTTCAAGTTTTCTGATAATTGATTAGCGTATTGTGATTTATCCACATTATGTGTACGACAAGAACGTTCAAATCTATCCAGCCAGAATGTAATATCGTCACTGGACTGATTGAACGGTGGAACCTTAACCTTGTAAGTAGAAGGTTTACCATTACCACTAGATGCCTGATTAACATTACTCATACTTGTCAATCTCAATTTCTCCAACTCAAATTCATGTTCTCTTATTGCTTTTTTCTCTTCAGCATCTAATCTTTTTTGTTAAGCCTCCCTGTCTAATCTTTTTTGTTCAGCCGCAGCTTCTCTTTCCAATTTTTTTTGTTCAGCTTCACTGTCTAATCTTTTTTGTTCAGCTTCCCTGTCTAATCTTTTTTGTTCAGCTTCACTGTCTAATCTTTTTTGTTCAGCCGCAGCTTCTCTTTCCAATTTTTTTTGTTCAGCTTCAAATCTCCTTTCCTCTACCTGCATCTGCAATTTCTTTTGTTCAGCAGCAGCCTCAGCTTCTTTTTCTAATCTTTTCTCTTCCGCCATAGCTTTTCTTTCTTCTGCAGCTAATCTTTTCTCTTCTGCAGCTAATCTTTTCTCTTCTGCAGCTAATGCTTTGTCATATTGAGCAACTGCCCATTGTTCTAATTGTTGACCAGTCTTATCAAGAGCTTTCCCTTGTGTAATGAAATAATCTAAAGTAGACATGATGCCTAACAATAATACTAATCACCTGAATCAATAATAATACCCCAAGTTCTCAATGACCTGATTAATCAGTATACTATCCCAATATCTGTGGGTCACAAGCCTTTAATAAGGTCTTGTATAATAGTAATAATAATCAGGTACTGGTCTATACCATAATCCAAGTGCAGTGCACAGGCAATTGTGTCTTATGAAATATACCCATATAAAACATATGTCAACCAACAGAATACATAAAGTACAAATAGGACTGACAACACAAGAACGTTTGCAGAAATCAAAATAAATCAAATAGGGAAATCAATGAAGATAATCACTGAATCTGCAAAGAATAACAACACAAATGACGTCACAATATATGAATATAAATTATGAATAGAACTGAAAGATAGAAAAGGTTAGACCAACAAATTACAAACAAATCAAAACAAAACTAAAGAACAAAGAAATATTACAAAAATAACAATAATTACAGACTTCACAGCTAACACAAAAGCAACAGTTGTCGCAGCAAATTTTCAATCAAGAAAATTGCACCTATAGAAAACGCCCACAACGGACCCTCTATGACGTGGGATACTCTGTTGTGAGGACGCCGCCCAACCTTAAACACAACCCGCTGACATAGAAACTAACATACTATACAAACAAATAACATGTAAACATAAATATATATAAATTATGTGTATGATAGTATGTGTTGCAAAATAGGCTCAGTCTTACAGTAATGGCAAAGTTATTTTTCATGAAAACAAACAAACTGCCACTTTATTCAATTAAACATTCTGGCCTTAAATATTAAAGTTCATATATGGCAAACAAGAAGATCCATCGATGAAACCAGGACTTCTTAGTTCACAAATACTGTCTTTCTGTTAACACTGACAAGAATTGATCCAACTGTTCTGTGAAACTCTATAATGTCTAATGTCTAATGTAAAAAATGTCAACAACGCTGACCTACATACTGCATTCACTTGACAGGTCACGTGACGAAGCGTTGACAAAGAGCAAACCAATACTGCAAGTGTGTCGTATCAGCCACAGGAAACGGTCTGGTATCGGTAATCTGTTGACTTCTGAATTTCTGCGAGGTCAAACCCAGAAAGCTGGTCCACCAGTTGATAAAGTTGATATTTAGTTGGATATAATATATGTTGATAAAGTACACCAGAACACTCCTAGGCGGGAAGACGGGCGTCTATCATCATCAGTTGACAAGATCCCTATGGTGTTGCCTGCCCCACTGTAGTGTATGGAATGTCAACTTGACCTACGCAGTGTTGTGTAGACATGGATGGAGTGTATAATGTGCGAATGATGATAAGGGTTCGTGTTGTTGACAAATGTTCTCTTCTCACACTCATGTATGACCGGAAGTCATCGACACCACGACTGTGTACCTTTTCTAAAGTTTAATTGGACGTACACACTCGACAGCACAGATAGTGACAAATCACAGGTTGCCATAATACATCATAGTACAGTGGACAAATGGTCTTGCAATGTTACATGGGCACTCATGTAGAATAATGGTATAATGGACTGTCAATAGCCAAGCACTCAGTATCGCCCATACATATATCATCTGACGTCACTGACTGAGCACGTCAGCTTGTAAACAATATTTCAGATGACTTCTAAACCTAATCTCGTTTAGCAACGATTCTTCAACATAATGTTCAGCACATATTTTTCCATATAATAAAATTGAACCGCTAACAATGGGTTCTCATGTGTAGCAGTGATCTCTGGACTGATCAAGCGATAATACGGGCATCCCTTTTCTCTTCTTGAAAGTCCTACATGTTTTGGTTCCAAGATGGCTCCACTCGTGAACTGTCACTCACGTTTGAATACAGATAATGAATCTGTTCTAAAGTTAGTCATTCATACAACATTTCGTTGCTCTGTAGATTTGGTCATGAACAATAGACTGCATTCTACAGAATATAGTGCTGCTAGGAATCGAAGTCGTTTTTCATCGAGTCAAATATATTCTCTTAAACATTCAAATCGTAATTATCGACAATGGTGGCTTCGATCGAGAGTTCATAAGAGTATCTTTGATTACCTTGGTAGAGGGAATATGAAACTGCCATTCCTTGGCAAGATGAATAAACACTGGGGTAAAGCATACACGATAGGTCTAGACGACTATCACTTCCCCCAAAACCACTGAGATCACTTTTTCAAGGCATCAAGCCGACATAGCAAAACACACACAGTCCCTATCAGGACGAAGCCAAATCACACCACTCAAGCGACACATCCGCCGAATAGCCTTTGACCTCTCTAGAGACAACAGAACATATAGTTCGACTTAGATATGTAAAGATATACAGATATAAGACAGACTTGTCCTACTCAGACAAACAATACACATAAATTCAGGCCATAGATATTCTGAAGCAAGAACAATCTATTATTACCCAAACAACGAATAAATCGCAGTAAAATGTATTTATCCGCGGAGTTCAAGGGAAGTAACTCAATAATGACTTTCCCTTAAGCACTAAAAAATTACCTATAGATTTACTGTCAGCTGAATATGAAATGAGTGAATACCGATTTGAATAGGACTTGTTTGTGTGTGTGTGTGTGTGTGTGTGTGTGTGTGTGTGTGTGTGTGTGCACGCGCATGTGTGTGTTGTAAATTTCATATTTTTTTGGCTTCCGAGCTCAGACAACGGCCTTCAGAAATTATATACAAAATATTAAGTCCCGTATAGTTCCCGTATAGTTCTATGAAACCCTTGGGGAGACAAAGATAGGATATAATTACTATTTCGTTACGCATTCCTTAAGACACAGTCCCCGTTATACCATCGCACAAAACCTTTTATGTTGGGACAAGCGTCATAATATAACTGACGGAAACTTGTGTCGATGTTGAATTGAGCGCGCCTCGCCAAAACGAGGGAAATTTCTTGCTTTCTTTTTAATATCACAAGAGGTAGCTAATGTGAGGTTGTTCATGAGACTAGCAACCTCATCATACAAAATATATGGCTGCAGAAACTATCGCTGTAAGTGAGCATGTTTTGCTGCGTATTATTTTTCATAAGTGTTAGCTGTTATAGTTACTCCACATTCCATAAGGGTTAGCTGTAATAGTTACTCCACATTCGATAAGGGCTAGCTGTAATAGTTACTCCACATTCCATAAGAAGCGAAAACAATTTAAGCTTTTGAAGTACACACGACAAAACTGCATAAATATTAACAACCGCTAGATAATATGATCTGGACATCAAGAGCTGCGTGGGCAGGTCTACCAACATATCTCATATGTCTTCAGACGTGATTCGTTTATTGCTTTTGGGTCAGCTATTACAATGGTTCTCAAAGTGTGGTGTCAAGCCTGGTTATGATCCGCCTGGGTTTTACTGAATGGTCCCTAATCGATCAATGAAAGTGTGAGTACTTTCTTCGTCCTGTAACATCGAGTTTCTCTTTCATTAGCAAGATAAGTGCAGTGCTGGTCGCGGGCGACACAATTTGGAGTTTGATGTTTGGTGAACGCTAACTATTGAACAGTTTTGAGTTCGGTGGACGGTCAGAATTCTGACTCAGAATGTAACATTTTTTTTTTGAGTTTTTAAGACTGTTGAAACTGAACTTCTTGGAGTTGAACGTACGGTATATATGTTACAATTTTTAAGTGGTCAAACAAACGAAAATTTGTATTTATTAAGGTGCAGAAATTGAACATGAGCCTTTTGACATTTTTACGCTGCAACACAGTAATAAATTATTTGGATAGTATCAATACATATTAAAAGTGTGCTATACAACTTTGATATTAATGAACTAAAATAAATATTTATTCTGAAAAAAAAAATAGATAAATTGTTAGTATTCTAGGAAATAATAGGTGTAACATAAAACAGGTTCAGATACCAGCTGGGGCTTGCCATGAGGAAAGCATAGTCAGTCACTCACCAAAAGTGCACTGAGTCAAGTTTGCAATGATTTAACATAGGACTCAAGATTGCTTTAAAAGAGGTGTTGTTAAGATATGTTATATATTTAGATAAAAAATTCCAAGACAAACCTTAGAGAAGACGCTGGCGATGAATAAGACACACATTGAAAAAATCTATTGATAGTATTACAAGGCAGTCCTTGTTCTGGAAACCCCAGGGTAAGTGAGACAGAGGGAGGCCGAAAAACACACGGAGAAGAGGATTGGAGATAGACGAAAAAGGAATGATGAAAGCATGGAAAGACCTTGAGCTGATGGCACTGGACTTGGCATACGTTTGTTGAATGCCAGTGCTACTTGGAACACTGAAGGATTATGATGAAGACAAACCACCGAAAAAGCTTAATGAGTTGCGGGAGATGCCTTTTCGTGGTTAAACAGGATTCGAATAAAGTAGGGGTAACATTTATGGAACTTGAGAGTCACTGCTCTAGGATTGATTGATGGACTTTTATTTTCCGTTAGAAATCACAAACAATATGAAAGTTTACCTTGACAAGTTCCGTCTTTGTTCCACTGATAACCTTTCTGACAGACGCATTGAAAGCTGCCGTCCACGTTACTACAGTTACTGTATGATGGACAGGCGTGAGTACTGTTGGCACATTCGTCAATATCTAGTTTTGGTCGGGAAATGACAACGAAAATAATCTAAGGCTAATTTATAAGATCATAAACCTATTTTAGTCATCATCATCATCATCATCATTATTATCGTCCTTGTCATTATCATTTTCCTGTTAGCTCCTTATTGAGCAGTGAACCACCACAACATCTGCTTCCCTTTTATGGAAGCTTGCACCAACGCAATGCGTGGGGCTCTTGCATTGACTGTTCCTGCAGCAATTTATTTGACACAATCATGCTGCTATCCTCATGCACAGCATCATATTTGTCTCCTTTTACGACGTGCCTTAGGGTGTAGTAATCATATTCTTTCCTTGTCTCCTCGGAGAGACCCCCCCGAACTACAGTGGGGTAAAGTACCCCTAGACATTTCATATAACCCGAAAATCGAAACGCCTATGTTTTGGAACGAGAATCATTTGTATACAAATAAAGAGGGGAAACCCGAGACATGTAAACAGTAAATAAATAAATATTATCATAAATGGTGCCTAGTTGGCAGTGAGAATAGTGTGATTCACTTCCGTAGCTAGGCGGCATTTCCGTTCGGATCGTCCTGAGTTCGATTCTCGGACGAGCCTATTACTTCTGTTGTTTTTCTGACGTCTAGTTTTCTACTTCTTTATTTCTTACAAGTGCCTGAAACATAACTTTATGTGTGTAATATTTATGTCTCCTTCTTTATATTTGTTCGACAGTTTCACTCACTTTCTTTCTTTCTTTCTTTTCTCACCCCTCCCCAACCATTCTCTGTATAAGTGTAGATACGCGCGAGTGCATCAGGTCTGTCTATCACAAAGTTTTAAGAGCAGCATGACTGCAAGAAACTCATCATAAAAACAAATTGCTGCATCAGCAAGAGCACATGACGTACTTTCGCGCCAACTGCACTACTGAATTGATGCTCTTTAAGAAAGTATTGGAAATGAAGAAAGAATACTGATAGTCAACCTTAACGTCTACCCCACTACCACCCTTGGTTTCAACATCACCATCGTCAGCATTATCACAATCTCCTAATTATCATCCGTAGCAACTTGGTTAAGCCGAGCTTTCAAAAAAATTACCGATGTTATTAATAAGGCCAGGATTTTAATAATTTTGCTTACTTCTTTGGGGCATAACTGAAACGTTGCTCAGTTGAATATAAATGTTTTTTATTTAAAAAAAACTAAGCTGATTTAAGAGCCTTTGTTAATGCATTATTTTATATTGTGTGCCATTTTTTCCCCGTTAGGATATTTTTTGAAATTTTTCGGTTATTTTAAAGTATTTCGTTGTTTTTTTTAGTCATTATTTTGCATATTTTGGCATTTTCAATAAAAATAGGCATTTAATGTTAACGCGATATTACTTATTTTTTGTTTTGTTTTTAAGTTTCTTTACTTCACAGTTTTCTCCATTCTGTTTAATAATTTACCCTAAACCCCTAATGCATTATTTTACATTTCGTGCAATTTTTCCCCGTTAGAATATTTTTTGAGATTTTTCGGTCATTCTAAAGTATTTTGTTTTTTTAGTCATTATTTAGCATATTTTGGCATTTTCAATAAAAATAGGCATTTAATGTTAACGCGATATTACTTATTGTTTTTAAGTTTCTTTACTTCACAGTTTTCTCCATGCTGTTTAATAATTTTCCCTAAAAACAAATGTTGCAGGTAAATTTTCCTAAATAATGTCAAATTTTGGATTTCTGCCTGGTGCTATTACTTCCTTAGAGAAGTCAGCACGTCTGTTTGTGGATCAGACAGATTTGATAAAAAAAATGGTGAATGACTTAGACAATGTGAATGGAGACGTGAGAAAAGCTGTGCTTAATTTTGAGCAAGTTTTGAAACAAAAATGTGGGATATGAAAAGCTGTGCTTAATTTCAGATGTGATATCCGTGAAAAGCCTTTCCCTTTGTCAATTTTCAGCGGACTTAGAACCAATTGACGGAGTTTATTTCAAGAATGCTCCTGTGGTGTCAGTAGTAGTGGAAAAGACCTTTTCAATCATTAAAGCTTTGTTGGCAGACAATAGAAAGTCATTCTCTTTTGAAAATCTGCACATGGTTTCCATTGTCCATTGTAATTCTGAACTCATTGAATAAAAACTGTCTGTTTGCCATAGAAACTGTACAAATATTCAGTTTTAATTTTACGTCTTTTCTGTGTGTTTAAAAAAAAAAGGAATTATTTTGTTAATAAATATAAAATATTCAGTTAGGCACAGATACTGTAAAAATTTAAATTGCCTTTAATTCTTCTGTTGTTCTCTGTTTCTTTTGGCTGTCACTTCTGTATGTGTATGTGTGGGGGTTGTATGGAAGATAGTGCTACTGTCCGGCACAGCTGACAATGTTCACGTCAGCAAGGTCGGGCTTACTGTTAGTGGCCGACAGGTGTGTAAATATATATGAGCGAATGTCATGAGTTCTTTAGGTTGGTCTATATTCTGTTATCACCCACACAACAGTAACGTAAGGTCAAGAAATCCACTAACGGGTAAGACGAATAATGTTTTTCCAACACATACACCGTTTATTGATCACAGCAACATTGACATCACGGATAGTACATTGTCACAGGTTATAAAATGAATCAGATTGCATGAATAGCGAATCAAGGAACAGTCAATTGTTGAAAACGTTACAATGGCAAACATGTGCTAATAATCCATAATGACTTCACTTGTTGAAAACGTTACAATGGCAAACATGTGGTAATAATCCAGAATGAATCTGATCACATAAACAGCGATTCATCATACATTGAATTAGCAGAAATAATCCATAGGGAATTGGTTGCGTAAATAGCAATTCGTCATAAATAGTCATAGCCGATATAATCCATGGTATTTGAATAATCTATTGAATCTCTTCCATTAAATAACACTCTGGACACACTAGCGAGACTATAAACCGTCTCGAAGCTCTCACAGATACCTACTGACCGAGATTATAGTTTCTCAGTACAACTCAGTAAATCTTCGCTCAAGCGCGAACTAACTAAGGTGACCAGACGTCCTGGTTTTTCCGGGACAGTCCCGGTTTTCGACAATGTTTGATAATTTGTCCCGACTTTTTTTCGATGCAATCCGGGACGCCAATTTGTCCCGGTTTTGGACGAATTTGCCAATTTGACATAAATCTCACAGATTTAAAAAAAAATTATTATTCCGTGGCTGACTTGAGGGAATTTTTAATTATTAGTGAACTGGCACCGAAACAGCACAAGAGGTTGTCAGGACCGCGAATTAGTTTTGTAGTTCCAATGTGATATTCGCAGTTATTTGAAATTTTAGGTAGTGGTAAAGTACCAAGATTTTGCGTACGGTATACGTTTATTTAATTTAAACGGTGAACTATTTGTACATATTTTGTTATTGTTGTAAGAAAATGGTACCAAAGCGTAAATGCAGTTTCAATGAAGATTTACAAAAGGAATATCCGTTTATTAAAAAGAGTACATCAAACTTCAATGTACGATGCAATATATGTGCCTCCGGGTTTTCGATAAGCCATAGTGGACGTCACCATGTCACCAGCCTACTGCTATGGAAACACCTGTTAAAGGTAAATTAGGGAATTCAATACCAACAGAAAAAGAACAAATGAAGAGATGGGCTGAGCACTTCATGGAGGTGCTAAACAGACCACCACCAACAGTAACACCTGATTTTAATAATGAAACACTCACAACCACCTTGCCAATAACTTGCGATGAATTCACGCTGGACGAGATCAAACAAGCCGTTAAAAGATTAAAAAATTTTAAAGCTGCTGGAGTTGACGAAATTTCAGGGGAAATGATTAAAGCAGTTAATGACAACAACCTCTTGAGAATTTTAGATATTATAAATGAAGTATGGAGAGAAGAACAACCACCACAACAATGGAAAGACAGTATTATTGTAAAGTTACCGAAGAAAGGTGATCTATCAGACTGTAATAACTGGCGTGGTATATCTCTATTATCAGTACCAGGAAAATTATTATGTTGCATGATGTTAGAAAGACTTAAATTGCATGCTGACGAAAAGATCAGAGAAGAACAAGCGGGTTTCAGGCCGAAACGATCATGTATTGATCAAATATTCACACTAAGAACAATTATAGAAGAATCAGTAAAAAAGGCAATCGCCACTTATTATCACCTTCGTCGATTTTCAAAAAGCCTTTGATAGTCTACACCGCCCATCATTGTGGAAGATACTTACAATCTATGGTTTTCCAACAAAATATGTGAATATAATCAAAGCGCTATATGACAATGCAAGATGTTGTGTTAGAACAAATAAAGGGAATACAGAATGGTTTACAGTAGAAACAGGGGTTAAACAAGGCTGTATTATGTCACCACTACTTTTTGGAATAGCTATTGATTGGGTTATGAGAAACTATACCCACAATGAACAATTGGGTATAAAATGGACAAATGGAAAATTCCTGGGGGACCTGGATTTCGCAGATGATGTAGCATTCTTAAGTTCAACACCAAGACAATCCCAAGAAGCAATAAATAATTTGTGTCATCTCTCGGTTAAAATAGGTCTCCAAAAAAATGCCTCTAAAACTAAAGCTATGAACTTTTCTAACGAGACCTTTGATATCATCTTGAACGGGGAAAAACTACAGAAAGTTGAAAGTTTCAATTTTTTAGGCAGTAAAATGACTCAGGATGGTGACACAACAAGAGAAATCCATACTAGAATTGCTTTGGCAGCTAGCGCCTTCAATAGATTATCTAACATTTGGAAATTACGATCATTGAATATACATACCAAGCTTCGTCTGTTTAATTCAAATGTTATCTCAGTGTTAGTGTTAATATTATCGGCTGTGAAGTTGGAAAACAAAACTCATAACAATTTCATTGGAGCAACATAAGCTGATACATTCGGAGCAACAAATGTCTTAGGGAAAACCTCATGAACATCAGATGGAGCAAGAATTCCAAGACTAATGGAAAGAACAAAAAATGGAAAACAAGACTAATCGACAAATGAGTAGGGAAATATGTCTCCGACTATATAAGGAAAAGACGATGGTCATATATCGGTATACATGGGTCGATGTCCTACGAAGCAAAACAACAGAATACCACTACAGGCGCTCACTTGGGTTCCTGAGGGTAAGAGGAAAAAAGGAAGACCAAAAGAAACACTCAGAAGAACAATAATAAGAGAAGGAAGAACGTTGGGCCTAAATAATGTGCAAGAGCTAAGAGGAGTGGCGTCACAACGAACAACCTGGAGAGCACTGGTTTCTGCCTTATGCGCCGTGTTTGGTGCTTAAAGAATTTATTATTATTATTATAGTGGACGTGGTGATATTAAGAACCACATAAGCAGTGAGAAACATTAAGAGAAGCCGTCGTTATCTGCTGCATCAAGTCTGTCACGATAACCACACTTTCTTCAGAGCTGATAAAATTGGTGACCAAGAAGGAGCAATTAGCTGCTATAGAAGGCGCATTTGCACACCATACATGTGCTACGCAATTTTCAGGTCTATGTTGGATTGGCACATCAAAATTACTTCAGGTTACTTTGAGCCAAAATTTGCATGTGCACGTACAGCGAAAACACCCTGCCATTATTCGAAATGTCATGCACCGTCCATGGTTATTCTAAATGAGAATTAAGGTGTGACCTAGAAAAGTCTAACATTTATTTCTGTACTGACAGATGCAATCCAACCACAAAGAATTCAAGATTTTTTCCTTTGCTTGTCAGATACTTTTTGATCACAGTAATGGAGTGAAAATTAAAATATTAGAGTTAAAGTCATTGCCATGTGAAACATCTGATATTGTAAGTAGTTTTCTTAATGACTGCATAACTAGTTGGATTATGCGCAGCAAGACAACTTCGAAATTCCAATTTTGGAGGTGCTGGAAAGGAAAGGGACAGAACAATGTTTTTAAAAAACTGCAGTTGGGTGTGCAGGTCATATTTTTCCACAACACTGTTCGAACTGCTGCAGATGTACTGGCTGTTGATGTCCCGAACTGATTATTGCTAAAATTTATCTACTCTTCAAATCATACACAGTACGAAGTTGAAAGATTCAAGGGAGTTCTGCCAGTTTGTGGAAACAGACTTCCAGATGATCTTAGGTTATGCTCAGACTAGGAGGCTTGCTCTGCTGCCTGCTGTTGAAAGGGTTCTTCAGATGTTCCTGCCTCTAAAATCATATTTTCAATCTCAAGGACAGATGCCCAGTTTTTTATACAGACATTTTTTGAAAATTATCTATCTGAGGCATGGCTGTGTTTTTGTTCACAGTCAGGCCTTCTCCATTCACACAAAGCAATGCAAAAAAATAGAGGGACAGACGGTCACTGTGTTTGAAAGTCATTGACAGCATCAACAGGTAGAAAACTATTTTGAAGTTCGCAAACTGGAAGACTGATTTCTTGCCATCAAGAGTTAAGCTAATCCTTGAAAAGCTGGAAATGGAAGGACTTCCAAAGGAGGATGTGAAAAAAGTTTCATGCTAGCGTTTCTTCGTTCTATGAAATTAGCTTTCAATTATTTGAATAAAATTGGCTGCAAAAAATTTTCAAGACCTAGAATCCTACAGCTGGGTTAACGCTGAAAAAGAATACCAATTTGGGCAGATATTGAAATATCATCATCACTAGTGATTCAAAACATTACCTTCAGCCCACTTTACAGAAACTGAAATTTATGACGAATATGTCTATATGAAGCAGTTTGTTACTTCTCAGAGCCAAAATTAGTGAATGGAGTGCCAAAAAAAAAAAACATTGCCACCAAAACCCCCACAACGTTGGATTGAAATGGTTTTTCCCACTTCAAAAACAATAATGTGACATTTACAAATATTTTGAAGTTGGCAGAGTTTTTTTTTTCTGTCTACCTGGAACAAATGCTATCACAGAAAAGAGTGTTTTCTTGGATGAAAAAAGTTTATGGGCAAGTGATAAAAACACAGCTAGGTGTTGAAACTTTGAAAGCTATGTTGACAACAAAGTGAACTGTGAGGAGAAAACATGTGTCGAGTTTTTTAAGATGCTGCTTGCAAAGAAGGACCTATTGATAAAAAATCCACTCATATCTGAAAAGTACAGTAACTCAGCTTCACCTTAAAGTAAGGATTATTGAAGTTTTTTCTCTCTTATTAGTTTAAGTAGTCTTTAAACTTATACAGTAAAATGGTATGTTATTCAATGTTATTCAAATATATGTAATATGTAATTGTATATTATTTTTAATTGACATCAACTTGATTTTTCCGGAACATGTCCCGGCTTTTGACCTTTTCTTTACCCTTTTGTCCCGATTTTTTGCATTGAAAATAGGTCAAATCTACTATTTTGTCCCGGATTAGGGTTTTGAAAATATGGTCACACTTAGAAGCTAACAGCTTGAGGTGTGAGCTCATTTCTCACACCGTATCTTCTCCCGGCCAACTACCATTTTTGGGGTTGAACATTTGAACACTTTCATTTTTTATGTAAAAAAAAAAAAACTAATCAAACACATACTCCACTTGAGCTATGTTTCCAAAAATATAGTACACAAAGCACGGGTGCCAATTGTGTGGTTCTTTAAAAAATCATGGGGTTGTTGGTTTTTTTGGTTCTCATAACTTTAAAACGTGCTTACTAGAATGTGTTGTGAGTGTGGGTTTCTGTCTGTTTGGTCTGTGTGTATGTCTTAAACTTCAATATTTTGGTTAAATAAAATAGACTTTCGGTTTGGCACAGAAACTGCCAACAAAAAACAGTTGGTATTTTTCATGTTTTTTCTTGTTTTTGTTTTATTGGTCACTGTGGTAAAAGTGGGATGTTATAAATATTTATAGGGGACTTAGTGTACCCGACTGAGATCAGCTGTGAAGGTATCTGTATCTAATAAGTGTGGTGTATTACAAATGACCTTACTTGCTACCACATTTATACCTCAGTCAGAATTATTCTGGAATATTGTGATGACTACGTTAAATGTCTAGGGTTATGAAAATGATGAAGTGTAAGTCACAACAACAACATACAGATAAACAATTTAATTTATTCCACAACACTTTACAACACTGTGACACTCACACACATATAACACTCTATAAGACTATCTTAAATGAGTCAAGTGTTTAAGTTTAAAAATATATGTATTAATTCTTTCAATAAGGGGTATCCTGATTCAACTACACAGTGAACCAGGAATCACATTCAAATGTAATTACAAGTATTATGTACACAGTTTATATATATGAACTTTGTATTGACATAGTTTATTATTATTATTCTATGTGTGTAATTTGTGCATTAATAATATGAGGTAATACTGGTTTTGTTCAAGCTTGGTTGTTGTTTTTCATCATGACTTCAAGTGTTTGATTATCGGGGAAATAGTATTGGGAAAAGTTCACAGTTCCTGTCATTTGAACCAATTAATTGTCCCTCTGTGTTTACTAAAATGTCAATTTTTGAGGGGGGCACATAATGTTGAGCTACTCTGGCCACAGAAGCTTATCTTTCGTGATGGCGGCAGGAAAAGACTCCTCTGCTCGATTGCTTCACTGTGTTCTGTAGACACCTCACTGGTCGCTATCTGGACCAAGGAGTATGCTGTCAGCCTCTGGATTCAGCAAAACTCAGACCAGGTGCTGCTTCAATAACTAGGACCACAGTCCCTGAAACTAGAAGGTTGTACCTCCTACTTCATAACTAATTTATAATCTATTTCCAGACTGAACACAATACATAACAAACACTGAGTTCAGAGCGATAGGCCAACTGCTAGCTTCATCTGAAACAATTTCCACCAGTATTCTCCTCCTAAATGGTTACTACGCCTCTGCAATTCCAGCATTAGTTCCTTCTAGTCAATAAGATAGGTGTCAGTGTACTGTTTGGCAATTCCATGCAGTTTTACTTTTCTCCGACACCTCCTGTTCAGGTTGGAGCAAGATTTAGGCCTTGCCTCATGTTTGCTACTGAACCACACACATATACAGACATAATTTATCAATTTACATTCAATTTTCATTAAAAAGATATTGAATATATCAAGCTTACCACAATTCATGGAAATAATACACAGATACGTTGACTGGCGATGAATAATGGCACAAATTCCGATCTGCCTCTGTCCCAGACTTTTATTTTTAAAAATATGATCTGGATCTCAACGCACTGTTTCTTAGTAAGTTTATTTTAAAATGTGGCACTGAACTGACGCTCTTAATTGCCTATATTGGCGGGTCTAACCAATCGGGCCATGTTTACACAGCTTTTCAAAAAAAGTGCCCCTACTACCGTTTCCCTAACAAACAAAAAATTAGTATTTATAGTCCGACTAATCGTGTTTAGCCTTACATTTACTTCTATCCAATCAAATAGGATTTTACATGGTGGCCCATTTCCCGTAAAATAGTGGTTTCAAAACATGCCACTGTGCGATTATTTTTTGGTGTTGTCTGACACCCTCACTATTTTCTTTTGGCTATAATTTGTTAATTCCTAGACTATTTGCGTAACACTTAACATATTCTTTGTCAGCAAGTCCTAAGGAACCCAAATATATAAGTTTTAAGGGAGCTAACACCCGTGTGTTACCGGGGCCCGAAAGGGGAGCAAAGAATAGTAACACTGCACCCTACCACGCATGTCGTAAAAGGCGACTAAGGAGGGTATGGGCATGGGGCTGTTTACCCCATCCCGTAAAAACTTCGCACAGTGGGCTGATCACCTGCTTGCCAACCAATCTGATTACGGAAACAATGATAGATTGTTTGGTCTGTTTTTGTTCCACAAAGACGCCACTAGGCGTGGTGGAAACAGCGATAGATTGATCAATTTGTTGTTGCCCTAAGACGCCACTAGGCGTACTGGCCACATACTGCTTTGCCGGTTGGTGGCTAAGGATGGAAGAAGAAGAAGAAGGGAGCTAAGTGGCGGCGTTCAAAATATGTATTTTCTTCTAGGATAGTCGTGCTGTTACCACCTCCTCACTTCCAAACTTTCATGCCGTTTTTCTTCTTCTTTTGTTTCATGCCGTTTTTCTTCTTCTTTTAATAATATCACTGAATGAAATATGACAAAATTATATGTGTTTCTATACATATATTTCGCATGTAATATCTCAGGTAACAAGAAATAAAGAAGAAAATGGCTTTCATGTTGTTTTTTGGCATATGAATATTGTGAAAATCTCTCTCAATCCTTGATTGTCTTTAAATCTTCCGGCCACACGTCTTCCTCTCGTGCACCACACTGTTAGGGTACCACTGCTCTCAGGAGACAAAGAAATGAGTTGACCGCGTCATCAGGTTGCTGTAAGAGGTGACTAATAATAGGTTGTGCATAGATCTGGCAACTTCATCGTATGAAACAAAAATGTAACAGAATCCACCGCTGCAAAAGCACATGTTTGCGTTGGGACATACGAATTGCAATAGGACCAGCTGCAATGCTGGTTCCATTCTTCTCCATCAGCTCCTTGTTCTTGTTCTTGGATTTGCTTTCCTGTGATTTCTATACATTCTCCGGTACAACGCTGCAGCCAAGATATATGCATGAGTCAACATCTTTTGAGAATGTTTCTCCATGTTACAACCTGGCTATCATTAGTCGCGATTATTCTCATATTATCTGTATTTGTCCCTGTGTATTTTCATATCGAAATACCAGGTATTATTACTGTTTACCTGTACGGCTGCCACTTAAACTTATACCTTGAACACATGGGTGGACATCCGACATAGATGGAGCTTAGGAGAGAGTGGGCCCCCTATTACTGGGGCCTTCGGACACAGCCCGATTGTACGACCACTCAGTCACCCCTTGCTTAAACCTGTATGTCTCACCCACACAAGCTGTCATTACTACCTACCTGAATCTAGTGTCCAACAACCAGGGTAGTGTTGAGAAGGTAGAAATGTGAGACGCTATTCCCGCTTTTCGCGCTAAACAGAGGCTAAGCCCAACCTCCCGAACGTTGGGTTGCAAAAGAGCGTTCATCGCGGTTCCCGCAACTTTCGACTTAGCGGGTGCTGAATGAGACGAAGTGGAGATATTGTAGGGACGTAACACGGCTCGTAAACAAAGATGGCTAGTTCACGGTTACCGATGCGATGACAGATTGTTTTTTGTTGTTATTTTTTCACCGAAAATATGGAGAAGGAAGTTTACATAATATGCTGTGTTAAAAATAATGCATGACTTCTTGATGAGAATATACAACATGATATTTAGGATAGATGGATGTGAAAAAAAAATCGAAAAAAAGGTGATTCGTCTTACGAGGACAAAAGACAAAGAAAATAGTCAACGTTACGGCCACAAGGCCTTCGTCAGGGAAAGGAAAGAAAGTGTAGGCTAGACTTAGAACACTTAAGAATCTAAATGCTGCCCGCGAATATATAAAAATAATAAAACCTAGGTACTTGGAGCCCTAAAGTGCATCACAATTGTATCCGATTTCTAATATTTTCTATTCAAAAGCTTCTGAAGTCTGACCCCGACAAGCATGGGAAACAAAGAGCCAAGGATCCAGACCTCCAGGAAGACCCAGAGTCCGCTGGGAGGACAACATTAGAGAATCTTTGAAGGACCGAGGACTAGAATAGAACCAGGCCAGGAGCAAGACAACCGATAAGATAGTCTGGCGCTCTCTCTCTCCCAAACCTCTACACTTTACGGTAGAAGGGGAACGACTAAGTAAGTAAGTAAGCTTCTGAGCTCAGCCCTTACATTTTATGTTCATGTTCTTTGTTACCCTACCCATTCTTCGCTCGACTGTTATATTTCCGTACACTGATACAACAGAGTACACGGATGTAAACATGACATACAGTAGTCCCAACCACCAGACACTCACTTCCTGCGATATGCTGTATTTGGAAGGCGGAGCTTAAAATCCCGCGCTCGCTAAGAGCGTGATGCCTACGCAACATAACCCTGGATATCTCACCTTCGCAACCTGCTTGTGCCATCTGAAATCTATCGTTGCAAATGCAGGTGTAGTTTCCTTCCGTGTTGTTACATCGACTGTGTTTTGGGCAGGTAAAGAGGGTGATGTTGTCGCATTCATCAACATCTGGAAAGTTAAGAGCTATGTCATTTGACTTGAACAGATAACTTGTTACTGCTGATGAATGTCATGAGAGATTATAATACTGATAACTGTGACGAGATGGATATTGGGAGAAGCTCACAGATGAAAAATAATGCAACTCTGAATTAGGAGATAACTGAATTAGGGATTAACTTCCCATTTCCAGGTGATAGTTGTAGAAAGGAAGCTGTGAAGTAAGTCACCGTCTTGCTAGATCTAGCGTATGGTCTTGTGGGGTTCCTAGGTTGATTTATCTTCATTATGAAAATGAAGGGGTTGGGCCCGGTTCGCTTCTGAAGTCTTGACATATGGATATTGATGGACCTACACCCGAGTTTTACCGCCGCTTTATTGATGATGGTATTGGCATTACAGACATGTCTGAGGTAGACCTCCGTCGATTCATTGACTATGTTGGAAATTTCAATCCTGCCATCAAATTCACTTCTGAAATTTCTACGACTTCAGTGAACTTCCTTGACATCACTGTGGACTATTAGCTCTACTGGTCTTAAAAACGTCTGTTTATTATAAGACTACTGTCACGTTGACCGATTATTTTTCTTTCCATCACGTCCCATCTCTTTTATTACTCTTTTAATGTTCTGGTTTCCTCGACATTTTGTATTTTCGTCTCTTTCGGATTCTACCTTCGTGACCCATTTTTCCCCTTGTCAGACCCCACCCCGCGGTTTGTTTACGTTCTGGCCTTCAGCGGTCAGCTAACGATAATGTTACGTCAGCGCACCTGGTGTGTCTGACCAGAAGAATATCTCTTGCGCTCAAAGCGTTTGATCACGAGCCGAGAGGGTTTCTGTGAAGAAAACGGTCTGCTAGCGGGTGGTACCCTTTGAGGCCTGGGTAACCGTTTCATCTTCAGATTTCAGGGGAGATAAACCCGCGGTCGGTCTCTGTGGTTTTATACCCCTTAGACGAACGCAGCGAGCTCTCATAATATTTTGTATTGTCTATCGGGGAAATCTTCTCGCGGTCGTGGCTTCTGATGTATACTTCTAGAATAACCTTTGTCTTACTCTTGATTACGCCAGGCCAGGTGTTCGGGTAGCGTCAATTGTAGACTATAAAATTTGATAGATTTAATAAGTCAGACACACTCGTAAAATATTTCCTGCCCGGGATGACCATTATGAGAATAAGGCAGACGATAACACAGAACTAACTGTTATTTGCCTATGTTCTCGGCATTTCTCGGGGTGAGTAGACAGCTATTATAATATGTATATTCGTGTTAGTTTTTATATATATATCTGATAGGAATGTGACTTGAATTCATTTTGAGGATTTTCTCCCGGTAATTTAATTCAGTGATAGTGTCGCGCCGTCTACCGCCTTAGTTAAGTGGTGCTTAAGCAGTTATGGTTTACAATGGGTTAAAGGTAAACTTACGATAACAGATACTCACTAGGCGTAGAATCAGTCAGTACAGATGCTTATCATGGGTTAAGAGTAGGCTAAAATAACTGTCAGTACTGTAAGGAAATGTCAGAGGTGTGGGTTATTTACTTGAAAAACTGAATAGGGATGTACAGGCGCTATAACTCTGAATTTTAGGAGATAGTCACTTATTCCTTTCTGATAGAAACTTCTAGTGGCTGGGTGGAATCATGATATGCCGATTTGTGTAGCTAGACACTAGTTATACTTTCACAGAAAGCAGCCACCAGATGGAAATATAATTATATCTTATGATTCAGTCACAACTGTATTATTATAGCTAGAACATTGCATTTTCTATGTATTCATTTGTGGGATGTTAATATTTTGTTTCCCCAAAGGGACATACGATTTATTTTTTTGTAATGTCAAATGCTGTAAACTGTTTAATGTAAATTCACTTAATGTTGTAAGATGAATAGCATATCCACTCCGCTGTAACTACAGGGTTAGGTTTCCTGTATGTTGAATTGGGAGAAGAGAGGGAGCAGATTTTGCTGTCAGAACATTTACTGACATGTACATGTGTGTACAAAATGTATTAGCCTATGCGGGCGCATGCTGATAAAATGATAGAGTGGAAGGAACAGGAGGGAGACTTATATGGTTAAAGATAGCCCTAAACTATCGTAGCAATGATTTCAATAATTTAAATCCCATAGAGGAGCATAACCGTTTTGTATAACGTTAGTGTAATTTTATTGGTTGCTTGATGTAAAGGTCGTTTTTTTGGGTCTCAGTTTTCAGGGATACCGAATTGCTAGAGCATACTCCAGTGAGGCGAAGAACGGCATATTCTCTTCGATCTAGAGGGTTTCTTAATACAGCTAGCATCACGAGTTGTCAACCCTAAATACCTGAAACAAAACCTTTTTGTCAACGCCATTCCCTCTAAACTGGAAATAAGCTCACGGTGTGCAACGAGCCAACGCAAAAATCTGAAATCATTTGTTGCAGTAGTAGTTTCCTACTCGCCTATTGGATTACCAGTCAGAGAATTGCGGCTTCCCGCTATCCAGCAGCCCAGCGTCTATAGCAGAATTTAATATCACCAGACTTTGTGTGCCTAAACGGGGCACTCAGTCAACCAACAGTCCAAGCCAGCCCAAACCGGATTTACTACCAAGTACGAAAGATTCTAGCGCCGGATAAGAGCGCTTGGGACCCTTTGTCCTCAAGTAACTTCGTCTTGTGTGTCTCTGGATATATTAAAACCTCGCACATATGATCGGTCAGCCGGAGATAGACAGAGTTCCAGTCCCCCTCGCGCAATTAGGCGTCACCAATGATAGCACCTACATTGAAAGTTTTGTAGGTTTATTCCATCACCTTGAAGGATATCTACATGTAAGACACTTTCTGGAGCTAGCGCATTTGGTCCCACGAAAGCGGACAGACTGACATTCTGTTTATTTTTATTTCTTTGTGTTCTACAGGTTTATGTTGGTGGTCTGTGTGTTCGTTGGGGTGTATCTGCATATTTGTGATTATTGATGTAATTTTATGTTGTTGGTGATGATATGCATTATTTTCATACATTTCTTCTTTAATAAATTTTACTCATTTATTAATGCGCTGTTCACGACCCTTTCATCCATAATTTACATGTTTTAGCTCTTTAGGATAGTCTCTATTTTTTGATAAGAGAAAAGAGACAGAGAGAGCGGGAGGTGCTTAGACTATATAAGTGTGTTGAGGCTTGGAGAGAGATAACTTTTTAATAAATCTTCTCCAGGTTTGTCTCAAATCCACATCCTATTTACACCTTATCTACGTGTAATCTATAACTCTGCCAGCCCACTATCATTGTCGACTTCACTACTATTGTCTAACTCGACAAATACTCTTACACTTTAACTCAACCACGACAAAATGGCTGGCTCGCCGGGATTTTGAGTTACATTTGATGCACTCACAAAATGGGTTGCTCTCCGGGACTCTGAGCTACATCTGCAGCAATTGCAACAGATGAGGTTGCAGTCTGGTATGAATCTCTCACAAGATTCTATCTTTATTCTTGGAGTTTAGTGTTCTGCAGATTATAGGAATTTCTATCCCTAGACAAATCGAACTATTTCTTTTGGAGGAAGTCTGAACAGCGTTTTTCTCCACAGCAATCATAAATCACAAGTTACAATTATTGTTCATGTTACACATGAGACAGCTGGTTAAGGTTGCTGGTATCACTGCTGAGTTTTTGGTTTGAAAATCTGACGACTATTGTTGTAAAAGTCAGAAATTTTTTTTTTTTAAGGGTTAAATATTTTTTTCAGGAGTAGCTCTTTAATCTGAGACAAGAAGCTACAGATAGTCAGTTACTAGCCTGCATCTGTACCATGGGAGGGTGTTCATTCGGATGATAGTAACCAATCCTCTCAATAGCTAAGTACTGACAGAAGTGGAGTGAAGTGGTGATAATAAATTTTACATCACTTAGATTTTTTTTTGAGTTTTTTGGGGTTTTTTTTTTTGCTTGTCGCAATCAGAGTATCTAGAAACTTCTCGATTTTTACAGTTTTCCCATGCTAGCTTAGATTTTATTGATTATTAAGTTAATCAGCACCTAGTGGACTAGATAACTAAGATCTCTAGGTGTATTCTTCTATAGTGTTTGCTTACCCTGAGATAATGGCCGATCTAGCTAAAGTGCATAGGATTGCCCTTGAGGTTGCTAAGTACATGGAGTACCAGGATAGCAAAATCCAGCCCTTTCTAGAATTTGCAGTAAGCATGCAGGATCAATACGAGGTAGACAACTGGTTTAACAGCCGTTTAATCTTGGCATGGTCCTGTAAACAAACTGGGGAGAGCGAAGCATTCCCCCGAAAGTATGTAGAAGAAGCGATAGAAGAAGAGAAGCAATTGGAAACAAAGTGACAAGAAAAGGACAAGCAATGAGAGATAGAGCTAGCAAGAAACAGTACCAGAAATTGGATACTACAAGAAAAGAAAGGGAGCGACAAGAAAGGGCGCAGGCTACACCAAATCAGAACACCAAATGAATGAACTGAAAGCCAAATCCGGAGGATGGAAAACAGATACTAAATGTAGTCACTCTAGTTCCCCTTCTACTGCGCCCTTAACGGTCAACGCCCCTGCAAACCTTGCGCCCCTGAAAGAAACTTGCCTGCTAAACCCGCGCCCCAACTCCAGAAAATTGACTTTCCTTTGGACTTGGATCCGAAGCCCGAACAAGGAAAGAATTTATGTCACGACAGCAAACTTAAAATTACGGGAAAGAGTACGAAACGTTCCCAGGCATGAAAACTGCACAAAGGTGAGAGAGGTGCTAACAAGCATGATAATACGGATTGTTACCGTCTGGCAAGCGGCGAACCCCGAGCCTCTCACGCTCCAGATCGAGCAGCACCGAACCGACACGTGACGTCGAGAAAAGGGAACCCCACCCTATCAAGTCATATTTCGCAAGCTTCCCGGTCGGACAGCGAAAAACCATATGCAGAGGCGTATCCCTCCAACTCATCGATTGGAGAAAGGCGGTGCCGCCCCTTTCATCTCCCTGAGCTGCAAAGGTGCAAGAATAAGTCGCCTGCTAAAAGGGTAAAAGTTTCCAATTCGTTCCAAGGAAGATTGGAAAAACACACCGAGAGTTTTAACTCGGTCACTTCGCGATCTAACGGGATCTCAAACCGTCCAGTCCTTTGCATGCAGACTGCGGAGCCTGTAATCCAGGAAGTAGATCTCGCATTGCAGGACAAAGTGCAACTGACGCCAGTAACTCCCTTAGGGGAGGGCAGGGTTGACGTTTCTGGTGGACACAGGGTTTTAGGCGAAGGGACCCCTGGTACTCCATCTGAGTCTCTCACACTTCTCAGGGCAGAAGACAGTGAGAAAAGCTGCCTTACTACTTTACAAGGAGCTATTGTTGAGAGCTTTGGCTCACTTCATGTTAGTAACGGTAAAGCGACTCAACAAATTCTGCAACTCGCAGAAAATACCTTTCTTTCTCCAAAGATAGAAGCTACTGAACTCTGTTATGATTCAGTAGAACCCCAGAATGCGATCGATTACTCTATGCTTCAGGCAGCAGAGTTCTCTCATTCTAATCGCAATATTTCAGTGGTCTCAAACCCACTGATGGACCGCAAAGTAATCGCCTACGCCAGGCCATTACCGAGAAACTTGATCATTTCCGTTGACCAAGTCAGAATTATGAGTGGCAAGGCAAGGAAAGTTCCAGACCCGCCTTTAGAAGGCACTGGTCTGAAGATTGATCAATGCTCCCACCGAAACAGGGGAGTAGGTGTGGAGAGGAAGGAGAAATATGCTAGCGTTTCTTCGGCCAGCAAACTGCTTCATTTGCCGACTCGCGGTACAGGCGCGTGGAAAATTCCGATAGGCTGCAGCTATCTCAGGTCATTTAAGTAAACGCGCGTGACACGTAAACCCAGAGAGAAACGTAAACACCCCGAGTCCAGCAATGATTTTGCTGTATGTAACAGGCGGACCGAACTGTAGAACCAAGATCAGGTTCACAAGGAAAGGATGTACGTTAGTGCCGACTGGCTTAGCACAATCCATACGCCGAACGTCTACTAGACAGAGGGAAGAAATTAACTCGTAGCCATATGGACAGACAGAAGTTGGATACGACTTTGGCTTATGAGTAGTGGAGGATGTTCCAAGGACATATAACGGACGTCTATGGAAAAAGATAAATTACTGTCCTTTAGTCCGTGGTTCACGAACTTTAAAAAGGGAGGCTAACTTGTCACGTTGACTGATAATTTGTCTTTCCATCACATCCCATCTCTTTTATTACTCTTTTAATGTTCTGGTTTCCTCGGCATTTTGTATTTTCGTCTCTTTCGGATTCTACCTTCGTGACCCATTTTTCCCCTTGTCAGACCCCACCCGCGGTTTGTTTACGCTCTGGCCTTCGGCGGTTAGCTAACGATAATGTTACGTCAGCGCACCTGGTGTGTCTGACCAGAGTAGAAGAATATCTCTTGCGCTCAAAGCGTTTGATCACGAGCCGAGAGGGTTTCTGTGAAGAAACGGTCTGCTAGCGGGTGGGTACCCTTTGAGGCCTGGGTAACCGTTTTCATCTTCGATTCAGGAGAGATAAATTTGTCTATCCCGCGGTCGGTCTCATGGTTCTTACTTTGTGGTTTTGCCCCTTAGACGTCAAACGCAGCGAGCTCTCATAATATTATGTATTGTCTATCTGGGGAATTTTTCTCGCGGTCGTTCCTTCTGATGTATACTTCTAGAATAACCTTTGTCTTACTCTTGATTACGCCAGGCCAGGTCTCCGGGTAGCGTCAATTGTAGACTATAAAATTTGATAGATTTAATCAGTCAGCACACTCGTAAAATATTTCCTGCCCGGGATGACCATAATGAGACTCAGGCCAACGTTAACACAGAACTGAATGTTATGGCCTATGTTCTCGGCATTTCTCGGGGTGAGTAGACAGCTATTATAATATGTATATTCGTGTTAGTTTTTATATATATATCTGATAGGAATGTGACTTGAATTCATTTTGAGGATTTTCTCCCGGTAATTTAATTCAGTGATAGTGTTGCGCCGTCTACCGCCTTAGTTAAGTGGGTGCTTAAGCAGTTATGGTTTACAAATGGGTTAAAGGTAAACTTACGATAACAGATACTCACTAGGCGTAGAATCAGTCAGTACAGATGCTTATCATGGGTTAAGAGTAGGCTAAAATAACTGTCAGTACTGTAAGGAAATGTCAGAGGTGTGGGTTATTGACTTGAAAAAACTGAATAGGGATGTACAGGCGCTATAACTCTGAATTTTAGGATATAGTCACTTATTCCTTTCTGATAGAAACTTCTAGTGGCTGGGTGGAATCATGATATGCCGATTTGTGTAGCTAGACACTAGTTATACTTTCACAGAAAGCAGCCACTAGATGGAGATATAATTTATATCTTGTGATTCAGTCACAACTGTATTATTATAGCTAGAACATTGCATTTTCTATGTATTCATTTGTGGGATGTTAATATTTTGTTTCCCCAAAGGGACATACGATTTATTTTTGTAATGTCAAATGCTGTAATCAGTTTATGTAAATTCACTTAATGTTGTAAGATGAATAGCATATCCACTCCGCTGTAACTACAGGGTTAGGTTTCCTGTATGTTGAATTGGGAGAAGAGGAGCAGATTTTGCTGTCAGAACATTTACTGACATGTACATGTGTGTACAAAATGTATTAGCCTATGCGGGCGCATGCTGATAATTGATAGAGTGGAAGGAACAGGAGGGAGACTTATATGGTTAAAGACAGCCCTAAACTATCGTAGCAATGATTTCAATAATTTAAATCCCATAGGGGAGCATAACCGTTTTGTATAACGTTAGTGTAATTTTATTGGTTGCTTGATGTAAAGGTCGTCTTTTTGAGTCTCAGTTTTTAGGGATACCGAATTGCTTGAGCAGACTCCAGTCAGGCGAAGAACGGCATATTCTCTTCGATCTAGAGGGTTTCTGAATACAGCTAGCATCGCGAGTTGTCAACCCTAAATACCTGAAACAAAACCTTTTTGTCAACGCCATTCCCTCTAAACGGGAAATAAGCTCACGGTGTGCAACGAGCCAACGCAAAATCTGAAATCATCTGTTGCAGTAGTAGTTTCCTACTCGCCTATTGGATTACCAGTCAGAGAATTGCGGCTTCCCGCTATCCAGCAGCCCAGCGTCTAAGCAGAATTTAATATCACCAGACTTTGTATGCCTAAAGGGGGCACTCAGTCAACCAACAGTCCAAGCCAGCCCAAACCGGATTTACTACCAAGTACGAAAGATTCTAGCGCCGGATAAGAGCGCTTGGGACCCTTTGTCCTCAAGTAACTTCGTCTTGTGTGTCTCTGGATATATTAAAACCTCGCACATATGAGCGGTCAGCCGGAGATAGACAGTCTTCCAGTCCCCCTCGCGCAATTAGGGGTCACCAATGATAGCACCTACATTGAAAGTTTTGTAGGTTTATTCCATCACCTTGAACGATATCTACATGTAAGACACTTTCTGGAGCTAGCGCATTTGGTCCCACGAAAGCGGACAGACTGACATTCTGTTTATTTTTATTTCTCTGTGTTCTACAGGTTTATGTTGGTGGTCTGTGTGTTCGTTGGGGTGTATCTGCATATATGTGATTATTGATGTAATTTTATGTTGTTGGTGACGATATGCATTATTTTCATACATTTCTTCTTTAATAAATTTTACTCATTTATTAATGCGCTGTTCACGACCCTTTCATCCATAATTTACGTGTTTTAGCTCTTTACTATAGTCTCTATTTTGATAAGAGAAAAGAGAGAGAGAGAGAGCAGGAGGTGCTTAGACTGTATAAGTGTGTTGAGGCTTGGAGAGAGAGAGATAACTTTTTAATAAATCTTCTCCAGGTTTGTCTCAAATCCACATCCTATTTACACCTTATCTACGTGTAATCTATAAACTCTGCCAGTCCACTATCATTGTCGACTTCACTACTATTGTCTAACTCGACAAATACTCTTACACTTTTAACTCAACCACGACAACTACTGACGCTCACGGTTTCCTTCTTTATACTTCATCGCATCCTCTTAGTTGTAAAAAATTCCATTCCCTTTTCTCAACTTCTTTGCTTGCGTCGGTTATGTCACGATGACGATGATTTCCATCAGCGAGCTCAAGAGATGCTCGAGTTCTTTCGCCAACGTCTTTATCCAGAACATGTTTTATCTGATGCTCTTTATCGTATCAGACGCGTCACACGTCAGATTGCACTCACTACTAAACCTTCTGTCCAATCTGACAGACTCAAACTGGTTCTAACTTTCCATCCTCACTGTCTGGCGGTGAAGAGAATTCTGTTTCGACATCTGCCTATTCTCCACTCTGATCCTGATACCAGAGAGTTGTTTCGTGATACACCTTTGGTAGCATATCGTAGGGATAGGAATTTTAGGGATATTCTTGTACACAGTCGTCTGCGACATACTAGCCCTTCATACTTTGGTACTAAACCGTGCCAACGCCGTATATGTAAGAGCTGTCCGTTTGTACTCCAAACTCAGACAGTCACTTTTCCGAAAGGAAAATTTATCATTAGAGAGTCTTTCACGTGCGAATCCAGAAACCTTATTTATGCTATCATCTGCAAGAGGTTCGGCATTACCTATATTGGTGAAACTGGCAGGCGTTTGGCAGACAGGTTTCGTGAGCACTTGAATGACATCTATCATGGCAAACATTTACCGGTAGCCAATCATTTCAATAGGCCTGACCATTCAGGTAAATCCGATATCCCTGTCACGGCCCTCCGTTCACGTGTCGGGGATGGACAGGGCTCGCTTTTTATTAGAGAATCGTCTTGTTTTTCAATTGGGCGTTTTATGTCCTGAAGGTCTCAATGTTCAACATCATTTTGCATAAATTCTGGTAGCTTTTCTATCTCTTTCATTCTTCTTTATTCGTTGTTTTTTCGATCTATCTTCTTATGTTTTGGTTTTGGTTCGTTTCATATCCTTTTTATCTCTAAAAATTGTCACTATCTTATACGTCACTTCCTTCGAGATTTCTTGGAGAGAGGACTGCGATCTTGTGTATTCCTAGCATTTACAGTTCTAGCTAAGTGACTTGTTCCGAAGTTTTGTTCATTCTTTTTTTTCGTTTCGTTTATTATTTAATTTCTTGCTTCGGTATTTCTGTTAGGTTTTTCGATTTTCTTGTGTTATCATTGTACTTTTTCCATCTGCTTGTATCGCTCATTTTGCATTGTTTCTTATCATCGTATGTTTTTATAGTACCTATTACTATATGTAATTCTTGTCTTTGTCACCTGTTTGTGGCTGACGAAGGGTAAAACCCGAAACGTCCCTTGTCTCATGTGAACTGTTATTTGTAAAACTGATTCAATACCTTTTTATTAGTTTATAAACTTAAATTCGCTACAATAAATAATGTCCTGAGAGATGTTGATACCTGGTACTAAAAACGAATGTCCAGAGAGATGTTGATACTGACAACGAATGTCCAGAGAGATGCAAAGACGATAGCAACAGCATAAACGACTGGTGATAAAGATAATGATAACAGTGGATATAAAGAAGTGTGCGGGTTATTCACCTTGTATCACCGACGATGCTGATGACCATGGAGAATTTATCGACAATATTACAATATTACTTTTTACCTTCACAGATTCCACCAAGGGTCACCACATATCCGCTCAAACACAAACAGTGGTAGCTTCCTAAAGTATTGTTACACTGGCTGTTGTCAGGACAAATATTTTTAATGGCGCACTCGTCAATATCTGAGGATAACAATTTACAATTATTTTCAAAAGAAGATCAAATACAATTAAACACAAATAACATTATACGATATAGAAAACAAGGCAGCATACACGAGGAGCAGGATATGAAGAGAAACTGCTGCTGCTGAATGGGACGAACTTTGAGAAAACCTGTTGACAGCATTACAAGGCATTCCTTGTTCTGGAATCTCAAGGCCTAGAATAATACAGGGAGTGAGGATGTTTCTCCAAGTGCAGTCTGGCAAACTGCTGTCGCTTTTTTCTCATAATGTTTGTTTTTGTCCATGTGTATTTTCAGACCAATATACTAGGTATTATTACTATTTACCACTGACGACAAGAATCGAACACGTACCAGTGGAACGACAGATGAGACAAAACACTGGCGATGGATAGGACACACATTGAGGAAACCAGTACCAAACAGTTTTTGTATTGGAAACCCCAGCCTAAGAGAGGTAGAGAGAGAGAGAGAGAGAGAGAGAGAGAGAGAGAGAGAGAGAGATATCAAAGAACACACACAGAAGAAATATGAAGACAGATATAAAGTGGGTGAAGAAAACATAGAAAGGGCTTGAGCGGATGGCACGGGACAGGAAGACTTGGTATAAGGTTGTTGAAGGCTTATGGGCCTTTGAGAACTTAAGGGTGATGATGATGATTACTGTCTATCCCCATGACTCCAACTTCATTACTTTAAACCTGTATGTCTCACTTACACAAGCTGTCATTACTACCTACCTGAATCTAGGGTCCACAAACCAGAATATCTCACCTTTGCAACCTGTCAGTGCCATCTGAAATCCATCGTCGCAAATGCAGGTGTAGTTTCCTTTCGTGTTGTTACATCGACTGTGTTTTGGGCAGGTAAAGAGGGTGATGTTGTCACATTCGTCAACATCTGGAAAGTTAACAGCTATACAATTTGACTTGAACAGATAACTTGATACTGCTGACGAATGTTTGAGAGATTATAATACTGATAACTGTGACGAGATGGATAATGGGAGAAGTTCCCAGATGAGAAATAAGAGTTGTTGACACTGATAACGAATGTCCTGAGAGATGCAAAGACGACAGCAACAGCGTAAACGGCAAAGACATGAGGGTACTACTGATAATGGTAGTGGCGATACAGAAATGTGGTGGCAATTCATCATTGAGTGCACATGATGATGATGACTGAGAATTCATTGACAAAATAACAATACTATGTTTTTACCGTGACAGATTCCACCAAGAGTCAACACATATCCGCTCAAACACAAACAGTAGTAGTTTCCTAAAGTATTGTTACAAGTACACTGGCTGTTGTCAGGACAAATATTTGTACTCTCGCACTCGTCAATATCAGGCGATAACGATTATTTTCACAGAAAGATGAACAGATGGAACAGAAGAGAATAACATTATAGAAAACGTGGCAGGGTTAAATATCAGTGGAGCTGGATACGAGGAGAAAACTGTGGCGCTGATAAGGATACACATTGAGAAAACCTATTGATAACATTACAAGGCAGTTAGTGTTCTGAAATCCCCAGGGCAAGAATAATACAGAGACAAAAAAAAAAAAAAAAAAAAAAAAAAAAAAAACACACACAAGAAGTCAGAAATTAGACACAGACATGAGGGGATGAGGCCCCCCTGTAATTACCGGGGGTCTCTGAGGTCACAAAGCAGGAGTAGGATTACTACTGCCTTAGACGTGTCGTACATGGCGACTAAAATGAGGTTGGGCATGCAGCTGGGAAGCTCATCATACAAAAACTAGTTGCTATAGAAACCACCATTACAAGAGCATGTCATGCAGACTTCCTGAAATGGGGTCAGCTGTTGTGGTGGTTCCGTGTTTCATTAGGAGCGACAAAGAAAATGTTGATGAAGGGAATAAATGAAACATGGTAAAGCCTTGAACAGACAGCACAGAACAGAAAGGCTTGACTTGTATCTATAAAAGTCCTATGGTCCCCACGGTGCGTAAATGTAATCAGTGATATTATAGATTAGAAGCGCAAAACTATCAGAATATAAATAGACATGATCACTTAACTATACACAGAAAAGTCACCGCTCTTAGCGACACTACCTTCACACAGGCCTAGATTCCTCACGTCATCATGTCAGCATATATCAAAAATACGTCCGACAAGGGAATATAGGAGCAAGGTAATTTTTCCACGTCCGACAAAGGAATATAGAAACAAGGTAAGGTATTTTCACCGGTCGACAGACAGAAACAAAGTAATTTTCCATGTTCGACAAAGGAGTATAGAAACAAGGTAATTTTCCACTCCGACAAAGGACTATAAAAAACAAGGTAATTTTCCACGACCGACAAAGTAATATAGAAACAAGGTAATTTTACACGTCATACAAAGGAATATAGAAACAAGGTAATTTTCCACGTCCGACAAAGGACTGTAGAAACAAGGTGATTTCTTTTATTTTGACACACCTTCTACTTTAATAATATAATGATGTCATTCTTCTGCTGTGTGCTAGCGTGGTGTGAGGTCTTCTTGATATACACATCAGCGATGGATTTCAATACCAGTACTATCAGTAGTGTGCTACACTGCTTTTAAGGAGGGCTGTGCATGGAATAAGCAAGCTCATCAAGGAAAACAGATTACAACAGAAACAACTGCGGATATTAAGTGTACCCGTACAAGTTTTCTGCACAGTAGCTAACTACTGTACAGCCTCCATGCTTCTCATGGAGCGAAATGAAAAACAGCAGAAAGTCAAATGAAGAAATAGAACATATACAGGATTAATTCTTCTTCTTTGTTCGCTCCTATATAACCACATTAAGATCGTCTCATAAAGTTGGCGGTCTGTCTCAGCCTTCTCTCATCGCCAAATACTATTTCCATCAAAGGGGTTGATGAAGGTCATTCTATCCATCTGGACTTGTCGTGGAAGAGGAATAAGAAAGAGAAGGAGCAAAGAAGACGACATAAAAATTAAAAACATTTTAAACTAAAAATGTAGTTGTTACTGAAAACCAAATTCTCTCCCGTAAAGAACTTTGAAAAACGACTGATACAAATTTGCCGCTATTCAAATTAATAAATAAAACCCGTGTATAGCATTACAAGGCTGTCCTTTTTTCTGGAAGTCTCAGGGTAAGAGGAAGTAGAGAGAAACCAAAAAAACACAGGGAGAAGAGAACTGGATACAGACATGAAGAGGATGAAGAAGAGATGGAAATACCTTGAGCTGATGGCACGTGACAGGAAGACTTTACGTAAGTTTGTCCAAGGCCCAAGCTCCCTGGGTAGTTGAAGGATGATGATGATAAATCTATTATACAGTCATTAAAATAAGAAAAGCCAACCTAGGACGAAAGACAACAAAAGACAAACCTTGACAAATCTCTGATTCCATGTGGAAGCCTGGCAGACACAAGCAGGTATAGCTACCAGGTGTGTTGCTGCACTGACTGTTGTCTGGACAGGTATAAGCGCTATGGTTACTGCATTCATCAATGTCTGAAAATTGCAAAACATCGTCATAATATAACCGGTAACTCCAGCTAAGATCTTTCTATGTCTTCTTCTTCATTTTTATTTATGTCTCCAGTTCTGTTCTCCATGTGTTTGTCTGTCTGCCACAACTTCTTCTACCTTATGGATTCTAGAAAAAAACGGACTGCCCAGTAATGCTACCAACAGGTTTTCTCAATGTATATCCTATTAGCGGCTTGTCTCTTCATCATATCATCTATTCCTCTGGCACTTGTCTGGTTCTTGTCATCAGTTCCACATTAGTGTTCTTGTCATCAGTTTCTTCTTCTTCTTCTTCGTAAAATCTCAGACGTCCACTTGAATGTTCTCAAAGAAAGCAGTAGTCAGTTTGAGGCTATTTGAATCCCTGTAAAGCTTTTCCACGAAAGGAGCTGGCGTCGGCCATATGCGCTTTGTCTGCTCTGCATATAAGGGGCAGCTTTGAAGCAGATGTTCAGCAGTCATTTTATCAGTGCCACAGTTACACTGATCGGTAGTTCCTATCTTTAGCTTGTTGAATAGATGGTATCTCAATCTGTTGTGGCCAGTGTGGAGTCTGAAGATTACCACTTGTTCTCTTCTGTTGAGCTGTCATCAGTTCCACATTAGTGATCTTGTCATCAGTTCCACATTAGTGATCTTGTCATCAGTTCCACATTAGTGATCTTGTCATACCACTTCAATCTTTCTATTGAACACAATCATCAAGTTACGAAAGTATGTAGCTATTTGGTTGTTGTTTTTGTTGTTCTCTTTATTAGACATCCATACAATAGGACTGTCTTGTCAAGATATCAGCAAGAGGAAAGATGCGTCCAAGAAAGGAAAATTATGTCACATTTTTTATTTGTCAGGATGTACTTTCTGTACTGTTTATACAGCGACGACACGAATCTAGACCTGTGTAAGCCGTGTATTGTGTCTTGTGAATACAGAAGTCATGGCGTGGAAACAAGTGTTCTGTGAAGTTCTGACACTTTTCTTATACTAAACCTGAAAACACTGGTTATTATAGAAGCGTTGTAGAAGGTACGTCTGACAATGAAATATAGAAACAAGATAATTTTTCTACTTCCGACAAAAGTACAGGGTGTCCATAAAAGATTGTACCCTTTTCAAAAAATGTATTCTCGGCCCCATGATGTGGTACGAGGATGCTTTTATCAGAAAAGTAAGATAAATCTCTCAAGTGAAATAGCTTGAGAAAATGATCAGATTATATTCCCTGCCTTCCCACGCCTTCGTTTGTTATGAGCTATCAAAAAAACTCCAATCATATTCAAACAGGCGGGTTATGGGGCAATTTCAAAATATTCCGACATCGGATAATTTTGAACGTAAGGCAGAGGTCAACTCTCCCATATATGGTAATAAGATGTCCGATGCCCTTGTGTACAAATTTACAAACTCGCCGGTAACCGCATATGACCATGTGTTCGAGATGTAGCAATCTTACTTTTATCTAAAGTAATCTTGTCATGCATGTCTGTCTGTAAGTTGTCTCCCCTTTTCCAAGCTTTGGTGATGCGTGCACCCATGTCTTATCGGTGATTAAGCCGATAGCGCTGGCCGATGTACGTGTTAATCTGCCGCGCCTATAGCCAACAAATCTGGGCAGCGCCAAGCAAATGTGATTATTATCACTCACAGGGAGTGTCGAATGATTTGATAAAATCAAATATCTGCTACTTAGCAGAAAAATAACGAAGAAAGAAAGAAAGGAAAGTGCGAACCTTGAGAGCAAATAATAAAAATCAGTACCACATATGTACCGATACTGCCGGAGTGAAACAAAGATCGATAGGGGCCGCCCCGTTTTGTCACAGCTACAGAAACAACAACTGTCAGAAAATATTAAGAGAAGTGATGCAAGTGTCCTGCAAAATTGTTAACTACAGTGTTGGTCCCCGTGTTCCCCAGGGAGCGAAACACAAAATTAGAAAATCAGCTAAAGAAGGAGACCTTCATTATCATTGTATTTGTGCTCCAAACGGAGCATGGAGTCATCACTGCAGCTGGTCCCCTTGATGCAGGCATCAAGCGATCACATATTCTTACATCAGTGGTTTCTGTATCAATTTGTTTTACATGGTGAAATTGTCAGCTTCATCCACAACATCATATTTGTTGTCTAGTACGATCTACCTGAGGGGGCAGTAGCCTATTCTTTCTTCGTTAGTTTACAGGCCCCAAGGATTTACACCGAGTAAATACATGATATAAAGGAATAATTATTCTTTATTGTTCACTCTCATATTCTTCTTCTTCCGTCCTTAGCCAAAGACCGACCAAGCAGTCAGAGGCCATCACGCCTTGTGGCTTAAGGAAACGATATCTCATTTAAAGAGTTTGATGAAGGTCAGTTTACGTCGCTCGTGGAAGAAGAGTGAAAAAAAGAGAAGAAGCAAGGAAGAGAATATAAACACTAAAAATATTAATAACCAAAGATGCAGTTACTGAAAAGTTCTTTCCTTTAAAACATATTAAAAATAATCGTCACACTTGTGCCGTTATTCAAATTATTAACTATTCACGAGGGAAAAAACAAAAGCCAAGATAAAAGACAACAAACAATACACCTTGACAAATCTTGGATTCCATGAGGAAACCTGGCAGGCACTGGCAGTTGTAGCCAGCAGGCGTGTTGCTGCACTGACTGTTGTCTGGACAGGTATACGAGCCACGGAGACTACATTCATCAATGTCTGAAAATGGCGAAACTTTATCAAAATAAAGACAGTAACTTAATTAATTCAAATATATGAATTTGTGAAAAAAAGTGCATCAAGAAAGCAACAATATATTTTACTTGAATAGATCGTTTAAATACGGCTTGGAAATATTAACAGTTGCAAACAAAATATGTCTAAGCCTTTCAACTATTGTTTGTGCAGCCAGTTTCTAATTCTGGTAAGTAACAAACAACAGTATGGCGTCTTATCTGTGAATCACAGCTGTGGTCGCCCAACTGTTCTTTTGCCATCTGCCAGTTGTCCGTAGAAAATATCTTTCTGGATGCGACCATCTTCCATGCGGCGGACATCACCAAGCCAGCGTAGTCTGAGCTGTCTAAGCAGTGTACACATGCTTTGAAGGGCCAGCACGTGACAACACCTCGACATTTGTCACTTTGTCCTTCCACGAAATACCGCGGATGTGGTGTAGACACTGTAGATGGAAGGTATTGAGCCTTCTTTCTTGCTTAGCATAGGTTGTTCATGTCTCGCTGCCATATAGAAGTGTGCTGGTGTCGCTGGCGTTATAAATCGCAGCTTCGATTTTCGTTGTGAATTTGGAGTTTCCCCAAACACATCGTTGTGGGGCGGGCAAAGGTAGCTGCAGCTTTGCGAATGCGGCTGTCAATTTTTGTGTCCAGAGAGAGTTTGTCGTTGATGGTAGACCATAAGGATGTGAAGTAGTGCACCACTGTCAATTCATAGCTATCGATAGTGATACATGGTGCAACACCCAAGTCCTGACTCAGCTAATTTGTTTTCTTTAGACTTCTTGTGAGGCCAAAGTCCTTGCATGCGTGGATGAAGCGATTCATCATGCTCTGAAACTCCTGTTGACTTTCAATGACGACTGCTGCGTCATCAGTGAATAATAAGTCTCTTATGGTGACCCTTCTGATGTTTGTTTTTGCACTCAGCCTTGCGAGGTTAAACAGTCTGCCATCTGACCTAATGTGAAGGCATATTCCTTCAGTTGTATCTGTGAATGCACGTTTTGAGAGCAAGACAAAGAAGATCCCGAAGAGGGTTGGAGGCCAGAACTCAGCCATGTTTAACGCCACTGTGTATGCAAAAGGGCTGCGATGTGCTTCCAGCAAATTGTACTGTTCCCTTCACTTTCATGGAATGACTATTATTTCCACCAATTTATCGGGGCAGCCTATTTTCAGGAGGATTTTGAGGAGCCCATCCCTGCTAACCAGGTCAAATGCCTTTGTGAGGTCTATAAAGGCGTTATTTAAAGGGCTTTTCTGCTCTCTTGATTGTTCCTACAGCTGGCGGAGAGAAAAGACCACGTCTGTTGTTGATCTACCAGCTCCGAATCCACACTGCAACTCTGGATATATGTGCTCAGCTAACTTGTGTAGTCGCATTAAGATTACTGTGACAAAAACCTTACCAACAATACTAAGAAGAGAGATACCTCTGTAGTTATTGCAATTACTTCTGTCTTCTTTATTTTTATATAGTGTTACAATCTTGGCATTTCGCATGTCTTGGAGAATAGTTGTCTCTTCTCAGCACTGGCACAGCACCATATACATCATTTGATTAGATCGGAAGGAATCTCATCACTGCCCAGTGCTTTGCGAGAGGCCAAGCTATCGATGGTTCTTCCAATGTTGGTTCAGCATTGTTGCGTGCATATTTTGACGCACATATTACAAAAATACGATATGGCTATTTAATATGGAAAATATATATTTGCATTCATTTGTGTATGAAAATGCTTCCTCTGGTAAAGCTAGATAATTCATGATTGATTTACACTTTTGATTATATGAGTGATCTTTCTTGATATTGATTCGGCGCATGGATATTGAATTCATGTCCGTTCTTATTTGTTCGGGCCAGAAAATAGATTAATTTTGCTTGTTATGTTTATGGCCTGAATTCATGTGTACTACTTGTTTAGTGCAAGAAGATTCAGTCGTATATTGTATACCTTTGTATGTTCAGGTCGGACTATATTCTTTCTGCCGGAATCTAGCGCAGGTTTTCGTAGTCCTACTGGGTTGTGAAGAGTTCCGATAATGTCGCCAAGAATGGCTGAGTGCTTTTTCCAGGGCTGGTACTGTTTAAGGTTTAACAGTGATTCGTAGATGTTTTTCCAGGAGAAGTTTATGTCTCTGCAAGAGTCTATTTGTCAGAGATCCTCCTCATATGTGTGATTCGGACTCCAGGTAATGCCAGACCCTATTTTTGATGATCTCGAGTCGGTTAGACCTAGATGGAACATTGTGCTTCGTATCTCTAGGGTCGTGTTTGTATCGACGAAGATGACAGGCTGTCACGTAGGTCTTTATGTCATTAAATTACCTACATCTTCTTCCTATTCTCTCACCCTAATCCTTTCATTTATATTCTTTCCATACTTGTTTTTCCTGTATTTTTCGCATCACTCGGTTGCGAAAAATATTTTGTTCAGTATTTTTAAACTTTACCTGTTTCTTTCTCAAAACTGAGAATCGCGCTAGGACGATATTACGTAGATGTCAGGGCTGCAGGGCGTCAGAAGGCGTGATAAGTCCGTTCGCTGAACATAGGACGTAGACAATCGTCTACATTCTCACCGAGCGCGCGAGCTTCTTCTCGGCATAAGTCCCGGTGAGGCGTGATACATTACATCTGTACCGGTCAGTATTCAGACATTTGTCTGAAAAATCCCAAACTGACACGGCGCTCACTGTGGGCCATGGTCAGCTGTAGTGTGAAAACTGCCCTGCATTGGAGACAGGTTGTCTGAGATTTCGCAACTGACACGCAGAAAGTGGCAGTTTACGACAGCCTCTTCTAGTTACGTAGTTGTTATGAGAAAGGGGAAATTATTTCGTTTTTGCGAAATAAACGTTCATCTCTTTGTCTGGGATTTGCAACTCACTCGTACTCTCGGTCACTGATGGCAGTTACGTCACGCGTTAAGCTGACGTAAATGTTGGGAGTAGGGGAGATAATTTCGCTTGGCGAAATAGGTTGGGGCCCTTTGTCTGATTTTAAGATATTGGCCCGAGTTTGAAACTTTTATTTCATTCTCGCTCCTATATTCGCAGTAGACAGGTTGTTCGAAACAGAATAGCTGTTAGCGAAGTTTCTCAGTTTGTTTCGGCAATTTGTCGAACTTCTAGACTTCCTTAAATATTCAGCATATAATTCTTAAGTTGTGCGACTACCTGTAGTTCTGTGTGAGTGAAACGGTGGTACCAAACTTTACCAGCGTTCTAGTACGTGAACTTTATTTGGGAAGAAACAAATCACTTTCATTACCTGAACTGTAACAGTTAAATGAAGTAAGAGGCCTTCGCGCCAGAATTAATTCTTCCAGAATAACTCTTCAGTACAATTCAGCCCGTTGTGGCAAGCAAAGATCAGAAACATTCCGACAGAGTTTTGACTAGTACTGTGGCGACCAAATATAGTAACTTCCTGAAAGTAGACACCGATCCGACATTCCTTAAATTCTAGAAACCAAAGCTAATGACATTGTGCTCTGCTAACTTTCGTGCCTGGACAATATTTTATGTGACTTAATCAGACATTCGAAAAAATTAGAACACCCAAGGAATCGTTCCCTGAGAGTTTAGTACGTCTTTTGGAACTGGGGATTTCTTGGTCAAGGACTGCATTTTTCGGGTCTGTGTGAAGGTCCTAGAATTGAGTATGTTCCCAGAGGCAGCGAGCAAAGTTGTGAGTATAACTGCATGGCCATGGCTGAATGAATGAGTGTACGCCGATCAGAGTGTTATTTTACAGTTATAGATTGTCACCCATTTACTGTCTTAATTCTTTTTGTTTAACCTGCAGAATGTGTTACTATTTGCTAGAGTTTCTTTACTTCTTAGGCTAAATCAGATTATTCAACTCTGTGCATACATTTACGAGAAAAGAAGAAAAACTCTTAGCCTAAACCCTACGTATCTATAACTCTTTGGGCCATCATCTGTTCTCTTAACGGGGCTGTGGGCTAAACCTAGAGCTAAGATCATAACGGGGATATCATCCTTGTAGCATTTTTCTTAAATTTTATGACTATTTGTATATGTTTTTCCTTGATGTATTTTTGGTGTTGTGAGAAGATTTTTTTTGATGATAATAATAAAAAAAATCTCTCTCTTGAACTAAATCAGTGCGTTGGTCAGCTCGTTCAAATACATATAAAATCATTTGTTATAGATTTTCCACGTCTGTGTGTTTAACTGTCGTCACGTGTATGTGCGTGCCCGTGAGTAGATAGAATTATATGTAATATATATGTGGTTTAGACTGTCGGACTCTGTAAAAAACGTTGTAGAGGATAGGTGAGAGAGAGAAGAATTCTTCTCGCTTTTCAGTGACAGCCTCTATACCACAGTCTATCATCTCATCACTCGTGGAATCTATTTTCATTTTTTTCTAACTCCCACCGTGACTATCACTCATTTCAAGCTATTCAGAAGGGACCAACCCAAGTCTTAATACTCCTATCCGAAGATCTACGACAAATGGGTTCTCGTCCGTAGGATTTTTGAACTTAGAATAGGAAGACGAGTACGACAAATGGGCGCTCGTCTATCGGGATTTTTTAACTTAGAATAGGAAGACGAGTACGACAAATGTGGACTCGTCTATCTGGACTTTGAACTTAAGATTCTTTATTCTGAAATAGAGTAAGGGTGTGATGTCTTGTGAGTTGTTATATCTTTAAATAATTTATCCCCTAGACTAACGATCTGTTTACGGGCGTGCTGATCACACAAACTGATAATTTTTTCCACAGCATTAAGAAGCATTATACATTTGGTTTACAGGTGGATTTTATCGGAATATATGTTATTGTTGATTTGTAATACTAAGCGCTGGTAAAGTTTTGTGAGTGTATAACATTCACAAGGGTTCTGAAGAAGTAGGTGTTTGAGCAAAAGCTAAGGAGTGCGTTTCGGACTTTTGTCCAGATTAATTGCCTCCCTTACCCTAACTGTCTTCAGGGGTGAAACTCGATAGTGGATTTTTTTTTTTTTTTTTCTTAACCAGCGGCACTTGGGCTTTCAGCCCTTCGGCCCAATGATATGTCATTGCGAGGCTGGGGAACCTGAGGTCTTTCCTTCCAACCCGGTCAGGAGCTTCGCTCCTTCCCATCCACAGAGGGTTTATCACAGGAGCCGTTCAGGCTATTCAGTCAAATTTCCGGCCGTAAACATTTCTTCAAACGCCGACGCCCGGGTTTGAACCATGAACACCTGGTCGCCAGTACAACGCCGAAGCCATTACACCAGCGCGGCTCCAAAGTGGATAAAAATTAAGGGATTATTTTTCTCTTTAATTTTTGCAATAATTATTTTGCTTTTCCACTGTAGCAACTTATTTTTCAGAAGTAATCTTAACTACCATTTAGTTGGCGTAGTCGTGTTTTGCATTAGGTGCTTTATTGCCGATTAATAGCAGCGATAGTTAGATTTTTATTTTTGGAGGAGGTATCCCAGGGTTAAGGATATCATCTTTTGATTTTTGGTAAATTTTTTCTCGTAAGTGGTAGGAACCAGGTTATTCTTTTTCCTATTTTCTATCTCCACGTGTCTCAGTCACTGACATAATATGGCCGAGAGGGCAAAACTTAGACAACTCCTCAGGGACGAAGCGAGAGAGGAGGGACTGGAAGGAGAGGAAGCGAAAGCATTTGTCAGAGACGAACTTGAGAGATATGATGCGGAGAGGAAAGCAGCTGAAGCTAAAGAGCAGAAGAAGATGGACGAGGAAATGGATATCCGCAGGGAGAGAGAAAAAGAGAAGGAGAGACAGCATGAGAGGGAGAGGGAGGAGAGACAGCATGAGAAGGAAAGGGAGGAGAGACAGCTTGAGGAAAAAGAGAAACAGAGACAGCACGAGTTGGCGCTTAAAACTCTAGAGTTCCAAAGTCGTGGTGCTGCCTCTACCTCCAGCAATGGAGAGTCTTCTCCTCATTCTTCCTTAACTGATCCTTCTAACACTCAATCTACTCATCTCACTGCTATGTCTTTTCCGCTAGAATCTTTCCCCTGTCCAAATGAGAAGATTGACACTTGGCTAGAAAAATTTGAGAAAATTGCAACTCTGTACGGTTTAGAGAGGTCGCGTTGGAACATGAAGCTTTCTCAGGCTTTGAAAAGGTCGGCGTATGATGTTTACGCCAAACTGGAAAGCAGCCAACAAGACAACTATGATCTGTTGAAGAAAGCGTTACTGGAGCGCTTTGAAATGAACGCGCGCAAATTTTTGCAACTGTTTCGCAACAGCAGAAAGGAGAATTCTGAATCTTTTCACCAGTTCTCTTCCCGTCTAAAGGGATATCTAACAAAGTGCCTTGAGCTCTCGCAGCTCCCCTCTACCTATGAAGGTCTTGAGGAATTTGTTTTAACAGAACAAATAAAGAACACTTTGTCTGCAGATACCCGGAGATTTCTCGCTGAGCAGGGTGCAGAAAAACTAGAAGACATCTTAGAGAAGTCTGAGCGTTACCATAATGCGCTGGCTGAACTACCGGCCACAAAGCGGAAACCGACAGAGGAGCATTTTCGAAAAAATAATCTAGATCAACCTTCTCATGCTTCGAATCAGTTTAACCACAGAGAAACTGGACCTCAAAACCCCCCTCCTGAAAAATCCAAGTTCTACAAAAACAAGTACCCCAACCACCTCAAACAGTCTGATCAACCCGACCGCCCTACATGGCAGCGCAGCCAGAAAGGACAAGGTGGCAAAGGGAAAACCCCTGAGCACGGGACATATGATCAGACCGAGCACACCGAGCCTAAACGCATCGGATGCTTATTAACAGTCTCGCAAGGCGGAATTATTGACAGTGATTCCCAACCTGTTGGGGATGGACCCTCAACGCGAGGTACTGTTACTTTGAACGGTTCTCAAACTTCTTGCTTATTTGACACGGGGCTTTCTTATGATTGCATTGTTGCCAGAAACCTGGTCAAACCCGGTCAAGAGACAGGAGAGACCGTCAAACTTTGTGGAGTTCGTAAGAGTGATGCACCTACAGCGCTTCCCATCGCATTGGTGGAGATACACTCTGACTTTGTCAGAGGTGTGATCAAAGCGGCTGTTATGGATGATCCCATCTACCCAGTCATACTTGGCGGGAGATACGTGTGTATTGGGAAACCGGAAGAGCCGATTGTGGCAGCAGTAACTACAAGAGGGCAAACCATGAAGGAACGGGAGCCTGCGCCGAATTTGTTACCCATGGAACTTAAAGAAGCGCAATACAAGGACCCTACTTTGGCACCCTGCTTTAGGAAACTGCCCATGGCTAAGGAACCCAAACAGCACGGGGACATTTTTTCTGAGGATGGCGTACTTTATCGGAGAACGGGCAAGCCTGACCAAGGTTACAACCAGCTCCTAGTACCGAAACAGTACAGAAGCCAAATCCTAGAAATGGGGCACTCTCTTCCCTTCAGCGGACATATGGGACAGAACGCCACAAACCAACGGATAACCACTCATTATTGGTGGCCAGGAGTAAATACTGATATTATCAGATATGTCAAATCCTGTGCCCAGTGCCAACGTGTGCCACCCAAGCAACGAGCACCCCCAGTCCACATGGGTGAAATGCCAATAATGGGAACACCATTCGAACGGGTTGTGATCGACATTTTAGGGCCTTTCGAAAGGACTAAAAGAAGGAACAGGTTCATCCTGACCTTAGTCGATACATGCACTTTATGGGCAGAAGCTATCCCGCTAACATGCGCAGATGCCAAGCATGTCGCAGAAGCCCTCGTGCAGATTTTCACTCGGTTGGGATTCCCTCAGCAAGTGTTGACGGATAACGGATCTCCATACCGAAACCTGTTGATGGATGAGATCGTTAAGATCTTGAGGACCCAGCACATCCACACTAAGCCATATACTCCGGCCGGAAATGGGCTCGTGGAACGTGCAAATGGAAACCTCAACATGATGCTAAGTAAACTGGCACAAGTGAAACCTGAAGATTGGGATCTTTGTATTCCTGCAGCATTATTTGGCTACAGATAATCTCCTCATACTTCCACAGGATTTCCGCCAGCTACACTCTTATTCGGCAGACCCATTAAGGGCCCGCTTGAAGCCTTACTTCAGTCTCTGACAGACGAGAAGGCGGATGAGACAGTTGTCTCAGCATGCAAATATGTGTCGGTTTTAAAGGAAAGGTTGAAACTAGGGTGGGACCTAGCAACGACCAACTTTAAGCGAGCACGCACCAAGCACGCTAACCGATACAGGAAAGTCGCGAAAGAGAGAGAACTGGAAGCAGGAGAGAAAGTTTTGGTGTTATTCCCTACCGAGAACAACCAACTGAAGATCGGATGGCAAGGGCCGTTTACCGTCCTGAAAAAGATGTCTAAGGCTAACTACCAGATATCTATTCAAGGAAAGGAAAAGGTTTTCCATTTAAATCTCTTAAAGAGATACTTGGAAAGACCAGTGCCGACCTCCGACCATCTCCTGACGATCGCCAGAGCTGACGAAGATGATGATAGTGGCAGGGATATTTCACCGCTATCACAAGAAATCTTTCAAAAATGTCAGAAGCGGCGACGCTCTTTCAAGCGCGCATGGGAGACATTCCAGAGGAAGGAAACTTTGGGGAGTAGACTCGAGTAGGAATTGGAGAGAGATGGAGGGGGAAGATGAGAGGGAAGAAGACAGACACCCCGAAGCTACGGTTATAGGAAATTTAATTCCATAACGTAGACATGGAGTGCTTCCATATCTTAAGGGGGGACGTCCTGTCACGTAGGTCTTTATGTCATTAAATTACCTACATCTTCTTCCTATTCTCTCACCCTAATCCTTTCATTTATATTCTTTCCATACTTGTTTTTTCCTGTATTTTTTCGCATCACTCGGTTGCGAAAAATATTTTCTTCAGTATTTTTAAACTTTACCTGTTTCTTTCTCAAAACTGAGAATCGCGCTAGGACGATATTACGTAGATGTCAGGGCTGCAGGGCGTCAGAAGGCGTGATAAGTCGGTTCGCTGAACATAGGACGTAGACAATCGTCTACATTCTCACCGAGCGCGCGAGCTTCTTCTCGGCATAAGTCCCGGTGAGGCGTGATACTTTACATCTGCACCGGTCAGTATTCAGACATTTGTCTGAAAAATCCCAAACTGACACGGCGCTCACTGTGGGCCATGGTCAGCTGTAGTGTGAAAACTGCCCTGCATTGGAGACAGGTTGTCTGAGATTTCGCAACTGACACGCAGAAAGTGGCAGTTTACGACAGCCTCTTCTAGTTACGTAGTTGTTATGAGAAAGGGGAAATTATTTCGTTTTTGCGAAATAAACGTTCATCTCTTTGTCTGGGATTTGTAACTCACTCGTACTCTCGGTCACTGATGGCAGTTACGTCACGCGTTAAGCTGACGTAAATGTTGGGAGTAGGGGAGATAATTTCGCTTGGCGAAATAGGTTGGGGCCCTTTGTCTGATTTTAAGATATTGGCCCGAGTTTGAAACTTTTATTTCATTCTCGCTCCTATATTCGCAGTAGACAGGTTGTTCGAAACAGAATAGCTGTTAGCGAAGTTTCTCAGTTTGTTTCGGCAATTTGTCGAACTTCTAGACTTCCTTAAATATTCAGCATATAATTCTTAAGTTGTGCGACTACCTGTAGTTCTGTGTGAGTGAAACGGTGGTACCAAACTTTACCAGCGTTCTAGTACGTGAACTTTATTTGGGAAGAAACAAATCACTTTCATTACCTGAACTGTAACAGTTAAATGAAGTAAGAGGCCTTCGCGCCAGAATTAATTCTTCCAGAATAACTCTTCAGTACAATTCAGCCCGTTGTGGCAAGCAAAGATCAAAAACATTCCGACAGAGTTTTGACTAGTACTGTGGCGACCAAATATATAGTAACTTCCTGAAAGTAGACACCGATCCGA
Source organism: Oreohelix idahoensis (assembly GCA_024509875.1). Lineage (NCBI taxonomy): Eukaryota > Metazoa > Mollusca > Gastropoda > Stylommatophora > Oreohelicidae > Oreohelix > Oreohelix idahoensis. The sequence goes on from JAMPIV010005533.1 coordinate 64,509, forward strand.
CATTCCTTAAATTCTAGAAAACCAAAGCTAATGACATTGTGCTCTGCTAACTTTCGTGCCTGGACAATATTTTATGTGACTTAATCAGACATTCGAAAAAATTAGAACACCCAAGGAATCGTTCCCTGAGAGTTTAGTACGTCTTTTGGAACTGGGGATTTCTTGGTCAAGGACTGCATTTTCGGGTCTGTGTGAAGGTCCTAGAATTGAGTATGTTCCCAGAGGCAGCGAGCAAAGTTGTGAGTATTAAACTGCATGGCCATGGCTGAATGAATGACCCATTTTACTGTCTTAATTCTTTGTGTTTAAAATGCAGAATGTGTTAATATTTGCTAGAGT
>JAMPIV010005534.1:0-98425 GCA_024509875.1 Oreohelix idahoensis
CGTGGTTTGAGTATGGAATGTCAACTTGACCTACGCAGTGGTGTGTAGACATAGATTGAGTGTGTAATATGCGAATGATAGGAAGAGTTCGTGGTGTTGACAAATGTTCTTTTCTCACACTCATGTATGGCTGGAAGTCATCGACACCAACGACTGTGTACCTTTACTACAGTTTAATTGGACGTACACACTCGACAGCACAGATAGTGACAAATCACAGGTTGGCATAATACATCATGGTACAGTGGATAAATGGTCTTGCAATGTTACATGGGCACTCATGTAGAATAATAGTATAATGGACTGTCAATAGCCAAGCACTCAGTATTGCCCATATATATATCATCTGAGTTTACTGACAAAGCACGTCAGATTATAAACAATATCCAAGATGACTTCTAGACCTAATCTCGTCTAGTGAAGATTCCTTAACATAATGTCCAGCACAGATTTTTCCATATAATCAAATTGAACCGCTAGCAATGGGTTCTCATGTGTAGCAGTGATCTCTGGACTAATCAAGCGATAATACAGGCATCCCTTTTCTCTTCTTGAAAGTCACTAAATGTTTTTACAAGATGGCTTCTCTCGTGAGCTGTCACTCACGTTTGGATACAGATAATGAACCTGTCTTAAAGTTAGTCATTCATTAAATGTTTCATTGCTCTGTAGATTCTATCATGATACAATTGACTGCATTCTACAGGATATAGTGCTGCTAGGAATCAGAGTCGTTTTCCATCTAGTTAAATGCATCCTCTCAGATGTACAAGTCATACCTATCGAAAAACGGTGGCTTCGTACGAGAGTTCAAAAGAGTATCTTTTATTACCTGCGTATCAGAAATATGATTCTGCCATTCCTTGGCAATAAGAATAAACACTGGGGTAAAGCATACACGATAGGTCTAGACGACTATCACTTTCCCCATAAATATAGAGATCACTTTTTCCCGGCTACAAGCCGACATAGCAAAACACAGCCCCCATGATCAGGGCGAAGCCAAAAAAACACCTCTCTAGAGACACATCCGCCGAACAGCCTTTGACCTCTCTAGAGACAAAAGAACATATAGTTCGACTTAGATATGTAAAGATATACAGATATAAGACAGACTCGTCCTACTCAGCCAAACAATACACATAAATTCAGGCCATAGATATTCTGAAGCAAGAACAATCTATTACTACCCAAACAAAGAATAAATCGCAGTAAAACTGGATTCATCCGCGGAGTTCGATCGAAAGAGACGACACAACTTTCAAGGGAAGTAACTCAATAATGACTTTCCCTTAAGCACTAAAAAATATCTATTTTGTTTACAAAATATTTGCGAACATAACAAGTATACCAATGTATAATATTGTAAGATATCAAAGACTGCACGTAACATATATATATATATATATATATATATATATATATATATATATATATATATATATATATATATATATATACATACATACTTACTTACTTAGTCGTTCCCCTTCTACCATGAGGTGTAGAGGTTTGGAAGAGAGAGCGCCAGACTATCCTATCGGCTGTCTTCCTCCTGGCCTGGTTCCATTCTAGTCCTTGGTCCTTCAAAGATTGTCTAATGTTGTCCTCCCAGCGGACTCTGGGTCGTCCTGGGGGTCTGGATCCTTGGCTCTTTGTTTCCCATGCTTGTCGTGGTAGCCGGTCTTCTCCCATTCTGCAGACATGGCCAAACCATCTTAGTTGGGACAGTTCTACTTGGGTCTGCAGGGGGTGGGATTTAAGGCCTTGACGTATCGTCTGGTTGCGTACCATGTCTCTTCTTGTTACTTCAACCACCTTCCTCAGATACCTCATTTCTGAGGTTTGGATCTGGCTTTTGTGGGTTGTAGTCATTGCCCATGACTCGCATCCATATGTCAAGACTGGGACATAGGTGGAGCGGTATACAGCCATCTTCATTTTCTTACCAACCTCTCTCTTGCTGAGGAATCCTCGATTTATGGCCTGAAAAAGTCTCCCAGCTGCTGCTTTTCGAGTGGCCAACTCTTCTTTGATGCCTCCCTTTCAGTCAATAATAGCTCCGAGGTATTTAAAGTGGTCTACCTGCTCCAGGACCTGTTTTCCCAGCTTAATCTGATGTCTTCTTTCTTCTCGTATATATATATATATATATATATATATATATATATATATATATATATATATATACATACGAGGTGTGTTCAAATGAAACCCGTCCCAGTGGCTTTATAACAAATATATGTAAGGTACATCAGAAGGAACGCCATTAGGCGTGATGGGAACAAAGGCTCTAGAATCCTAGAGCAGAGACTCCGACGCCTAGCTGAGCCACAATTGGATGAGGTCCAGTGCGGATTCCGAGCAAACCGAAGTACTCAAGACCTAATCTTCACACTCAGACAGCTGAGTGAAAAGGCCCTTGAGTATAAGAGTGAGATCCATCTTTGTTTCATAGATCTGGAAAAGGCGTTTGACAGGGTCCCCTGGAGCAAACTTTGGGACCGTTTGGCAAGGAAGAATATTCCAGCACCTCTGATTCATGCTATACAGAGCTTCTACAAGTCTTGCAGAAATTATGTGAGGACAGCAAACCATAAGTCAGAAGAGTTCAGGACCACCACTGGTGTAAGACAAGGTGATATCCTATCACCTTACCTCTTCATACTCCTTATGGACGATGTCATCAAGGCATGTAAGGAGAGAACAAAAAAGTATTCAGTGGGGTACTGGAAGATGAGACAGGTCTATATTTCGGAGCTGGCATTTGCTGATGATGTTGCCCTGATTGCTAAATCAGAGGCACATCTCCAATCCAACCTGCAAGTCTGGAAGGAAGAGCTGGAGAAGAGAGGGATGGTCATAAACAGCTCTAAAACAAAATCCATGGTGATATCACGAGAAGAAAGAAAACATCAGATTAAGTTGGGAGAACAGGTCCTGGAGCAGGTCGACCACTTTAAATATCTCGGAGCTATTATAGACCGAAAGGGAGGCATCAAAGAAGAGTTGGCCATTCGAAAAGCAGCAGCTGGGAGACTTTTTCAGGCCATAAATCGTGGATTCCTCAGCAAGAAAGAGGTTGGTAAGAAAACGAAGATGGCTGTATACCGCTCCACCTATGTCCCAGTCTTGACATATGGATGCGAGTCCTGGGCAATGACTACAACCCACAAAAGCCAGATCCAAACCTCAGAAATGAGGTATCTGAGGAAAGTGGTTGAAGTAACAAGAAGAGACATGGTCCGCAACCAGACGATCCGTCAAGGCCTAAAATCCCATCCGCTGCAGACCCAAATAGAACAGTCCCAACTAAGATGGTTTGGCCATGTCTGCAGAATGGGAGAAGATCGGCTACCACGACAAGCATGGGAAACAAAGAGCCAGGGATCCAGACCTCCAGGACGACCCAGAGTCCGCTGGGAGGACAACATTAGACAATCTTTGAAGGACCGAGGACTAGAATGGAACCAGGCCAGGAAGAAGACAGCTGATAGAATGGTCTGGCGCTCTCTCTTCCAAACCTCTACACCTCACGGTAGAAGGGGAACGACTAAGTAAGTAAGGGAACAAAGGCAAAGAAAATCTATTCGCTGTTGCCCTTAAGACGCCACTAGGCGTAATGGCCACTGACTGCTTTGCCGGTCATTGGCTAAGGACGGAAGAAGAAGAAGAAGACATCAGAAGGAGTAGTAGAATTAAATACAGCAATTGTTATGAAGCAAGTACCCACTGGGGTTCTATAGAAATAGTCACCATAGGCATTCAGATACGCATCCCACTGCTTGGGTAGACGGCGGATGCCGTCCGAGAAAAATGACTTTGGTTGCTTATTGAACCATTTGATCACCAAGGCCCTGACGTCTGCATCGGAGTCGAATCGTTGTCCCTTTAGAGATTTGTTTAAGGGTCCGAACAAATGAAAGTCACATGGTGACAGATCGGGGATGCGTAACAGAAATGCATCACCCTCCTCTTCGTAACGCAGCAAGTGGTTCAAACTCCACCCCATGCGTTCTTCCTTATGGTGATCGGTCAGCATCCGTGGGACCCATTGTGAACACACCTTTCGATACTTCAGTTTCTTCCTAACCACCATTTGAACTGTCCCAAGAGACACAGCGAATTCCTCTGCTAGCGAACGTAAGCTCCGATGACGGTCCACCCGTATTGCTGCATCCATCTCGGCGATGGCTTCTTCTGTCACAACAATATGCACCTGACCTGGCCGCGGAAGATCTTTCGTTAACTGATGTCCTTCTCAAAACATTCGTGCCCAGTATTTCACTGTAGTCTTAGACACGCTTTTGTCACCATACACTGCTTTCATTCGGCGATGAATGTCGACTGGTCGACATCCTTCGGCTGTTAGGAACTGAATCACCGCCCGCTGAGCGACCTTGGACGGATACCTTATCACACCGGCCATTATTTTAACGGTCTGCAGCACAACCAATGAATACTAGGAGAATGAACCCTTACACACTTGTACATTCGTATGTGCTTATTACGTCAGATGTGACGTCATCTTGCTCCTCCTACGAATGTCCACTTGGCGCAGCACGGTCGGGTTTTATTTGAACACGCCTCTATTATATATATATATCATGTCAAAACTGCAGATATTCACCAACCAATGCCTCCATTGAATTATCTTTATCAAAAGGGCCAGATGTAATACCAAATACATGCCTATGTAAGAGAACCAGACAACAATCAATACAGTTGGAGATTAATGAGAGGAAGAAAGTACAGATGAGTAGGATATATATGACCCAACAAACCAGACATGCTATCAAGTGGAATCCTCAGAAAAAGACGAGAAGAGTTTTAAGGTCAAACAGAACATGGAAAAGAATACTAAAAGAGGAAGCCAAAGCAACTAGGAATAGTTGCCTGAAAAATAGGCTAACTTGAAAAATAGGCTGACATGGAAAAAAGACAGCCCAAAATGGAAAAAAGATGGCAACCATCAATTACAGCCCTACGATCCCTACTAAAAAACCGTGTCCTCTGTACAGCAGCAGATGACTCCAGCTTCAGTACAGACAGATGACTCAAGCATGAAATCTATTTAATCATAATTTCCCTTTCCACTCCTTAAAGAGCATGCAGCCACCACTACAGCTGGTCCCCTTGCAGGAAATCCGCACTAAGCTGAATAAATACTATTTCTTCTTCTTCCTTGTTCGTCCTGAAAAGGACGTTGGTTGCGTTGTGTCTGTTTACAGCGAAGCTGCGATATTTGTGCCTTTCGGCCGACACATCCGACTTCAGCACGGCATTTTTTGGGACGGGTTTGCCTTCCCACTTCGATCCCTACTCTCTCAGCCAGACTGCAATGATGCAGCCTGTTTCCAGGACCATCACTTGGAGGTGGAGTAGGGTCTTAATCAGCTCTGGTTCGCTGACCTTGACGCAAGCAGTCAAGCTATGAGTCGCTGACTGCATTCATCGCTCTTGCTGCATCTTCGGTCCCGAACAAATACTAATAATGCATGAACATTAATTTTGTTCCCAACAATCAGTGATCTGCAGAGTGTGTCCAACGTAACTGCTATGTTATATTTCTAGAGGTTGTAATTGCTGTTTATCTCTGGTATATTCTTAGTGATTTTCAAGTGAAAGGTAGACTAAAATATGACTGTAAATAAATAATACACAAAGGTATGTTTCAGGCCCTCGTGAGAAATAAAGAAGTAGAAAACTAGACAACAGAAAAACAACAGAAGTGATAGGCTTACCGGGGACTCAAACCAAGGACTTTCCAGATGACACTATCGCATAGATACGGTAGCGAATCATACTATTCTCTCTGCCAACTAGGCACCACAAAAACAGTGCTTCATTGACAGAGGTCATTAGCATGATCTCTCCATGTAAACCAGGATATGTACCTAGGGACGACCCAGGGTAAATATAGATGCAATCACTTCTGCAGTCTTTATTTTTTTTAAATATGACTGCAAAAGGCATAAAAATAATGAGTAATAAACAATAAACTTTGGCTGTCAATGAGAAAGGTCTGAAATATAAGATGTATTTATTATTTAATGCAAAACACTTACCCAGCAGGATATGCAATAGTTCCACTGTTAGAATCACATGACAGACCAGCATTAGATGACACTGTTACTCCAAGAACGTGCTGAAGCTGCACCTGTGGTTGTAGATTTTAAAATTTACATTTTATTTCTAGTACAGGATGCTACCAAACAAAACCACAGTAGTTCTAAGACGTCTGTTAATTTATATTACTAAGTGAACAGATCAGAACAAATTGGCATTCTGCGCCTCAGAACAGGACGCAACTGGCTCCCCAGCCACATGTATACAAAATTCAAGATTGGCAATTCAGCCATGTGTACAGGCACCCTAGACTGCGGAGCACGTACTTCAAGATTGCCCCGAATATGATATATCGAGGCAAACCCACTGGCCCAGAGAAACAACACTGGAAGCAAAACTATATGGACCTCTGTATGAACTACAAAAGGCAGTGAAGTTTATACAAGAAACAACATTGCAGATATAGACAATATATTTCATATTGCAGAAGTCAATTGTTCTGCTTTTTTTGTCTTTCTTCAAATACAAGGGTGTACTTAAAGTTGTTGGCACCCAGGGTGCATTCCTCCTTTGGCACCCCCATAAAAATATATTAAGCCTTGCAAGTAGACAGTACTGTAATAATACTGTCTGATGGCACCCCACTCCTGGCTGTCACATGGGGCAAACTGCCCCCCCCCCCCAGTACACCACTGTTCAAATAAAAGAATACTATATAAGTTAAAGAAATAGATACAACTAAACAGGTCCGGTGCAAGGGTTTCATGCGCCCTAAGCTAGACTTAAAATTTGCGCCCGTTGTATTCTGTACCATCCATCCGTCTGTCTGTCCATCATCCTGCCTATCTACAAGCTTACCTATACAAATATTGTTGTGCTTGGTAGGTTTTCTTAATTTTGTGAATTTTGCCAGGCAGTGGTCATATAGCATGTCATATAGCATACTCTTTACGATTTCCAACTGCCAAGGAATTTATAACATGCGCATCTTGCACATGGAACCTCCTATTTTTTCGCCCTTATCCAAGAAGGCTAGGCATCTGATCTCACTACCCATGAGATCAGAGGGGAGTATGACATCATTAGGACCCATTGGTTTTGAAAAAAATTCCATCAAATATATTCCTTGTACTGGGAACCAAATACGGTACCTTTACTAATTAGAGGTGGACGCATACCTCTCAGTCACTCCAATCTGCAAATCATGTCCATCTTATTCACTATGCTTAACAGCAACACATAGAGTATACCTTACTATCAAATGTTGGAAAATTAAATGCAATCCACAGAAACAGAAGCATGAAAACAGATGTTGGAAAAACTTGGAATGAAGAGAAAAATCATTTTAAAATAAGACAAATTAGATATTTTGATCATATCAAGAGATACACCACTTTATTAAACACCACAACAGAGGGAAAAGTTTACATCAAACATTCAAGATGATGACAGTGATATAAGTAGGAAGGAAATATCAAGAGATAAATGGAAAGCCAGAGTGCATCATGAAGGTAGGACAACAAAAATATCACTGGTCAAATGCAACCAACATCTAATGTAATGTTGGTGGAGACAGCACTTGATGTAGTCTGTAAAAACTGTGTATACAGCTGTCAAGAATAAGCTACTGCAACAAATCTGTAGATTCTCAATACTAAGTGCCATGAAGGCAGGGATGAGATGGGGAGGGAATAGTGACTTACATACAAGCAGTGCAATCAGTGATACCTCTGATGTTGCAGCCCTTCTCTCATTCAGTATTTCAATGAATCTGCTATTATTATTGATGTTCATAAATTTTTAAATTCCTGATAAATCATAAAGTCTGGAAACTTTTGTAATTCTGATCTAAATTTAATTAAGTGGTGGTTTTTGTCCTGGCATTGTTTTACTAGCTTTTATTATTACAGTATTATTCTTTTTTGGGGCAAGATTTATGAACAAATAATTAATTTTTACCTTACTTACTTAGTCGTTCCCCTTCTACCGTGAGGTGTAGAGGTTTGGAAGAGAGAGCGCCAGACTATCCTATCGGCTGTCTTCCTCCTGGCCTGGTTCCATTCTAGTCCTCGGTCCTTCAAAGATTGTCTAATGTTGTCCTCCCAGCGGACTCTGGGTCGTCCTGGGGGTCTGGATCCTTGGCTCTTTGTTTCCCATGCTTGTCGTGGTAGCCGATCTTCTCCCATTCTGCAGACATGGCCAAACCATCTTAATTGGGACTGTTCTACTTGGGTCTGCAGGGGGTGGGATTTAAGGCCTTGACGTATCGTCTGGTTGCGTACCATGTCTCTTCTTGTTACTTCAACCACCTTCCTCAGATACCTCATTTCTGAGGTTTGTATCTGGCTTCTTAATTTTTACCTATTAAGTATAACAACTTGGTATAAGAAATAATGACGACTGATTTTCATGAGATACAGTTCTTGGTTTTAGAATGACTCCAGAATATCGCGTGAAACATGTTTATTTTCTTTCTGCCACAGTAATGGGCTCCTGTAATTTATATAACTAGTTATTCTTGTGAGTCCAAAAATATAGTTTTCCTTTCCAAACCAAGACATTTTGAGACAAAAAGTAATGCCTTGAGGCATTCAGCAGTATTCAGAGACATTACTATCTTCAAACATTCATAAATAAATTCAGTATTGTCACTGGTTTTCAGTGTTTCAATAAAATCCAGAGTTATTCTACTGTGAGGTCTGATCAAGTTTTTGCCGAGTTCCTGTTTTTTTGCATTATGTTCATTCACCATCATCACAATCACTATCTCTCAGGTCCCTTGGAGCACAGGCCTTCAACAAACTCATGTCAAACCCTCCTGTCCTGTACCACCTGTCCAATGTTGCCTCCATTACTTTCACACCTGCTTCCAAATCCCTTCTCCACATGCTTTTAGGTTTCCCTCTCTCACTCTGGGAATTCCCAACAAAAAAGAAAAAATAAGACTCCCCGTAATGCTATCAACTAGTTTTCTTGACAACTCCAGCCCCCCAAATCACCTGCTCTACCAGCACCTGTCTGGCATTTTCCATCAGTTCCACGCTGGCAATCTATCTCATGAACTGCATTATAAACATCTTTAATAGAGGACCTTCTTCCACCATTGATGGCTAAGTTACTACATTTAACAAACTTTGGTATCTTTACAACTATTCACCAACAATGAAAATACTTCAACACCTGATGCGCTATAAATATATTGCAGTGCTGAAGTGTTAGAGCAAAGTTATCCAGAGTGGTAAGTGCTGAGTTCATTATCTGCATCAAAAGCTGCAATGGATCTCCATCGTCCCCTCTAATCTTTCCCAGTAAAGGTACACATAAAAATCTGTCAATGGCAACAGGAAAATTTTCACGTAACTTCAGAGCCAAAACAGAGGCCCTGAAAACTGTAGCAAAAGTCAAAATGACCCAGAATAACACCAACAGACAAGTAGCTTTCTTCACAGCAGCCAAAATAACGCAGACCTTAATGATTTAAGAGCAGTACTCTACAAACGATGTCTGCAATTTGAAAGAGGTGTGATACAATAGACCTCATCCTACTGCAATATCCTGGACGATGAAGATGCTGACAGATTGGCAAAGGAAGGTGGAAAGCTACTTTAACATGAAACAAGCATAACTTATGAAGAGGCCAAGAGGTTTAGCAGAAGCAGATACAGGAATAAGTTGGAAGCAGAGCATCCAGGCTACCAGAAAAATTATGCATATTACCAGTTCAACAGAAGTTAACAAGAGGTAATCTTCTGACTCCACACAGGCCACAACAGACTGAGATACTATCCATTCAACAAGCTAAAAAAAAAATAAACTACTTATGAGAGCAATTATGACACAGATAAAATGACTACTGAACACCTACTGCAAAAGTTCCCTACATACAAGGAAGAGAGAAAGCATGCATGGCCATCACCAGTACCATTACTGGACAAACTCTAAGGAGGTACCAACAACCTCATGCTGGCCACTGCTTTCTTTAATCATATCCTTGTTGACATCTGAAATTGTACATGGAAGATAAAGATGATGCACCTCATTTTTTCTATATATTTCAAGGGTCTTAATTTTTCTTTCTCCTAACTGCTTGCTCAGTGTTCACATTTCTGTGCCATAAATTAATGAAGAGTATCTATTACATCTGATGACTCATTTTTAATCTGTAAGTTATTTGTCCAGACATTAATAACTGTCTCATGTTATGGAATGTAGCTTTATCCATTCCTACTTTCATTTTGATTTCTGCTTCACATCTAAGAACCTGTTATTATGTGCTCAAGATATGAGAAACTTCTGGCTTGTTCTAGTATCTTTCCCATTTATTCTTATTTGTAAAGTTGGCGTTCTCATCTCTTATAGCTAATTATCATAGTTTTTGTTTCCCCTGTGTTAATGTCCAATCCATAGTCAAGACATTCAATGTTTGCTTGCTATGCTAATTCTTGTTCACTTTCAGCTAATAAAACTATCATATGCATATCTGTCCGCTGGGAGGACAACATTAAACAATCTTTGAAGGATCGAGGACTAGAATGGAACCAGGCCAGGAGGAAGACAGCCGATAGGATAGTCTGGCGCTCTCTCTTCCAAACCTCTACACCTCACGGTAGAAGAGGAACGACTAAGTAAGTAAGTAAGTAAGTATATGCATATCTAAGGTTGATTTTTAATCTTTCACCAGTGTTCCGCCCTGATATTTCTTTATGTTTGAAAATTTTTTTCTGCATAGATGTCAAATAGGCAAGGGGACAATCTGCATCCTTGTCTCACTCCTCTTTTTATATTAACAGACAGTAATTCTTGCCATTTCCTAGTCACAGTCTGTTCCCCATATATTTTACTAACAGGCCGTCCACATATAACATCACGCAATTTTTTAATCCACCCTCCCCCCAATGTCACATTTCGTCACCTAACCACAGACTAACCACATGATTTCGACCTAACCCCGACCCCCCCCCCCCCCCCCCCCCCCCCCCAATATGATGTCACAAATCTCTCAAAAAAAGATTATCTAGGTTTTTTTCCCCCAAGGGATGTAATTTATCCTCTCCCGTCAAAGGGAAACAAATAGCAAAAATAAATAACTAGTAAATATACTAGTTAAAATAATGATGGGGAACGAACGAACAAACTTTATTTTCAAAGGGTTTAGAATTGGGCACGCAGGCACATCTAACATTCTGCCCTTCCTTTCTCTTGTCTTCCATACTGAATCCATTTATTCTCAAATGTAAATATTACTTAAATAATAAAATAAAATCCCAATATTGTAACAGTATAATAACAGTTACACACATTTACAGTACCTTATCATAATTAATACAAAACAGTGCAAAATTATCTTTAAAACCTACATATGATGTTATATAATTATTTAGGAAAGAATTAAAGCTAACTTCTTAACCTTTCAGCATCTGCAGCACATTTAGAAGACTGGGAAACTCATTTAGTGATTTTGGGTGAAGTTATTTTACCAACATTTGTAAAGTTTTGAAAAAAACATTGTTGGCTGTTTTTTCAAGGGATGTAATTTATCATCTTCCCTGTCAAAGACAAATAATCAAATGGCCCCAAAAAAAAAAATTATAATAAAATATACTGTAGATTTTTTACACTATGTGTTTTATATAAAATATAACTGCAGCTTTCGTGGGAAAACAGATGCACGTTACATTGAGTGTCATGCAGTTTAAAGCAAAGGCCAGAAGTTCATAATTTTAAATAATTTCCTGACTGCAACTTTGGTGGGAAAAAGTTTGTGACTGACGTCCATGATGGCACGTCTGAGAGAATTAAATGTATATGGGGAAATAAGTCATCCACGAGGGAGTCGGTATCTATTATGGCAAAAAGTTAACTATTGCAGATAAAAGTTAACAAATGCGGATAAAATCAAATGCAGATAAAAGTTAACTATTGCTGATAAAAGTAGACCGCCCATGCCGGTCCCAAGCCCGGATGAAAAAGGAGGAGGGGCCAATCCACATGTTTGTCTTAAACTATGATTACGAGAAATACAAGAGAGAAAACCGGACTGATTCTAAAGGCGACGAACTGGAACGGACTACGGACTACGACTTATGAATAAGTCATCACGAGGGATGGTCGGTATCTATTATGGCATATCTGAAAGAGCTAAGGGGGCGTGGTGTTGCAAAAGTTAACTATTGCAGATAAAAGAGAAACAAATGCGGACCTAAAGTGTATCAAATGCAGATAAAAGCAGAGGTCAAGGAACTATTGCTGATAAAAGTAGAAACATAATTTATGTAAGAAAGGAGTATGACTCTTTTATTTTTGTGTGATGTCACATTTTTCCAACACCCCCCAATCATTCACACCATTTTATTTAATTTCCTGATTGTATGTGTATTCTTAAACAATTCCATTTTGTGCTTACATTCCCATCTGGATTCTCTCCTTTCTTGTCAGTAAGCTTTCATATTATTTATTTTGGTTTTATATCTTGCTGTTTCAGTGCTGACATTTCTATTGGTGGTTCCTTAATTTTCAATTTTTTTAAAACAATGTCCAGCTTATATAACTATTTTAAACCCTCTGACCGGGTTGGAAGGAAAGTCCACAGGCTCCCCAGCCTCGCAATGACATGTCATTGGGCCGAAGGGCTGAAAGCCCAAGTGCCGCTGGTTAAGGGGAAAAAAAAATATATATAACTATTTTAATCACCATTGTACTGTGATCCAAATTTATATCAGCTTCAGGATATGCCCCTGCATTTCTGACACTGTTATTATTATCATGAGGAAGTCATTCTAATTCCTTATTATATCGTCTGGACTTCTCCAAATGTATAGTTTCCTTAAATCTTGTTTTCTTCCTCTTGTCATTTTTTTAAAAACCCAATCCATATTGTTCTACTATCTTCTTGTATCTTCCCTTTTTCTATTTACATATAACATGCGCACCTGTTGTTGTCCCTGGTTTATGTGTATGTTGTAAACCTTCACAGTAATTCCTCTCATTAGGCAAAACTACAGATGTCCTAAAAACCAATATCAAATTAAGAGTATAGGTCTATCATTATCATAATCCCTCAGCTCTCCTAGGAGCATAGGCCCTCAACAAACTTTTCTACTAAAGTTTAAGGTTAAAATATGTAAAGAAATTCAATAAAAATGCATTCCTCATCACCTTTTAACTCCACAAAAAGCACAGACCTTCAACAAACTTATGACAAATCATCCAGTCCAGTACCATCAGCTCAAAGTCTCTTCTGATCTTCCTCATCTCTTTCATGTTCATCTCCAGTTATCTTCTCCATATGTTTTTTCAGTCTTCCTCTACCTCTCGTACCGTGAGGATTTCAGAATAAGGACAGCTTTGTAATGCTATCAACAGGTTTCCTCAATATGTATCCCATTCATCACCAGTGTTTTCCTCCCTTATCTTGTTCCACTGGCACTTGTATAGTTCTTGCCTTATCTTGTTCCACTGGCACTTGTATAGTTCTTGCCTTATCTTGTTCCACTGGCACTTGTATAGTTCTTGTCACTATTTCCATATTACTGATCTTGTCACTATTTCCACATTACTGATCTTGTCATATCATTTCAATCCTGTTATTCTATGCAAGCATCCATTTATGAAAGTCTGTAGCTTCTTGGTTGTTTTTGTTGTTCTCCATGTTTCAGAGCTATATAATAAGATTGACTTGACATTTGAATTGAAGATTGTTTGTGTTGGACGATTTCTTTTGATCTCCATATATTTCCTCTTGCCTTTTGTATTATTTTGCCATGAATGTCTATTCCTCTGCCAGGATATCTGTAACTGCTGTTGATGGCACCTGTAAAACATTCTCTAATAGTGTTTAGGTTTTTTTTTTCCAGTGAATTTATCTGTGCTTCTGCCACTCAGATGTCATTAAAAATAATTTATAGATGTTTGATTTTGAGAGTTTACATTGTTGTTAGTGGAGCCTAGATTCTACTTTCACAGCTTTTGTGGAATATTGCTTCTCTTGTCAACTTAGTACGATGTCTACATTGTTTTGATATTTTCCAACGCAACGGAAACTCCTCTTACCTTTAGTATTTTTATACCCATGCCTGTCCTTCCAACTTTGTTTATTTTGTCGCTAAGATATTGTTAATAGATATATCCATCCTGTTCATTTTTAGTCCTTCAGGAGCATCTGACCACTACCAGTGGCCTCCATTGTGGGGTGGGGGGAAGCTGAATCAGAGGGCTTGCAAACTATGGTAGTAGTGGTTTCTGTGGTAAGTTGTTTTCCCAAGATAGGGCTGCCAGCCTTGATTTGGTCACCACTTATGATAAGTTTGGTTGCGGCGAGGTTTATTTTATTTTGCTCTCTACTAAGAGACCCCTGCAAGCCACTTGGAGCAGGACTACACTCATTTTCAGTAAAATGTTTCAGTTTACTGGTAGCAGACATTGGCACCAAAGTCTTAGTAAATAAAATGGGAGCAAAATAAAAAGAGCAAAGACAGTAAATAAACTATTAACATAAAAAAGTAAAGAATTTAATTAAGGCAAAAGTAAGGAAGTGATGTAACACACACATAATTTAATAAATGTAACCAAGCTGATGTTATGTATCAAAAGCATGAATTAAATATAAACCTAAATACACCCACCTCTCACATTCCCCATCCCTTATTTAAACCAAAAGTATAAACATAGCAAGTATGATGTATTTACAATTTAAAAAAAAGAACACACACAATTAGAATTTTAATTTGCCCTATAGGCTACATGCCTACAATAAATTACGAGGTGGGATAATGCCATCAACTGAAAATACTTTCTAAGAATTAATGATAGGGCCTACTTTACATAGCCTATTAATTCTAACCCATCATGGGTTGAACAGGATATTTTTCTCCAACAGTTTGGTGGGGGAAATTGTAATGCAGATACATGTTAACACTGGATACTAAAGATAAAACTCTACTCGAGTCTCAGTCGTCTGCTACGTTAAAGGCAGAACATGACAGATTAACGTTAACATGAAAATCTCAAAACTCAGCAAAGTCTATGTGATCCACTCACTTACAATGAGTGAACGTGACGACTGTTAAAATCTTACCCTCTGATTTACAGGTAAAACTTTGCTTCTCCTTTTTACAGAGGGCGAACGAAGAATTTTGCGATGCATTCGTGTATTATCCATCGCTACCAACTTGATATATCCTATCCCATTTTTAAATGAACCTCACGCCTACCTAGCTTGTTCAGCTGACGTGAAAAGTTTTCAGTTTTGAAATTGTCCTGTTAAAGTCTGTCTCGTTTTCCACACGCAATATGTAAGCCGCGTCCCTACTGGTTAGTGAAAGTCTTTTTAAAATCATCAATGCAGGGGGGCGTGCGAATTGTCGGAACAAAGCGCAAATAGCTTTGTCTGTTCGCAATAATATGAATCGTATAATACGGATACTTTTCTTAGGCCTATAAAATAGAAAAATGACCAGCAATCCATAATTATTCACTTAATTTCATTCATTTAATAGGAAACAAAACGGACCAGAATTGAATGCGTAAATTTTGAATATTTGAAACAATTTTATCGAACGTTTGTGACGTATTTTCAGTGAAATTTATACAATATTGATTCTCGATTTAATGCATCGCAATAGCCGACATGCTCGAATCGTTTTTAACAGAAAGTTTGAGAATGCTTTGAATAACATGAACGGGGGGAAAAGATGACCAATGAAAACAGCAAGCTTGAAAAGAAACATTCCTAGCAGAAAACCTGCATATTTATGGCACGCATGCATACACATCAATGTAAACAAAGTGAACGAAATGAAAATAAATAATCAGCATACAGGTCCAATAAATATCAATGGTCAGATGACAAATTGTGCACAACTTTAGTTCCTTTGGAAGCAGCATTGACAAAGAAAAAGAAACAATGTGGAACTTTGTAGCTTTATTCCAGAAAAATAAAATTAGGCTGTTTAAAGCTAATGAAAAACGTATTATACTCTACGATTCCGAAACTTCGCATGCCACCAATAGTCTCACGTCCAACTTACAAAGATCACCAAAAGATTCCTCTGTCGCCATGAGCGCACTTACAGTATTTGGCACCAGAGATGGATCCTTCCTATGGCACCCACTTCCCACAAATAAACACACATTATTTTTTTTTTTTTGCTTGCAAGTAGATTTTATAATAGTACAGTACTATCTTAATAATAGTCCGATGGCATCCCCCTCCTGGCTGTCACCCCTGGTGGACAGCATCTCATCGCAACCATTAAGCACTCCACTGCCTGTTGCACTTCTTATCAGATAATCAGATGGTATAGCAAATACAAAAGAGAGCAAGTCAACAGCCAGCACAGGTAGAAAGTGGAGATTGGTAGGACATATTCTAAAGAAACAACGGTCACGATTATCATCTATTCTTATCTACGTATAAGTGTATCCAGGGCCACAGATAGGAGTTAGTAGATAGGCCGTTAAAAAAAAGGGGGGGGGGAGGTTATAACAAAATTTCGGCACAAAATATGTTTCTTCTTCTTTGATCCATAACCGCCGACCGTCAAAGCAGTCAGTGGCCATCACTCCTGGTGGCGTCTTGTAGGGCAACAACAAATTGATTCGACTTTGCTCGGTCGGTGGCCATCCTTCGTACAGTGCCCCAACTCTGGTTCATTCTTTGCATCTCAGCCTCCACAGTCCTCCGCCAAGTTGTTTTTGGTCGGCCTCTCTTTCGTTTTCCTTAAGGGGTCCATAGCATAACTGTTCTTGTGATGGCATCGGGGTCTCTTCTGAGGGCATGGCCAACCCAGCTCCAGCGTCTGCCAGCTATGATGGTGTGCATGTCCTCTTGCTTGCTCCGAGTAAGCAGATCTTGGTTGGTGATGGTATTCGGCCAAAAGATTCGGAGAATTTTTCTTAGGCATGTTGTGTGAAAAGAAGACAATTTCGACATTTCTTTCTCTGTAACTCTCCAGCATTCCGCGCCATAGAGAAGCACAGAAAGCACACAGCTCTGATATAATCTTAATTTTGTGCTTGTGTTGTACTGAGAGGACTGCCAGGTGTTGTTTAGACTAAAAAAAGGCTGTTCTTGCTTTGTTCATTCTGTTGTTGATGTCTTTGCTTGCTCCGCCGTCTGGTGTTACTTTGCATCCTAGGTATGTGACGGTGTCTGTCTGTTCCAGTTGCTGATTCCTTACTGATATGGGCTCAGGGTTGCTCACATTGAGCGTCATGACCTCTATCTTCTTTAGATTGATGTTCAAGTCCACCTGCTGGCTATAGGCTATTTATTAAGTCTATCCGTTTTTTCCTGGATATGTTGATGTGAATGTGCTAGTAGTGCAATGTCATCTGCAAATTCCAGATCTTCCAATAAAGAAAATGTAGTCCATCTTATTCCTCTTGGACTGCCCTCTGTTGTCTGGCGCATCACCCAGTCTATGACTGTTAAAAATAGAGTGGTTGATAAGGGGCATCCCTGTCGTACTCCTGGCTTCACCTCAAAGGTTAGGTTGCTCTGCACAACGCTACACGTAAAGTTGGCATAGAGGATTTTTATGATTGACACTATGCAGCATGGAATTCCATAAGCCCTCAGTATTTTCCATAAACTGTCCCTATGTATACTGCCAAAAGCCTTTTCAAAATCAACGAAATTAATGTACAGCTGTCCTTGCCATTCTGAGCACTGCTCTATAATGTTCCTGGGGGTAAATATGTGATCTACACATCTTCTGTTCTTTCTAAATCCTGCTTGTTCTTTCCTCAGTTTGTGGTCTACTGCTTTTGAAATTCTCTGTATAATTATCCTGCCTAGTATTTTGCAGGGAACTGAGAGAAGAGTGATTCCTCTCCAATTATTGCAGTCTGCAAGATCTTCCTTCTTGGGCAATTTGACAATTATTCATTTTTTCCACTCCGTTGGTGTTGTCCCTGTTTTCCAGCCTTGTGCAACTAGTGGTTGTAATAGTTCTGCAGTTAGCTCAGGGTCTGCCTTACATAGCTCTGCATTTAAGTTATCATGGCCAGGAGCTTTTCCATTCTTTAACCCTTTGATTGCTGTGATGATTTCTTCTTTTCGTGGAATGTCTGTATTAACATCTAGATCATTTTCAGCCTGAGGAACATTCAATTGTGTCTCTGGTGGTTTCTTGTTCAGAGTTTCTCTGAAGTGCTCTGCCCATCTTGTTTCCTGTCCCTCTGCTGTCGTGATGAGATGTCCTTGCTTATCTCTTACTAATGTAATATTGTTTGCACCTCGTTTTCCGCTGATAATTTTAGTTATTTTGTATACTGTGCTTTGCTCATTTCTCAGTGCTGCCTCTTCTGCCTGTCTTGCAAGATCGTCTAGGAAATTCCTTTTGTTGGCTCGGGTTTGGCGTTTAACTTCCTTGTCCAGCTGACTGTACTGTTCGCTATATAGTTGCTTTAACCTGGGGGACTTCGCTTCTGTTTTCTTTCTTTTCATTTCCTTTCTCATCGCTATGGTGTTTAATGTTTCTGGTGTTATCCAGTCTTGTTTCTTCCTTTCCTGGAATCCCAAGCATGATTTGCTGCTTCCCTTATATATTGTTGAAATGATGTTGAATTTCTGGTCTATATCATCAGGCAATGTCTTTTCCTGACTTTTGGCAAATTGATATCGTTTCTTTATATCAGCCGCAAAAGCGTTTCTGGTAAGGGGGTCCTTCAATTTGCTGATGTCAAACCTTTTCTGTGTAGTTACAGTTGGTCCAGCCGTTCTTAGTTTCACTTTCAGTTTTGCTACTACTAAATGGTGATCACTTCCCACATCTGCACCTCTTCTTACCTTCACATCTTGTAATGCATGTCTCCATCTACCGTTAATCATAATGTGGTCTATCTGGTTTCTGTCCCGACCATTTGGTGATTCCCATGTTAATTTGTGAATTTCTTTGTGCGGGAAAAGTGTTCCTCCAATGGCCAGGTTGTTAATGCTACAGAAACTTATTAATTTATCCCCATTTTCGTTTGCTGTTCCGCTGCCGCATTTTCCCATTACTCTTTCATTAAATGTATTGTGTGTTCCAACTTTCGCATTGAGGTCTCCCATTACTACGATAAGATCATATCTAGGGGTGTCTTCCATTTCTTTCTGCAGTTGTTGATAGAATTCATCCTTGACCTCATCATCGGTGTCATTCGTTGGTGCGTAACATTGTATTATTGTAGTGTTGGTGAATCTCCCTCTCAATCTTATTCTTATCAGTCTGTTGTTGATGGGTTTCCATTCCAGTAATGTCCTTTCTATTCCTTTCTGTAGAATAATGGCAACATCTTCATTGTGCTGCCCATCCTCTCTTCCAGAGTAAAGTACTGTTTCTCCTGTTGCTGTTTTAACTTTTCCTGCCCCCGTCCATCTGCTCTCGCGTATCCCTAGAATGTGTAATCTATAGTTCCTCATTTCTGCTGTGACCTGTTTTAGTTTACCCGTCTCGTTCATTGTCCTGACATTCCAAAATCCTATTCTTGTTTCACGT
This sequence comes from Oreohelix idahoensis, assembly GCA_024509875.1. Taxonomy (NCBI): domain Eukaryota; kingdom Metazoa; phylum Mollusca; class Gastropoda; order Stylommatophora; family Oreohelicidae; genus Oreohelix; species Oreohelix idahoensis. Next base: position 19,551 of record JAMPIV010005534.1, read on the forward strand.
TTTGCGGTCAGGACGTCCGTTTTCGTGTCAGTGGCTTCTTTTCGGCTTTCACCACTGACAGTCATACGAGCCCCAGACTCCGGATGTCCGTCCCGCAGCAAAGTTTGTTCATTTGTTGTCGTTTCCATAACTTCATTTCTTTTTACATAGACATGGGTGTCAGCCCTATGCTAAAACCCCCAACCTGGAGGACCAGGGTGTCTGCTTTAGTCTGACCCCTGCCCGCGCAAACCTGTCCAGCTTGGTAGAACCTTCCAGGAGTAAAACTCCTGCTGGCATAGCTCTGGGGGTAATCAGGGTACGCAAGCCGCCATACCTCGACAAGGTATTGACACCGGTGATGGCAGACAAAACATGTTTGGTACAGTATAATTTCCCCACTAATGTTTTTCACCAAACCCGGGGGGGGGGGGGGGGGTTTTCCCCCCCCCCCCCCCCGTATCTACAGCCCTGAGTGTATCTATCATCACCATCATCATGTGAATTTTGTTGTTGTATATGAGGCAAGGATCCACCACTACAGCTTGCGGTAAGCCTGCACCAAAACATGCACGTGCTCTTGCAGCAGTGGTTTCAGTAGTAATTTGTTTTATTCGATGAGGCTGCCAATCCCCATACACAACCTCATATTTCTCGCCACATACGACATGCTTGAGGCAGAAGTTGTCATATTCTTTCGTTGTCTCCTAAGAGGCCCCAAGAAACTTCACGGAACAAGTGTACCAACAGCACTGATAACACGAATTTCTGCTGCAGAAGTATTCAACATTTGAGATACACAGAAAACGTGTATGGCCGTTGCCAGCATAAGCCAAGGACAAGCTCTACGCAGGGCTGTCTTAACAGAATTATAGGCCCTGGGCAAAGCAATGCACTGGGCCCCTACCAGCCCTACCCACCCACGGGAATAAAAATATAAACGGTCAATAAAATTAAACCTATAGATTTATAATGTAATGCTACTTTCAACAAAAATTGTGTTACAAAATCAATGTTTAAACATAAACAAACATGCTGTATGTAAAGCGAGGATTGATCAACACAACCTATAACAATATAACATAAGCCTTGAAAAACACAAACATATAAACGATAATTAATTGGTACACCGTATAGACGGAGATGGTACAGTATGAACAATATGGCAGCATCCCAGCATGGGGCCCCTAGAATCGTGGGGCCTCCGCGCACTGCCCAGTGTGCCCGTGCCTTAATACGGCACTGGCTCTCCTGAGATATCAATAACATGATGAAGACCACTGCTTTTATTAAGTAACTGTGTTGTGATTTCCTTCATCTGCATTAGTGGTCTGCGAGATTATGATAAGTGAGTGACTGTAGATGATAAGTTAGAAAACTATGAAGACAATCTACTCAAGAAATACTTACAAGGGTGAGTATAGATGGAAGTGAGCATTTCTAAATGATAAGTTCTGAGGGATAAGGATAAGTTCATGGCAGATAGCTTTGAGAAAAAGTGATGAGAAAATAACAAATTAGCGAATGTCACTTCGCGACACATATTTAAGCTGACGTCTGAAGGGCACTGGAGGAAGTAGAAGTAATAAAGAAAATTTTTCTGAGTTTTAGTAGTTAACTATTGTCCTCTTTACATTTATTACCTCATTTTCGTGCAGCTTACCATTAAACCGACCAATTAGCTCATTTCAATTTTGAAGTATTAAAAAGATCCAACGTGACTAGAAAGGAACAATTTATAAACGCCGTATTATCAATATATGCTTTCTGTGTACCTCAAATGTCGGACACAGGCAGTGCTGTCAGTCAGACAATGACGTTGGATAAGATGCACAATAAGAAAACTAGCTGACAGCATTACAGGGCAGTCCCCGTTCTGGAATTCGCAGGATAAGAGGGGAAAAGGGTAAAGGTAGTCCCCAAACAGATGCTGCCAGAGGGGAGATAAGCGTTAGAGAATTCATTAAACTAGGTCCGATTTCGAGAGGTGGGGTGATCAGTTCCCGTCCAAGAGAACAGAATGGGAGATAAAAATACGCGGAGAAGAGCACTGGAGACAGAAATGAAAAAGGTTTTAAAAAAGACCTAGAGTTCATGTTAAATAAAATATAACCGAGGGATCGTGTGTCAAGGTGAAACGGCACGCGCGTCGCCAAAACTATGCAAAACTCCTATTTAAAAAATGATATGGGCTAGCCCCGAAAGAGACTGGTGTCGGATGGCACAGTTACAAGAGTACCAGTGAAGAAATGTGTTGAGAAATAATAACAGACATTTTGTGAAGACGAATCTCGATCACCCTTCCTCGTTGGAATTTATCCTCAAAACGGAGGCAATCAGAAATACAGGGCCAATCAGAGGAATATGGATCAAGAGGGTTACTGACAACTTTATAAAATACAACTTGACAACACAATGGATCGAACAACAGTAATCAACCTCACATTCGCGTTTTACGGCATAGGCCGAAGCAATAGACAAAAGAAAGATAACTGCAGATTTGTCTTCACAGTTTCTTGTTTCGTGCAACTTTTGTCCGCAGAATAAAGAATTGCATTTTTTTAATGAATGAAGAAAGATTTTCACGTGATTGGTTATGTCAGGTATCTAGAGAACTAAGAATTCATAGCAATAAGAAACTTCTTCTTAGACTGCAACTAGGAATTGGCTATTAAGTATAGAAGAACCTTACTGTGCAGAGTGTCTTGAAAAAAAATAATACACAGCATTTCCTATTAAAATGTACGAAGTATGAACAACAGAGAAAACCAATATTATATTATTTGCAGGCATGCAATTCATCCATAACTGTGGAACAGGTGTTGAGAATAAACAGACCTAGAGAATTGCACACTAGAGTAAAACAGTACATAACAAGAACTAAAATTAATGTACAGGGATCAATGACGGTGTGGGGAAAAGGGGTAGTGTGATGGGCTTCTTGAATGGCTGATAGCAGATAATTGGTGGATTTGATGTATTCTCGAACACCCTCGGGCTTTCTTACCCCTTTTCACCTTGTTAACAATAGGGTAGTTATGAGAGACTTCATTTTAGTTTATTTGTTTGTTTTATTCGTTTTTTATTTTTATTTATTTATTTTTTTGTTTCTTGGAAAGGGGGGGGGGGGGGGGGTGCCACAAACAAAAACATTCGCACAAATTTAGATTTGATTTACTCTATTTGGACTAAGTAGAGGGGGAAAGAAGGTACTATATTTGGGTATTGTAAATCTGGCTTTATTTTCTTGAATTAGTACAAATGTCCTAATCATAACCCATCAAGGGTTGAACGGGATACTTTATTTTTTAAAAAGTGATTGGTTATAATTATTATGTACAGTGTCTACATGGTTATTTTTACATTATTATATCATTACATGTATCCAGTATACTTATATGAAGCAAATATCAGATGAAGGAAAAATAACTGCCCTTTGACATTTAACTAACAAATTCATTTTTGTTACCTCTATGAACCAATTAAAATAAATACTGTACAATCTAAAATAGCCAATAAATTGACGTTTCGGTACAAGAAAGAGTACAAATTGCTACTTGTTATGATGTCACGTGATGAACCGCCCGGGTTTCATATTGAGCTGTAAAATTAATGTGACAACATTTTATGTAATATATTAACAGTTAATTCTCTTTAATTTTAGATTGTTTCACATGAATTAATTGAGTAGGATTGAACATATTATTCATAAAAAAGAAGTAATCGCTATTCACTACTGTATAATTAATTTTTTCTAAAGAACGTTCATTTAAAATAATAATAATAATAGTCCTTTCAGTCATAACTGACGATGGGAATGCGCCCCTGAGGTGACAGACCTCAGCTGCTTATTTTCCTTGTGTTCCTTTCGACGTTTTCTCCTCTCTTCTGCTTGTTGTGTGAGCTTCTTTTTTCTTGTTGCCCAGTCTGAGGTGGCGCCGCAGATAGCATTGCCACTTGTTGCGATCGGCAGCTTCATCCTCCCAGGTTGCTGGATTTATGTCCAGTGCCCTCATGTCTCTCTTACGCACAACTTTGAATCTCAGCTGCGGTCGCCCAACTGTTATTTTGCCATCTGCCAGTTGTCCGTAGAAGACATACCTTGTATTTCGGGATGCAACCATCTTCCACGCGGCGGACAAGGACAAGCCAGCGTAGTCGGCGCTGTCTATGCAGTGTATACATGCTTTGAAGGTCAGCACGTGACAACACCTCGACATTTGTCACTTTTTCTTTCCACGAAATGCCAAGGATGTGGCGTAGACACCGTAGATGGACGTTCATTTGCTGTTAATTGATTGTGACATTATCTCTCGTGGCTAGTTATCTTATTCAGAGTCAATGAACATTTCTTACGTGCTGATTTTTAAAAGCTCTGTGGTCCATACCACTCTATTTTTAACAGTCATAGACTGGGTGATGCGCCAGACGGCAGAGGGCAGTCCAAGAGGAATAAGATGGACTACATTTTCAACATTGGAAGATCTGGAATATGCAGATGACATTGCACTGCTGGCACATTCACATCAACACATCCAGGAAAAAACGGATAGACTCAATAAATTTAGCCAGCAGGTGGGCTTGAACATCAATTTAAAGAAGTTTGAGGTCATGGCCACTGACTGCTTTGACGGTCGGTGGTTAAGGATCGAAGAAGAAGAAGAAGTGGTCCATAGTTCGATCCCCAGTTGAGGTGGGATTATTTTTAGATCGCAAACGGCTCCGGGGTCGACCCAGCCTCATGAATTGGGTACCACAACACCTCTGGGAATGTTAAAGGTGGCCGGCGTGATGCTGACCTCATCACTCCTAGTGTGCCGATGGTCAAGAAAATATGGGCATAACACTATATTACCAATATGCCTCAAATCGATGTGTAACGTGATCCTTTTTTGTAAATCCTTCGTCATAAAATTTAAGTGTTCATACTTGTTATGTTGTACTCCTCGCAGAGCATTGAGTCACCATTGCAGCTAATCCCCTTGCAAGCAGCTTGCACCAAGCAATCGCATAAACTTGCAGTTGTGGTTTATATGGCAATTTGTTTTATATGTTGAAGTTGCCAGCCCAACGGACAGCCTCAAATTATTCCCCCTGTACGACGTATCTCTTCACAACGGGCTGATCACCCGTTTGCCAGTCACTTCGATTACGGAAACAACAGCAAATGGGTTGATTTGCCGTTGCCCTAAAGACGCCACTAGGCGTGATGGGAAACAATGGCAAAGAAAACCTATCTGCTGTTGCCCTAAGACGCCACTAGGCGTAATGGCCACTAACTGCTTTGACGGTCGGTGGCTAAGGACGAAAGAAGAAGAACGACGTGTCTCAGGCTTCATTAGTTCTATTCTTTCTTAGTCTCTTAATATAGCCCTGGGAACAACACAGGGGTTAATTTGACATTAGTATTAATAAATCTTTATTATACCTTTGCATTATTATTATACTTTTACAAATGTCTCTATATATTTTTTTAATTCTTGGAGTTTCCTAAGTCTGCCTATCTCAACACCTGTTCTATAGTTATGTGAATTGTATACTTGCTTTTTCCCTTTTTTTTTCTTTTTTTAAATAATCAATATTCCGTTATGCCTTGGTGGGTTAAAATAGGACATTGTGTATAGTTAATTCAAGATACTAAATTTGCTTTCCGATATCAATTTATGGTGTCATCTCCCCACGCCACTCAGTACAAATAGAGTAAATCAAAAATATAAAATTGTGTGTAGGCCTATATATAGGTATATGTGTGTGCTCTCCCTGTTAAAAAAAAAAAAAAAAAAACCGAAAACACAAAAAATTTGTCAAATCATTGTAAATAGGGACAATCACAAAAAAGAAAAATAAATAAATAAATAAATCAAGAAGAAACTCTGAACGAGAATAATATTAAAATGGAGGGGTGTAAAGGCCTGGTGGTTCCGGTTATATAACTGACTTTAACAGATATTTAATTGACTTTCATCTGTTAAAAGTCATATGCATTGTAAGCAAGCATCAGACCTTCACATTCCCAGTCACTATATATTAACATGTGTTCGTGTTAAATATTGTTTGACTATATTATGCAGTTCCCTAGGTCTGTCTATTCTTAACACCTCTTCTATATTTATAGGTAAGTTGGATGCTTGCAAATAATCTAATATTGGTATTCTCATTTGTTCATACCTCTTACATTTTAACAAGAAATGTTCTATATTATTGTCTTGAAAACATCCTGCACAGTAAGGTTCTTCTATTCTGAAATAGCCTTTTCCCAGCTGTAGTCTGAGAAGTTTCTTATTACTGGGAATTTTCAATTCCCTAGATATCTGACAAGAAGGGAGATCTTTCAGACTGCAATGGTTGGAGAGGAGTCGCTCTTCTCTCGGTTCCCAGCAAGGTGCTGGGCAGGATAGTTATGCGGAGAGTTTCAGGGGCGGTGGACTACAGGCTGAGGAAGGAGCAGGCAGGGTTTGGAGGGGACGGAAGATGTGTGGACCATGTGTTCACTCTCGGGAACATTGTAGAGCGGTGCTCAGAATGGCAGGGACAGCTTTGCATGAATTTTGTTGATTTTGAGAGGGCTTTTGACGGCATACATAGGGACAGTTTATGGAAAATACTGAGGGCTTATGGAATTCCAAGCTGCATAGTGTCAATCATAAAAAGCCTCTATGCCAGCTTTGCGTGTGGTGTTGGGCGGGGCAGCCTGGCCTTCGAGGTGAGGGCGGGAGTACGACAGGGATGCCCCTTGTCGACCACTCTATTTTTAACGGTCGTGGGCTGGGTGGTGCGCCAGACAACAGAGGGCGGTCCGGGAGGAGTGGGATGGACTGCGTTTTCTACATTGGGGGATCTGGAATGTGCAGATGACATTGCACTGCTGGCACATTCACATCGACACATCCGGGAAAAAACGGATGGACTTAATAAATTTAGCCAGCAGGTGGGCTTGAACGTCAATTTGAAGAGGTCTGGGGTCATGACGCTCAATGTGAGCAACCCTGGGCCCGTGTCGGTGGGGAATCGGCGACTGGTGCGGACAGATGCCTTCACATACCTGGGAGGCATGGTGACACCAGACGGTGGGGCGGGCAGGGACATCGGCGTCGGGGTGAATAGGGCAAGAACAGCCTTCTTTAGCCTAAATAAAATCTGGGGGTCCTCCCAATACAGCACGGGCACAAAGTTAAGATTATACCAGAGTTGCGTGCTTTCTGTGCTTCTCTGTGGTGCGGAGTGCTGGAGAGTCGCAGAGAGGGAAATGTCAAAGTTGTCCTCTTTTCGCGCGGCATGCCTGGGAAAAGTTCACCGAATCTTTTGGCCGAGTGCCATCACCGGCCAAGATCTGCTTGCTCGTAGCGGGCGGGAGGACATGCACACCATCGTGGCTGGCGGGCGCTGGAGCTGGGTTGGTCATGTCCTCGGGGGGGGGGGGGACCCCGATGCCATCACGGGAGCAGCTATGCTTTGGACCCCTGAAGGAAGGCGAAAGAGAGGCCGACCGAAAACAACTTGGCGGAGGACTGTGGAGGCTGAAATGCAGGGGGTGAACCAGAGTTGGGGCACTGTGCGAAGGATGGCCACCGACCGTGCAAAGTGGAATCAATTTGTTGTTGCCCTACAAGACGCCACTAGGCGTTATGGCCACTGAATGCTTTGACGGTCGGTGGTTAAGGATCGAAGAAGAAGAAGAAGATATCTGACATTTTCTTGTTGGAGCCTTGAACATCTTATATGCATGTCTTACTTTCAGATTTTTATCCCAGTCTGTTTTCCATTCATCTGTTATTAAATCTTTAATTTAATGTGGTTCCCAGGTCGAATATACCTATTATAATTTGTTATTCTTGGAATAAGAAATTTGAAAGATCAAATCATTTCCGTTTTCACCCTTTATGGAGCATGGAGATACCACTACAACTCTTGTAACTCTGCACCAAAACATTCACGTGCTCTCACAGTTGCGGTTTCTGTAGAATTTATGTAGGCCTACACGGTGAGATTGCCCCATGCGAAACCTCATGCCAATACGACATGCATGGAGGCAGAGACTCCTGGGAGCTACACGAAGCTATTTGAAAGATAAAATTATAATATTGAGAGGACGACGTTAACGTTTAACGGAAAGACACGAGACAAAACGAAGGTAAACAAATCGACCGAAATATGATCGAATCTGAGGGCGAAGCAGTGCAGTTATCCTTGTTTGTGTTGGGAAGGCAGGGAAGGAACAAGTACAAAGGTCAGATTCATAGTCTACAAACTGTGGTAATTTGAGACTGCAAGGTGAAGATCAGTGATAACTATTATGTTTGATCGTCTTCGCGTGGTGATAGTCTATCTCTGACACCAACCCAGCGTCTAAGGGTTTCTATGCTGTGATTAAAGGGAAAATTAGGGCGGACGAGTCAGGAAGGACTGAATAACAAGAATCATCACCGTTTAAGATTGTAAAGAGTAAGAATGTAAATGTTTACATTGTCTTCATTATTAATGACATGATTGAAATAGTCAGTGCAAAGGTAGCAGGTGTTTCCCGTTTTAATAAATCGTCCGCGAGGTGTATGCAGGTCGTGGTGTGGGTGTAGGGATGAGAACCGAGCAGCATGTCAAGTGCCCATTTAATTCATTTTCCTTTTCGCTCCATACACCACTACCGCTCATCCCAGTTGAATTACAGTTTACTGTGCGGTCGCCATCATAATCGCAAACAGGTTGACGTAAACGTTAGTTGGGCCCTTGTAGGGGACAGTAGACCGCCATGTTTGCATAAAACGAGGCGTTTTGCTGCAAGTTGGGATTTATTTTTTGGCGTTATTAATTTTAACAAAGATCAAAACAGGGTTGGGATTAGGTTAAGACTAGCTGGAATATAAATATAGATAACCAGTCTGGCAACATGGTGAACTTTGTCTACTGTCTTCATCACCTACCAGACAGTGGTTGTGTAGTAAATTAAGAGTAGCCTACTATTATATATTAATTTAAAAAGAATACTGTTAGGAGTTTAGTGCTAAGATTTAGGGTTATGTATAAATATAGCCACTAATGTTAACCCTAACCCTGATTGCAACAAGATGGCAGCATAACCTGTAATTCAACCCTTATCTCTTTGGTTTCTATAGCAGTTTTACATGATGAAGTTGGCAGCTACGTGCACAAAAGGGGCAACTAATATAAAGTTGTGCACAGAGCTGCCAGCTTCATATTAGTCGCCCCTTTTGACATGCCCGAGGAAGCATTAGTTCTACTCTTTCTTTGCCTCACAGAGACCTCTGGGAATTACATGCGGCAGTGTATGTTCTTGCAATGGTGTTTTTGTAGCAGTTTATTTTATATGATGAGGTTGCCATATGCACAGCTTAACGTTCGTTGCCTCTTACCACATGCCCAAGGGGGCAGTAATCCTTTTCTTTCTTTGTTTCTTCTTTGCATACATGCCACACCCTGGAAATGAAAAACCTGTACAAAAAATCCCCAAAAACCTGTATAAAAATCCAGAAACCTGTACAAAAATCTGAAAAACATAGCTTACAAAAAATATCTATAAAAGAACCATACAAAGGAGAAAGATCCATACATCGACCATTTTATTCTTTGAGAAGCCTTTTTCACATAGCCGAAAAGCATAAGTTATTGTTTACTGCGATTTTCTTGTTTGTACATTTGGTACAGTTCTTCACGTTGGATATAATAGGAATACGGAGCGTTACAATAGGAGGTGGTCTGATCATCATAATGGTGCCTTCTGTCGGCCAAGTGTTTAGGCCCTTAATAATCTCCACTGTGACTTTTGCTGTGAACCCATCATGTCTCAAGTCCGTGACCAGATAAACTAGATCTAGTGTGTGTTTAGGTTGCGGGTTTCCTACAAGTCACAAATTTTAACAAAAGTATGCTGTACTGACTACCTCCTATGTTTGATTAGTCATCAATATTATTAGGTCTTTCCTTAGATTCACTTTCATCGTAGTCAGTCTAAATCAAGCCTCTGATCAAATACAAGTCACCTCTCAGCTCCCAAAGCAAAGATTCCACAGCCTGAAAAGCCACGACTTAAAAAAAAAAAATTTGTGAAAAATCAAATTATCTATCTGTTCAGAAAACGGAAGCTTCTCTTGTACTGGAAATACTCAGATCTCGCTAAACAGTATTCCCACTCTCAATTTTGGATGGTTAACTTTGTGCACTGGTGTTTTTGGCCAAATCAAATTGTAAAGGGTTAATAATTAGGCAAAAACCTGTACTGAAAGTATGTACGGCCATATAGATCTGAAAACAAGAAAAATCTGTGCTCCCAAAGCAAAGATTCCACAGCCTGAAAAGCCACGACTTAAAAAAAAAAAATTTGTGAAAAATCAAATTATCTATCTGTTCAGAAAACGGAAGCTTCTCTTGTACTGGAAATACTCAGATCTCGCTAAACAGTATTCCCACTCTCAATTTTGGATGGTGTTTAGGTTGCGGGTTTCCTACAAGTCACAAATTTTAACAAAAGTATGCTGTACTGACTACCTCCTATGTTTGATTAGTCATCAATATTATTAGGTCTTTCCTTAGATTCACTTTCATCGTAGTCAGTCTAAATCAAGCCTCTGATCAAATACAAGTCACCTCTCAGCTCCCAAAGCAAAGATTCCACAGCCTGAAAAGCCACGACTTAAAAAAAAAAAATTTGTGAAAAATCAAATTATCTATCTGTTCAGAAAACGGAAGCTTCTCTTGTACTGGAAATACTCAGATCTCGCTAAACAGTATTCCCACTCTCAATTTTGGATGGTTAACTTTGTGCACTGGTGTTTTTGGCCAAATCAAATTGTAAAGGGTTAATAATTAGGCAAAAACCTGTACTGAAAGTATGTACGGCCATATAGATCTGAAAACAAGAAAAATCTGTGCTCCCAAAGCAAAGATTCCACAGCCTGAAAAGCCACGACTTAAAAAAAAAAAATTTGTGAAAAATCAAATTATCTATCTGTTCAGAAAACGGAAGCTTCTCTTGTACTGGAAATACTCAGATCTCGCTAAACAGTATTCCCACTCTCAATTTTGGATGGTGTTTAGGTTGCGGGTTTCCTACAAGTCACAAATTTTAACAAAAGTATGCTGTACTGACTACCTCCTATGTTTGATTAGTCATCAATATTATTAGGTCTTTCCTTAGATTCACTTTCATCGTAGTCAGTCTAAATCAAGCCTCTGATCAAATACAAGTCACCTCTCAGCTCCCAAAGCAAAGATTCCACAGCCTGAAAAGCCACGACTTAAAAAAAAAAAAATTTGTGAAAAATCAAATTATCTATCTGTTCAGAAAACGGAAGCTTCTCTTGTACTGGAAATACTCAGATCTCGCTAAACAGTATTCCCACTCTCAATTTTGGATGGTTAACTTTGTGCACTGGTGTTTTTGGCCAAATCAAATTGTAAAGGGTTAATAATTAGGCAAAAACCTGTACTGAAAGTATGTACGGCCATATAGATCTGAAAACAAGAAAAATCTGTACACATTACGAGTAACTCTTGCTACTTGGCATGTATGTCTTTGTTACTTTCAATTTCTTTATTCTTCTAAGAAAGGTTGCTGTTGCGTTAATAATCCCTAGTTTGCTGTTATCAAGCCATCGTTTCTTCTGTATGATAGTTTCTCTGATGTTGAGATGAGCGGTGTGTCAAGTCAGGATATTTGTTATCCTATCAAGTCAATACCCTTTATCTCCCCAAGGAGCATAGGCCTTCAACAAACACATGCTAATTTCTCCTGTCACGTACCATCACATCTTTCTCATCATTTTCACTTCTGTCTCCAGTTCTCTTCTCCATGTGTCTTTTGGTCTACCTCCTCCTCTCTTTCCCTGTGGATTCCAGAACAAGGACTGCTTTTAATGCTATCAACAGGTTTCCTCAATCTGTGTCCTATCCATCGTCAGCATCTTCTTCTCATCACTTGTTCCATTTGTCACTTGTCTAGTTCTTGTCATCTCTTGTTCTACTGGTACTTGTCTAGTTCTTGTCATCTCTTGTTCTACTGGCACTTGTCTAGTTCTTGTCATCAATTCCACATTAGTGATCTTGTCATACAACTTCAATCCTTCTATTCAACACAAGCACCCAGTTATGAAACATCTGTTCACATATGAGTAAGGCTTAATACTCATTGGGGTGGCAGAATGGTTAGCACGCTTGCTTCTAGAGGTGTAGGGACCACGTTGAAAACAGTTGGTGTCACACTTTAGTCTACCCAGCTGTAAAAATGGGTACATAACTTTGAGTTAGGGAAGGCAGAGGCAGCGAGGAAGGGAACTTGTCACCCTACCTCATAAAACTGAGACATTGTGTTAGTATATTTTCTAAAACTTCACTTTCCTATGACAGAATCTGCAATGGAACTCCATATGTTTTAAATGCCACTTAATATGACAGTAATACAAGCCTGAGCTCCTACAACTACATAACATAATCAATATGAGGCGTAATGAAGACATACTAATTGTACATGTGGTAACTAGAATGCCCAAGTGTGCACTGACCTGTACAGTGAATGGCATCAGCTCAGCCCATCCTACAGTGCTGGAACCAACAAGAGAGGAATTAAAGTACTAAAATATCTTCTTCTTTCACCTTTTAACTCCCAAAGGAGTACAGGTCTTTAACAAACGTATACCAAGTCTTCCTATCCCATGCCGTCTGCTCAAGGTATTTCCATATCTTCTTCATGTCTGTCTCCAGTTCTCTTCTCCATGAGCTCTTTGGTCTTCCTCTATTTCTCTTACCCTGTGGATTCCAGAACAGGGATTGTCTTGTAATGCTATCAACAGGTTGCCTCAATGTTTGCCCAATCCATCCCCAGTATCTTCTCCACATTTCTTGCTCCAGTGGTTCTTGTCATCAGTTCCACATTACTGATCTTGTCATACCACGTCAATCCTTCTATTCTATGCAAGCATCCATTTATGAAAGTCTGAAGCTTCTTGGTTGTTTTTTGTTGTTGTTGTTCTCAATGTTTCAGAGCCATATAATAGGACTGACTTGACATTTGAATTGAAAATTCTGATTGTTGTGTTGGACCTGATTTCTATTGACTGGAATGTACCAAATATAAAACCTATAGCTTGTAAATACTTTACGTATACACCAAGCATCAAAAAGATGCACCTGGAATAGCCCAGGTGGGCATACACAAATTAGACAGCTTGTTAGAAGATAAGTGAAACAGATGACAAGAACCAGTGAAACAAGAGATGAGAAGAAGGTAATGTTCACCCTGAGCGCCGTCTATGACTTTCGTTTACTTTGTACTTGGTATCGGAGTTTACAAGAAAGTAGGTATCGTGACCATTTGATGCACAAATGACCTCGACCGGCGATGGACATCTATTCTAATGCAGTCGGCTCGAAATTATGTGCTCGATCGGCGTATCCAATAAAGTTAAAATGCTCCGGCACGGAACATTAAACTCCGATACCAAGTACAAAGTAAACGAAAGATATGATCTGGACCGCGCTCAGGGTGAACATTACCGAGAATAAGACACTGGCAATGAATAGGTCGCACTTTGAGAAAACCTGTTGATAGCATTACAAAGCAGTCCTTGTTCTGGAAGCCTCAAGGTAGGAGAAGTAGAGGGTGACTGAAAAACAGATTTAGATGAGAACTGGAGACATAAATGAAAGGGATAAGGAAGACGGAAGATGTAGAACTGGTAGCACGTAGCACGGTACAGGAGGATCTAGCATGAGTTTGTTGATGGCTTATGCTTTGTGGGAAGCTGAAGGGCAGGTATGATGTTAATGATGATGTGACGTTAACTACTTCTTACATTTATATAACGTTTTACTTTAGAGAAAGAGGAGGTACGGATACCTTTAAAGTTTTGAATTTTAACTAAGCAAATAAATTCTAAAGAGGAACAGGACTACTGCTGCCTCAGGTATGTACGAGGGACGGTCAAAAAGTAATGCCTCGTAATTTTTAATTTCATTCAATAGGCAAAAAAACAGATAAAATTCACATTGAAATGTAGCCCCAAGTCTGAACTTCAAAAATATATTTCTCAATGTAGTCTCCGTTATTTGTTACAGTTTTTGTCCATCTTCTCACAAGGGCATGTATCCCCGCACGGTAAAAATTTGTGTCCTTTTTCCTAAACCATTGGCGTACTGCGCATTTAAGGGTCTCGGTGTCCTCAAAGTGATGTCCGCGAAGATCTTCTTTCAGTGGTCCAAACAGATGGAAGTCAGAAGGTGCAAGATCGGGACTGTAAGGGGGATGTGGTAATAATGTCCAGCCAAATTCTGCAATCGCATCAATGGTGCGTTTAGCGGTGTGTGGCGTGGCATTATCGTGCAACAGTAGTGCAGTTCTCTGATCTTTTAATGGGTAAAGTCGCTGAAGACGACCTCTAAGCTTCTTCAAAGTTTCAATGTAACGGTCTGCATTCACTCAAAGTTTCAATGTAATGGTCTGCATTCACCGTGTTTCCCTGTTCCAAAAAGTCGAGAAGAATCACACCCTTCTCATCCCAAAACACGGAGACCATAACTTTCCCTACAGATGGTGAACTTTTGAACTTCTTTCTTGTCGGCGATGTTGTGTGATGCCATTCCATTGACTGCCTCTTGGATTCTGGTTCAAATAAATGAACCCAAGTCTCATCCCTGTCACAATATTCAATAAAAACTCTTCTCCTTCAGTTTTGTAACGGGGCAGGAGGTTGATGGCTATGGTTTTCCTTGTTTCTTTATGTCTGTCTGTCAACATTCTGGGTACCCACCGTGCACAAACTTTTAAATAACCCAGGTCTTTAATGATGTTCTGGACATTGCCTTTACTAATGGACAACATGGAAGAAAGTTCATCCAGTGTTACCCGACGGTCACCACGAATGATGCCATCAACTTGATGAATGTTGTGTGGAGTCACTGCAGTAGACGGATGGCCAGTCCGCTTTGCGTCAGCCATTGAGGATTGACCTACTTCAGCTTCGTCACAACGATGTACCAAACGTCGAACAGTGCTAACATCCACTGTTGAATCTCCATAAACATTCTTCAAACGTTCGTGGATGCGAATTGGGGTCTCGCCTTCAGCATTGAGGAATTCTATGACATAACATTGTTTTAACCGAACGTCTTTAGCAGCCATTTTTAAACTGTTACAGTGGTGCCACCTGTTACTGAAACAGGTTGGTAATGCTATACAGTGCAGAAGAGTGTTTGAGGAATCCTGCTAAATTTACAAATTGCACACCGATGCAGTATTTACATACATAAAAAATAGGAGGCATTACATTTTGACCTTCCCTTGTAGTACAAGATGACTAATTTGAGGTTGTGCCTGGGGCTGGCAATTTCATCATGTAAAACAAATTGCTGCAGAATCTACCACTGCTAGAGCACGTGAATGCTTGGTGCAGGCTTCCTGTAAGGGGACCAGCTACAGTGGTGGTTCTATGCTCCATATGGATAGAAAAGGAAAATGAAATAAATTCTTACATAAACATTTTATTTTATTATAAAATACATTTTTTTTCTTGAAATCTAGATGGAAACTTGGCACCTAGAAAGAATTTCAACACTTGGGAGGTTTTACATATATGCTATCCATGGCTATGCTACAGAGGTCATGTTTACAGCATTATGGGAATTTGTAGTTAATCTCAACTGGAAATTTCCAGGCAATACCAGTGTATGGTGAGTAAATAGGTAGAACAATTAATAATTTTAAAATTAAACCACTGTAAAGAGGAGAACAACATAATTACTCATTCATGCATTCTAGATCATCTTGCTCATCTCAAAGAAAAAGGCTTCCCCAGAATGTACTATCAAAGTAAATGGAACAGTTTTACAACAGGTTAATAAATTCAAATACCTGGGCATATTAATAACAACGGATGGAAGATGCATCTCAGAAGTGAAGAGCAGAATAGCTCAGGCAAAAGCAGCATTCTATAAAATGAAGAGTATTTTATGCAACAGTTCTTTGTCATTGGAAGAAAGAAAGAGAGTTCTTCAGTTATATATAGAACCAATACTGACGTGTGGGAGTGAGTCTTGGACAATTAGTAAACAAGTAGGGAAGGCACTAGAGACCACAGAGATATGGTTTTACAGAAGAATGTTAAAAATACCATGGACAACCAAAAAGAGTAATGAGGATGTCCTGAAAGAGGCCAATGCGCAAAGGAAACTTATTTCACAAGTTAGAAAGAAGCCATCCACTTTTTTTGGGCATGTTATGAGCAGAGAAAAGCTGGAATATATCGTAACAACAGGTAAGATTGAAGGAAAAAGAGATAGGGGTAGACAAAGAGAGCAAATACTGGACAGTTTGACATCATGGCATGGAAAGAAGTCAACAGCAGAATTGATAAATTGTACTGGACAAGAAGTTGTGGAGAGACATGATCTCCTATGCCACAAGGCAGGTTAATTGAAGAAGAAGAAACATTCTAGATTCTGAGTGCATGTGACATAAGGCTTCTGCCAGGGTCTTCTATAAACTCTACTCTGCCGCTGTTTCCTAGAACAGATCTCAGTTTATTTAACTCTTTGATTTTGTAATTATTTTCCACCCTGTGCTGGAATTATTAATTTAAATTTTATGTAAATCTTTTGTGTGAACATGCACATATTATATATCAAACTGAAGGAAAATCAATAGAGTCATTATATACAGCCTTTGTTAGTATTAACACAAGTGCATTTGGTATACATAAAAATACATTGCCTGTAAAGTGAAAAACACTAAAAAGTTCACAGGAGAATACCAGCCTACCAAAGACCATTTATTGTGGCAGACAATAAAACTCTCTGTTTAGTCTTAAAACATCAAGATAAGCCATTAGTGAAGTAATAGAACAATGAATGTGGCCAAATTTAGTTCATTTAGTGTTATTCACACCATTTTTGTGTGGATTCACAGAACATTTTAAGACTGTTTTGCACCTGTGCTTCATTGGGAGCATTGTACGAATGACAGACAATGTTTTTGTGTTATGGAGAAGGGTCAGCTTTCTGTTATCTAGTTGTTTTGGTCTTGAGTAGAATTTACAGTCTTACATGAGTACGTCATGTGACCACAAAAAAGGCTATACTTTTGGCTCTGCTAGATGGCTGCAGACAATTGAGATTAGGTATAGGAGGTTGTCTAAGCCTGTTTGTGGACCAGAGAAGATGTTCATATTGAGTCCCTGTTTGAGAGAGAGCAAAGGATCAGATCCATGGCTGAGTATTCTATGTGAGGCTGTTGGTTGCATCTCGCTCGCGGTGTTCCTTTCTTAATTCGCGGACTAGTGTACACTCTCTGGACGTACTGCTGGGAGTTCAGCACTGGCTATGTGTTGAAGCAATTTGGAGCATGCCCATGGGACTACACACCATTCCATGGAGACTTCATGGGTCTGGTTACCTTAGAATACGCCCCTTTATGGTTTATAGGCGCAATGGTGCATGAACAGCTTATTATGTATTATTGTAGACGAATATTTTTTGGTCCGCCCATAGAAGATGAGGCGGCAAATTTGAGTTCTAAAGATAAAGGAGCAGCCAGAAATGGATATACAGAGGATAATAAGAAGAGTATATGAAGATTAAGACTTGCAGTACAACTGAGGGTGAGACTATGTTCATGCTGTATGATAGACAAGCCAATTTTCAAGGGAAAAAAATTATATAAAAAGTGGCTACTGCTTAAGTTGATCGTGTTTTAAATATTTTTTTCACCTAATCAATTGAAATTTTTGAGTCCTGAATATTTCCCCTATCAGCGTAAACTTGTGTAGTTTCCGGGGGTCTCTGAGGAGTCAAAGAAAGATAGAACCACAGATTCCTTACGCTTATCGTAAGAGGTGGTCCAATATGAGGTTGTGCAGGGGTCAGGTAACCTCACCATGTAAAACAAGTTGCTATAGAAACCACCACTACAAGAGCATATAAATTCTATGATGCTTTGCTTCCTGTAAAGGGTGCCAGTTGTAATGGTGGCTGCATGCTCCGTAAGGAGGAAAAAAACTTAAAAGAATAAAATGAATAATCTGATTTTTAAGATGTTTTCTTAAGTCTAGATTTTCTAGTTCCTAGGAAAACTTCTTAAATAGGAACTGTTGTATCTGTGGTTGTTGCAAATAGAAATGTTTTCATCATTAACATCTGAGGTTATAAATTGGCATGTCCAAGATAAGCATCGAATGGTCAAACATTGGAAAGCTGGATAATGTTGTTCCACAAAAGCTTGTGCTTTCAAAGTAAATGTGTGATTTGATTGTGCTGTATTTAAGTTCACAATATTATATTAGTTCGTTATATTTTTGGAAGATAAATTGCTCATTATAATTAATGGGAAAGTGAAAGTAATGTTAGCAAAGTGTTGCCCAAAATAGTAATTAAAAAAAAAAAGGATAGAAGGTGGACTTTTATTTTTTATCATTAGTTATATCATTTTCCATTTTGCTGTTTATGGAGCATGGAACCACGACTGTAGCTGATCCTCTTTGCATGAAACCTACACCAAAGTATTCTTGTAGCAGTGGTATGTGTAGCAGTGGTATGTGTAGCAGTGGTATGTGTAGCAGTGCTATGTGTAGCAGTGGTATGTGTAGCAGTTTGTCTTACATGACAAAGTTGCCAGCTCCATTAAAAAACTTCTTGTTAGTCACCTTTTACAACATATCTGAGGGAGCAGAAGTCATATTCTTTCTTTGTCTCTCCTCAGAGACCCCTAGGAGCTGTACGGGCGTTAGTTATTTAGTACATATTTATTTTCAAAAGGAATGAAAAAAAGAGGTTAAACCATATGTTGAGATAAGAACGGTTGGGGTTCGTTTTAAGTGAGATACTGGTCTGTAACCTTTTTTCCAGATAGCATTGTTTTGGAAACCTGATTTTTTCGGTTTTCAGGTGTAGCCCAAATCGCATTTGAAATGTAGCCCAAATCGCCCAATCTACGGGAAGCTGAGAAGTGGCTATGTGCAGGACGTGACAATTCCTTGGGAAAGCCCAGAATCCAAGCACAGTATTTTAGCTCTGCATAGTTGGAGAGCCCAATGGGCTGATCACCCATTGGCTTGTCACACCGATTACGGAAACAACGGCAGATGGATCTATTTGTTGTTGCCCTAAAGACGCCGCTAGGCGTGATGGGAAACTACAACAGAGAAAATCAATCTGCTGTTGCCCTTAAGACGCCACAAGGCGTGATGGCCTCTGACTGCTTGGTCGGTCTCTGGCTAAGGACGGAAGAAGAAGAAGAAGATAGTTGGAGAGCCCCCTTGGATGACGGGAAATGCACAGTATGCCACGCACTTCTTACTCCTAGCTTGGAACCAGATGTGACGATCTTTTAAATGCAAGCCAAGCTGGAGAAACTGCAGCTCATGACTTTAACTCAACAAGTTTCGGAATGATAGAAAAGCCACAGGAAAAGCCTAGATCTACAGTGTAGATAATACCAAAGAGTCTTCAACTTGGTATTGGCTACTACAGAGCGAGAATCTCAGCAGCCCTAGTTAAATAGCAACAACAACAAAAGCTGTCTCATTGATTTAGAAGTGATATGGAAATTTATTTACAACTTTCATATATTTGATTCTTTAAAATGGCATTTGCTGTGGAATTTAAAGATCTGTGTTCTTCAGAATTTTACAGTGTATTTTAGTTGTTTTTAAAAAAAAAAAATGTTTATGATATTGTTTACTAGATACTGTTTGGAGATGTCAGGAACCCTGAGTTGACTACTGCCTTTATTAGAGTCATTAATGTAGAAGTCTGAAGGTGAACGAGGAAGAAGTTTACTAGATTAATGGCTGTATTTTTTAAATTCAGTTGCAAACAACATCTTTTTTTAAAAAAAATTTTGTTGAGTAAAAGATCTGTCATCACAGATTTATTGTAAACTATGGATATAGTACCTTGCTTTTCTTATTGCATGTAATCTGGAGCGGTTTCATTTCTTCTAGCAGAGGCTTTATTTCAAAGACCTGCATGTAAATTACACTACAGCTTATGTAAGTATAGGTTCATATTTTTTTATCCAAAATTGTCGAGGACAGCTTTGTTTTGGGAACCAAATTTTTTTTAGTTTCAAGATGTCACCCACATCACGTTCAAAACGTAGCCCAAAGTGTGTTTGAAAATTGTCCAAAAGTCACCCAAAGAAACTTTCAATTTTCAGAATATTTTGGTTTTTGGATAAAAGGAAATGGACTTGTACTGGGAATCTTGAATTTAATTTCTTCTAACTTTGTTTAAATTATATTCTAGTTTATGTGCTAACTTATAAAGTATCCTTTTTCTTCTTCTTTGATCCTTAGCTGCCGACTGTCAAAGCAGTCAGTGGCCATCACGCCTGGTGGTGTCTTGTAGAGCAGCAATAAACTGCTTCCACTTTGCTCGATTGGTTGCCGTCCTTCATGCAGTGCCCCAGCTCTGTTTCATTGATCATCCTTTGCATCTCAGCCTCCACAGTTCTCTGCCAAGTTGTTTTTGGTCAGCCTCTCTTTTGCTTTCCTTCAGTGGTTCATAGCATAGCTGTTCTTGTGATGGCATCAGGGTCTCTTCTGAAGATGTGGCCAACCCAGCTCCAGTGTCTGCCAGCAAAGCATTCATAGCAGGAGTGTATTATCTTCTAATTTTAAACTATAATAATTTCAATTTCAGTGTATTTTTTCACACTTTGCTGACTGGAAATTAGATATTAATGTTCTGATTCAAATAATTTTAGATAGCTTGTATGAAAAAAAAAAGGTAAAGGATCCCGTTACACGCCCATTGAGGCATATTGGGAATATGGTGTTAGACCCATATTTTCTCGACCATCGGCACATTAGGGGTGATGTGGTCAGCATCACGCCGGCTGCCTCAACCTTCCCAGAAGTTGCTCTGGTACCCAACTAGGGCTGGGTCGACCCAGGAGCCGTTTGCGGCCTTAAAAAATCTCACCTCAACTGGGGATTGAACCATAGACCACTGAGCTAGGAAGCCAGTGCACTAACCACTATGAATACTAGTTTAGAGGGGTGGGGACCATCCTACTACCGATTGTATGAGCTCTCTTCTTAATCAAGCTGTACAGGTCCACACTAGTAATCAGCTTCATGAACTAAAACGGACCCAGGTGGGTAGGACATGTTGAAGAAATGAACACTAGCAGAGATACATTTTGGCTGAACAAATAAGGAATAAAACTAAGGGGTTTACACAATAGTATATAACAGCACAGAAGTGATTCTAAACGAACCACTTTGGCATAATATTTACTTCTTTCCCTTAAGTATATTATTGTGTAGTGCAGTATTTTTACAATTTTCTGAAGCACCCTGTAACTTGCTGAGACAGCCCTGCAGATAAAATTTAGCAGGGCTGTCTCTTTTCTTCTTCTTCTCCTCCCCCAATGTAAACATGGAAATTCTTGAATTTTTATGCGCCAAATTTCCTCATACTCCACCCACTACTTAACAATTTCAGCATGGTAAGGTCACATTGAAAACTGGAACTATTTTTATCTCAGAATTGCTTGATTTTTCCCCCTCTAAGTCTCAGGTTCCTTGTACTTGTAATATTCATCATTTTTCTTTTCGCTCCTTTCGGAGCATAGAGCCACCACTGCAGCTGGTCCCCTTGTAGAAAGCCAGTACCAGAGCATTCATGTGCTGTTGCAGTAGTTGTTTTTTGTAGCAATATGTTTTACATGATGAGGTTGCCGCCCCCATCTTCTTCTTCTTTGATCCTTAGCCGCCAACTGTCAAAGCAGTCAGTGGCCATCACGCCTGGTGGCGTCTTGTAGGGCAGCAATAAACTGCTTCCACTTTGTTTGGTCAGCAGCCATCATTTGTGCAGTGCCTCAGCTCTGGTTCATTCTTTGCATCTCAGCCTCCACAGTTGTTTGCCATGTTGTTTTTGGTTGGCCTCTCTTTCACTTTTCTTCAGGGGTCCATAGCATAGCTGTTCTTGTGATGGCATATGGGTCTTCTCTGAGGATTTGGCCAACCCAGCTCCAGCATCTGCCAGCTATGATGGTGTGCATTTCCTCTTTATTACTCAGAGTACGCAGTTCTTGGTTGGTGATGGTATTCGGCCAAAAGATTCTGAGAATCTTCCTTAGGCAGATTGTGTGGAAAGAGGACAATTTCAACATCTTTTGCCACCTCCATGCACAACCTCAAGTTAGTTGCCTCTCACGCCTGAGGAAGCAGCAGTCTTGTTCATTCTTTGTTTCCTCAGAGATGCCCCCCCCCCTTTCCCCTCCCGAACTACACAAGTGACTAGTATTATTAGCTTAACATAAATTTTTGGGGCAAACAGTCTTTGCTGTCAGTGCTAAACATGGTCCCTGACCAGAGTACAGGTGAGGAGTCACACCATGATAGATGAAGTGTTTAAGGACCATTAATGTTACTAGAAAGAGAAGTGATGACATAAGAGAAAATTTAAGAACTGCATCCTGCATCAGATACTAGAGACAGAAACTAAAATGATTTGGCCAACTCATGAGAATATATTTTCTTCTCTTGTCCTGCAGATTCCAAAACAAGAACTGCCTTGTAAGACAATAAATATGTTGAGGTGTTAAATAACTAAACTATTGCAAAGTTAAATCGGTATTAGGATGGTTCCCACCCCTCTAAACTAGTATTCATTTCAACTCACAAAGACATGAGAATCTATACAGCTGTATACAACTATGTTCACATAGCTTTCACATTTATTTAAGCTTTTAGTAAAAAGGGATCTGATGATGATGAAAATCAAGCCATTTCAGGGATAAAATCATTTATGATTTTCCTTTTATGGGCTTGCCTTGTAACTCTGCTGTCAGTATCAATTACATGGGAAGATGCAGGTATCTAGACAGAAGAAAAAAAAACATTCTTTTTCAGACCAAGAATACTGTTGTGTTTTATTTATTGAAACAGTGCATAAATTAATTTGTACACTTTAATTATTATAAATTAATTTACTATTAATTTATTGAACTGACTGAATTGGAGAATAACTGTTAGAAGTAATAAAGTAAACAAATGTAGGATTAAAAAAATTACTGAAAAATTGATAGTACCAGGACTTTAGCTTAAAATGTTATTTGATAACTAGTCAGGTTAATCATTGAGACCAGGTGTAATTATGAAATTTAACATTATTATATTTGTTTGTTTATAAGCACTCATCATTTGCTTGTGTATAGCCTTTTAACATTTGTCTTACGCATTACTAAGTACTCTTACTAACATACTGTTGTATAAAATATACCAGCTTTGAACACAATGTAAAAATAAAGAGATGTCTCAGAAATAATGTACAATGCAAAAGAACTTGGAAAAAAAAAGGATAGTTTACGATCTCGTTATTTTTACTAATCACCCTCATCACTCCTCAGTTCCTGAAGTCACCTTGACCTTCAAAAAACTTATGCCACATCTTCCTGTCCCATGCTTTCAGCTCAAGGTCTTTCTATGTCTTCTTCATACCTTTCATATGTTTTTCCAGTTCTCTTAATTCTGGAGATTTTCCTAGAAAAAAAAATGTGTGTCAGCAACCCAGACTCCTTTCTGCTTTCTCTGTACCGTATCATTCAATAGCCTCCGTACCAAAGGACCTTCTTCTGTCTTGGATGACTGAATAGAATTTTTTTTTCTTCATTTGACTTGTCCATATTTGTTGTTTTTTTTAGGGCTAAAAATTTCTACATCATTGGGTAGCTGGCCCCATGCCCAAGCCTCCTTAGTCATTGTTTTGTTTTTTTACTGTATCATACATGCCAAGTAGTACAGGTTACCTGTAATCTGTACGTTTTTCTCATTTTTCAGATCTGTAGGACTGTACATATTTTCCGTACAGGTTTTTGCCTAATTATTAACCCTTTACAATTAACCCAAAAAATGCCAGTGTGCAAAGTCTACCATCCAAAATTGAGAGTGGGAACACTATATAGTGAGTCCTGAGTATTTCCAGTACGCGAGAAGCTTCCGTTTTCTGAGTTTTGTTTTCTGAATCGATTGATATTTTGATGTTTCGTGATTTTGTTTTTTAAGCCATGGCTTTTCTGGCATTGGAATCTTTGCTTTGAGAGCTGAGAGGTGACTTGTATTTGATCAGGAAGATGATGATGTGGTTGAATCAGATATAGGTATTAAATACAGGCTTGATTTAGACTCCCACAATGACGAAAGTGAATCTAGGGAAAGACAGATCAAACGTAGGAGATAGTCAATACAGCATACTTTTGTTAAATTTTGTGAATTTGTAGGAAACCTGCGACCTAAACACACATCTAGTTTATCTGGTCACGGACTTGAGACATAACAGGTTCACAGCAAGTCATAGTGGAGATTATTAAAGGGCCTAAACACTTGACCGACAGGGGGAACCCTTTTGATGATCAGACCGCCTCATGTTGTAATGCTCTGTATTAAGTTTCCTATTATATCCATCGTAAAGAATTGTGCCAAATGTACATACAAGGAAAACGCAGTAAACAATAACTTACGCAAAAGCCTGTGTTAAAAAAAATTGCTCTTTCGATTGCTCAAAGAACAAAATGGTCGTTGTATGGTTTTCTCCCCTTTGTCTGGTTCTTTTAAAATATATTTTGTAGACTGCGAGTTTTTCAGATTTTTACAGGTTTCTGCATTTTTTGTTTTTCATCTCCGGGATGTGCCATGTATGACTGTATACTTGGTGGCTTACAGTGTTGCTAATGCTATTCATTTATATTCTTTACTATTCTTTCAGGCCCTAGTAACACACACATGATTTTTTTACTATTGTTTGAAATTAATGTTTGCTGTTCTTGGATAACTTGAAGGCATGCATTGCATGGTTTGCACCTGTTTCTCTAAAATTTGTAGTTCCACTGTTTGTCACAAGTCTTATGTATTATATCTGAAATGCATGTAGAGCTTTTTTAGGCATAAATAGTTACTTTCACAGACTGCTTCAAGTTGGCAGTGGAAAAAATCAGTAGTGAATCTCGAAGTTGCAGCCAAAGCAGAGTGGGTTCAATTCTCAGCACAGGTGGAAAAGAAAGACGGCAGGAGGCTAACACTTGGGAGTCATGACCCAAGTGGGCTTGACCCCTCTTAGAATGTGTAGAAGATACAAGGGCTGAAACACTTGTCTGACTGGGGAACTACTATTCCTGGGCCTTTGAACTTATATATTATAATATTTTTTTTAACTTGGCTTGCCATCAGGTCCCTTCTCATAGTCTCCTAGCTAAGAAGTACTAAGCAGAACTCAAATTATAAGGTAGATTAGGGTGTACCATCAAAGCAATATAATAAAATCAAGACAGCAGCGTAACTTTATAAATATTTTGATGATAGCAGAACTTACTGTGATATTCTGCTTACTCAGAGATGGTAATAGAACATCAAAGTGATTTAAAGATACCTTTTTTTTTCTTAAAACATTGCGACAGCAGCAGAACTCCACATATGTAAGTGGTATCAGAACTCAGTGTGATGTTCTAACTTTAATGATTAAACTTGTTATTGCATTGTCAAATGTTTTCCAACCTCAGACAAATAACTGTTTATTTTCAAAATACTGTTTACTTTCTTGTTCATCTTTATTGCATATAGTATTGCTTGTGACAAGAAATACTATGTTGTTGTACATTATATTATTCATTTTTATATTAGGTTTTCAGAATTTAATGCTCACATATTGAACTCTTTATATGTAGTTAGTGATCTTGAGATAAAGGCAGGAATACATTTGAAATGAAGCCTTCAGTTGGAGAAGTGTTCAGAAATATTACTTGTTGCTAACATTCCCATATAATGAAAGATAAGAGAATAAGACAAGCGAGTGAAAGCAGAATATGGGCATGTTAATGGTCGGAATATTATGGATAGAGAGAAGGTTCACATAATAAAACTTTAAAAAAAAAAGAAGTAAACTAACATTAAAAAGGGTAAAGGTAGTACAATAGCAGATACTGCCATAGGGGAATGAAGTGTTAGAGACTTCACTAAATTAGGTCTAGCTTTGAGGGGTGTGGTGACCAGTGCCCTTCCTTGCTGCCTTTACCTTCACTGACACAAGAGCAGTGTCAGGTACCCAGTTACATGTTTTAAACACAGTACCTTCATCACAAGAGACCAGAGCTCTAACCACTCTGCTAGTCAGATGGGCAAACTAACATTAAGTATGGCCATAAGTAAAACTAAAAAAATTGTTGATGCACAAAGAAAATGTCTTCCCCCCCCCCAATGTATTTCTTGGCCAAAAATGATAAAGAAAATTGTGAATTTGTTGTGCTTTGATTATTGTTAACTTGCTACCTTCTCATAATGTGTTAACTGGATGTTTGCCACATGTACTGGTAGCAAGTAGTGTTTCATGATGTCCTTTAACAGTGAAAGGCAGAAACAGAATGCTGTGATTGAATTTCTTCCAGCCGAGGGATAAATTATTGGAAATATCCCCAGAAATGTTGGATTCTTGCTTATGAGTTCATACAATTGATGGAAGCAGAGCTGGAGTGTGGGTAAATGTAAGGTCATCTGAAAAGAGAACACAAACCTGCAAGATGTTGCATGATGCAGTCATTCCATTTTGGCATTTGGACCAATGTGCATTGTGATAATTAAATATTCAAAAGTTGTTACCACACCTTTGAATCAGTGAAGGAATTATGAGTGCTAAACTGAATCTCTTTACAGCCTGTCTGAATATCTTTACAGTCTGTTGCACAACTACAAAATCAAATGTCCAGGAGGAAATTCCCCTCCCCCCCCCCCCCCCCCCCTTTTTCCCCCCAGATTCTACCTATCAGACTTCCATCAATTTGTTCCAATATAAAGATTACTACGGATTGTACTCAACAACATTTGGAAGTCTTCCCAGTACAGCACAAACACCAAACTGAGACTATATGAGAGCTGTGTACTTTCTGTGCTTCTCTATGGTGCGGAATGTTGGAGAGTAACAGAGAAGGAAATGTCGAAACTGTCCTCCTTCCACACAATCTGCCTAAGGAAAATTCTCTGAATCTTTTGGCCAAACACCATCAGCAACCAAGAACTACTTATTCGGAGTAACCAGGAGGACATGCACACCATCATAGCTGGCAGACGCTGGAGCTGGGTTGGCCACGTCCTCAGAAGGGACCCTGATACCATCATAAGAACAGCTATGCTATGGACCCCCGAGGGAAAGCGAAAGAGAGGCCAACCAAAAACAACTTGGCGGAGAACTGTGGAAACTGAGATGCAAAGAATGAACCAGAGTTGGGGCACTGTACGAAGGATGGCCACCGACCGAGCAAAGTGGAATCAATTTGTTGCTGCCCTACAAGATGCCACTAGGCGTGATGGCCGCTGACTGCTTTGGCGGTTAAGGATCAAAGAAAGAAGACGGATGAAAGAAAGTTACCAATGATAACAGGGTTATTTGGAGAAGCAGAACATTACTCTGATAGGGACCAGAATAATTTTAAACATAGACTTTTTTTTTCCACATAAAGGAAAACTGTAGAAAAAGGCAGCTACCATGAAAATAAATGTGAAGAAAAAATGTAATGTACAGAAGTCATACATACCTGTCAACTTCTACAGGAAAGGAATAATCTGTATAGTAATTTTAAATTTTTGTCAGTGTCCAGCTGTACAAGCAGTTTGTACAGCTGTTTTTGTAAGTACGTTTTTTTCCTCTTTAAAATTACTTTTTTTTCTACAATTTGTTACAAATTCTTTTGGGTACAGTTTTTTTTTTTTTTAACTTTGTATGGTTTTTATATCCTATATCCTACACGACCTGAACATCGAGAAAAACTGGCTCATAAACAATATCATGTCCCGGAAACTGAAATACTTTGGCCACATTAAACGACATAGTGGCTTAGAGAGAGCAGTGATGGAGGGTATGGTACCTGGAAGGCGAGGCAGGGGCCGACCAAGACGACGGTGGACACAGGACATTGAAGACACCTTGAACATGACAATGGAGGAGGCAGGGGGGCTGGCTAGAGATCGAGAGTCTTTCAGGCGGGCTGTGATGAGAGCGACGTTCTGCAAAGGACATGCTACATGATGATGATGGTTTTTATTGGTATTTCTACAGTTTTTTCAAACCATGTACATGTTTTTATCTCAGGAGGTTGACAGGTAGGAGTCATAGCAACTGGGATTGAAAATACACAGAGAAAAGTCAAATACTTTGAGAAATAAATATGGCATATGATAGCCTTAATTGACTTGGAGAAACACACCCTTCAAGATGTAGGGTCCAATACATGCATTGAGAAATATATGAAAATCAAAAGAAATCAAGCCCAACATAAAAATAATCAACTACTCAAATGTCAGCTCAGTCCTGTTATTTGACTCTGAAACATGGAGAACAAGAAAAACAACCGCGAAACTACAGACTTTCTTAAATCAATGCTAACAGAAGGATTGAAATGGTATGACAAGATCACCTATTTGGAACTTATTGAAAGCACCAGACACATACTAGCAGAACAAGGGGTCGGGAAAATATGCTGACGTTTTGATAGAACATAGATAACAGAAATCAGTTACTAGCTTTACAAGGCTAGCCTTTTTCTGGAATCCCCACTGTATGCAAAAAATTGAGGAGATGGACAAACATACCTCTACACCTCACAGTAGAATGGGAACGATTAAGTAAGTAAGACAAACATGTGGAGAAGGGAATGAGACATGAAAGGGACAAAAGAAGACCTAGAAATACCTTGAACAAATGGTACAGGATAGGAAAGCCTATGCACTATAGGGAGCTTAAGAACAATTAGCTAATGATTACCTTTAGACTAGCAAATTATTGAATGACATCCCCTTAGAGCGATAGACAAAATAAGGGGAGGTCACTATAATTTACTAGTCTAAAAGTATAGATTACCAAATTATAAATAGAGATTACATTAAAAAAATGGAGAAAGAGCATTAGAAGAATGGAACAGATTTTTAACACACATGAAACCACTCCACATGGAGTAGTGTGACTGACAACAGAGGAGTCGCCTGAAGATTACCCAGTTGTTAATGAATGTAGATGGGTAACACATATAATGTGATTAAGTATACATGTGAGAACCAGTTATATTATTCTTACATGTAAGCACAAAGTCGTATGTTGGTTTATGTATATTTAAGAAATTTGAATTTAACAGTATATTACAAGACTTGTTGACTACCATGGAATAGTTATATCTGTTAATCACGATAATGCATTCCCAAAGCAGAGCTCGATGTCTTTGTATATAAATTTGTGACATATGTCTTTTAAAGTTTTTTACAATACTAACCTTATAAAAATGTGTTTAAAATGCTAATTGGAGTTTATATATTTTACAAGGGGGCTGTTTATACTGTGGTCAGATTATGCATATGGGCAGGTGCTACTTGAAAACTGCAGCCTAGAGTAGCATTATGTCCATATGAAAGAATTTTATGCTCTAATATTTGCCCGGTGTGTACTCATACATTAAAGAAATGACATGATATGCTTAAATTCCTAGTCATTGTGTATCGTGCAATGAGTCGTATGTGTATATCCCATATCCTTTTAAAATAATAATTTTTGTTTTTTGTTTTGTTTAGCTGCAAGCAGTCTTTCTTCATCAACTTGTGTTCTTGATTATATTTTTTCCCCATTTATATTTTCCCATCCAAAACTTTGCAAGTCCAGCCTTTTTTTTTTCTTTTAACCTGTATACCAGTGGTTCCCAAACTTTTTTTCTGGGCCACACTTTCGTAATGAACATGTGCTCACACCACACCAAATATTGTATTGATAAGAAATACCTTCAAAAACCCAAAAAAATCAACTCATAGCAGTGCTTTATTTGTAACATAGAACACAACTATGTGCCGTGAAACGAGTATTGGAGTGCCTATATTTATAATTTTCATTATATTAGTTACATTAATTTTTATTTAAATCTATCTCCTATAAAATAAGTTATATTAATGAATAAAATCTGGAAACTTCTATGGGTTTCTATAAGATATTTCCTATATTATATCAGATGTAAAAAATAAATAAGAAAATGACCATTTAATTTTTGGCGTTAAATTTTAAAAAAATGTCTCTAAATTCTTGATTGTCTTTAAATCTTCCCGCCACACCTGCCTTCCTCTTGTGCCACATCAGTGTGGCATGCCACACCGTTTGGGAACCACTGCTTTATACAGAATGTTCTGGTTGACCAGGATATGTGAGTGTGTGTTGCTTTTTAGTGTATTGGATCTCAGAAGGGGATTTTTATACATTTTACAGTTCTTTATTAATGTGATCTTTTACAAGTCAGACTTTTGTGTTTTGGAAACATTTGTCTCATACATGAGTTATTGAAGAAGTTTTTTAGAACTCATGTAAATATATTTGTTCCAATTCTGGATATAAACATGTAATTTACAAAACTTGAGTAACTCATACAGTAAAACTTCAGTTGATGTGCTAACTTACTTACTTACTTAGTCGTTCCTCTTCTACCGTGAGGTGTAGAGGTTTGGAAGAGAGAGCGCCAGACTATCCTATCGGCTGTCTTTTTCCTGGCCTGGTTCCATTCTAGTCCTCGGTCCTTCAAAGATTGTCTAATATTGTCCTCCCAGCGGACTCTGGGTCGTCCTGGAGGTCTGGATCCCTGGCTCTTTGTTTCCCATGCTTGTCGTGGTAGCCGATCTTCTCCCATTCTGCAGACATGGCCAAACCATCTTAGTTGGGACTGTTCTATTTGGGTCTGCAGCGGGTGGGATTTTAGGCCTTGACGTATCGTCTGGTTGCGGACCATGTCTCTTCTTGTTACTTCAACCACCTTCCTCAGATACCTCATTTCTGAGGTTTGAATCTGGCTTTTGTGGGTTGTAGTCATTGCCCATGACTCGCATCCATATGTCAAGACTGGGACATAGGTGGAGCGGTATACAGCCATCTTCGTTTTCTTACCAACCTCTTTCTTGCTGAGGAATCCTCGATTTATGGCCTGATAAAGTCTCCCAGCCGCTGCTTTTCGAGTGGCCAACTCTTCTTTGATGCCCCCCTTTCGGTCTATAATAGCTCCGAGATATTTAAAGTGGTCGACCTGCTCCAGGACCTGTTCTCCCAACTTAATCTGATGTTTTCTTTCTTCTCGTGATATCACCATGGATTTTGTTTTAGAGCTGCTTATGACCATCCCTCTCTTCTCCAGCTCTTCCTTCCAGACTTGCAGGTTGGATTGGAGATGTGTCTCTGATTTAGCAATCAGGACAACATCATCAGCAAATGCTAGCTCTGAAATACAGACCTGTCTCATCTTCCAGTACCCCACTGAATACTTTCTTGTTCTCTCCTTACATGCCTTGATGACATCGTCCATGAGGAGTATGAAAAGATAAGGTGACAGGATATCGCCTTGTCTTACACCAGTCAGTGATCGACTATGCCATTGTTAGGAGGAGCTCATTCAAATATGTCCGGGATGCTAGAGTCTGGAGGGGGCCAGAGATTGGAAGTGATCACTACCTGCTTACAATCAAAAGAACAACTGAAAGAGTTGCTCAGCCTAGGAACTGTCCAGCACCACGCAAGAAACCAAGTAAACGAACGGATGTGCTAACATGAAACATAAATAAGTCTGAATATTTGTAATTTAATTTCTTTTGTCACTTTTAATAAATAAAGACCTACTCAGAACTTAATGATTGTGTGATTTATCTGATGGGTACACAACTTGCCTGTGTGGTATGGAGGTTGTTACTGCAACACTGTGCGATTCTTTAGCCACATGCATTGCATTTGAAAGTCACACATAACAGGACTGTACAAAATGTTCAGATGGTGATGATAGTGGCACAACTTCTTGTTTTAGTTTTTGATTCAGCTAAAACTTTAATAATGAAACTGCAAATAGCATAGAGCTATACACGATAACATTTAAATAAAATGAACAAATGATAATATTGATCCTCATTATACCTGTCTATTATAAATCGAATGTGACTCATATTCCAGAAATTCATAAAGTCCATATCATACAGGAATGGTACTTATTTCTAGTTCTTCTTCTTCTTCGTTCGTCCTGAAAAGGATGGTGGTTGCGTTGTGTCTGTTTACGCCTAAGCTGTGATATCTGCACCTTTCGGTCGACACATCCGACTTCTAGTTCATTGACAGTGAATTCAATCTATTACGATAAATTATTCTGCCACAACTCTGTCAACCGACTTACCACTCTCAACCATTGATTTCAAGTCACTATTCCAAGTTTTACAAAAACCAGTTATGAATATGAATGGCTGTTAAACTTCTAGCTTCTAATTACAAATCTCTTGGAACGTGTAAAGATCTATCCCTTCAGTAATCACAAATACTCAGCTAACAGAGAAAAAAAAAACTAAAAATCATTTCTCGCTGTCATCACAGCTGCTGCTGACAGATTTATTGCTCCAGCAGGGTAAACTTCTTGATAGCTTGCACTGAAGAGTTTGTTAGAATTACATTTCACTCACTAATTCTAGCCAGCCAATCAAATCACTTGTCCTAGGTAGACTTACTTGTCAACAACCTATTTTTCAGTGACCAGTTCTGGTTGACCAAGCAAAGTGAACACCCTTGACAAATATATACGTAAAAAATTTGTTGTTTTCCACGTGTCAGTGAGTTCTGAAATTGTTCCTAGTTACAAGCCATCCTGAAACAATTGTCTGTTTTTCAGCTTTAAATTGTCTCGGTGAAAGCCGAAAGGAAGCCACTGGCATGAAAACACGCAAAGATGAACCAGAGCTGGGGCACTGTACAAAGGATGGCCGCTGACCGAACAACTGCTTCAACCAAACAAAGTGGAAGCAGTTTGTTGCTGCCCTACAAGATGCCATCAGGCGTGATGGCCACTGACTGCTCTGACAGTCGGCGGCTAAGGATCAAAGAAGAAGAAGAAGGGACAAGCAAGGAAATCTCATCACCATAGCTCTGGGGCAGGAAGCAAGATGGACAGAGCACTTCAGAGAAACACTGAATAAGGAACCACCAGAGACACATCTAAATGTTCTTGAGGCTGAAAATTATCCAGACGTAAATACAGACATTCCGCGAAGGGAAGAAAACATCACGGCTATCAAGGGGTTAAAGAATGGAAAAGCTCCTAGTCACGACAATTTAAATGCTGAGTTATTTAAGACAGGCCTTGAACTAGCAGCAGAACTATTAGAACCACTATCTGCACAAGTATGGAAAACAGAGACAACACCAATGGAGTGAAATAACTGAATAATTATCAAATTGCCCAAGAAGGGCGACCTTGCAGACTGCAACAACTGGAGAGGAATTACTCTCCTCTCAGTTCCCAGTAAAATACTAGGCAGAATAATTATCCAGAGAATTTCAAAAGCAGTAGACCATAAACTGAGGAAAGAACAAGCGGGATTAAGATAGACCAGAAGATGTGCAGATCATATATTCACCCTCAGGAACATTATAGAGCAGTGCTCAGAATGGCAGAGACAGCTATACAGTAACTTTGTTGATTTTGAAAAGGCTTTTGACAGCATACACAGGGACCGCCTACGGAAAATACTGAGGGCTTATGGAATTCCCACCTGCATTGTCCCAATCATAAAAAACCTCTATGCTAACTTTACATGTAGTGTTGGGCAGATCAACCTAACTATTGAGATGAAGACAGGAGTACGACAGGGATGCCCCTTATCAACCACTTTATTTTTGACGGTCATGGATTGGGTGATGCACCAGACAACAACTGGCAGTCCAAGAGGATTAAGGTAGACACCGTTTTCTATACTGGAAGATCTGGAATATGCAGATGACGTTGCACTGCTCACACATTCACATCAACACATTCAAGAAAAATTGATAGACTGAATAAATATAGCCAGCAGGTGTCTGAAGATCAATTTAAAGAAGACAGAGGTCATGACACTGAATGTGGGCAGTCCTGAACCCATAACAATAAGGAACCAGAAGATGGAACAGACACATTTACATACCTAGGATGCATAGTATTGCCAGATGGAAGAACAAGCAAAGGCATCAACAACATAATGAATAAAGCGAGAACAGACTTTGTAGTTTAAACAACACATGGAAGTCCTCTCCTCAGAATGGCACAAACACAAAAATTAAGGGTAATTTCCTATCTTTTGTACCTTTTTGCTCCGCAGTGAATATGTATAGTTAGGTGTTGTTTTGTAGCGCTTAGGGTTAGAATTAGGATTAGGGTTTGTGTTAGGGTTAACCATAATACTAACCCTAATCCTAACTGCTACGAAACAACACATAACTACATATATTCAATGTGGACTAAAAAGGTAAGAAAGATAGGAAATTACCAAATTAAGATTATATGAGAGCTGTGTACTTTCTGTGCTTCTCTACAGTGTGGAATGCTGGAGAGTAACAGAGAAAGAAATGGCGAAATTGTCCTCTTTCCACACAATCTGCGTAATGAAAATTCACCAAATCTTTTGGCCGAATACCATCAGCAATCAAGAATTGCATACTCTGAGCAAATAAGAGGACATGCACACCATCATAGCTGGCAGACGCTGGAGTTGGGTTGGCCATGTCCTCAGAAGAGACCCTGATGCCATCACAAGAACAGCTATGCTATGGACCCCTGACGGAAAGCGAAAGAGAGGCCGACCAAAAACAACTCGGCAGAGAATTGTGGAGGCCAAGATGCAAAGAATGAACCAGGGCTGGGGCACTGCACGAAGGATGGCCACCGGCTGAACAAAGTGGAAGCAGTTTGTTGCTGCCCTACAAGACGCCACCAGGCGTGATAGCCACTGGCTGCATTGACAGTCGGCGGCTAAGGATCAAAGATGAAGAAGACAGTTAAACGCATCAGTAGTTCCTATCCTTAACTTGAATAGACGGTCCCAATATGTTATGATAACCCTAACAACGTTGGTGACTTATTTGAATGGTCCCACTGGGTTGATATGAAGAATAGTGGGCTATGTGCTCGATAAGGCCTAAAAAAGAAGAATGTAGAGACGCAGTAACAAGGGGTAAGGGTTACGAGTCTAAACCGTAACGACGTCGGCAACTTATCTGTATATCGCATGACATCAAAGAACACGCCCCCCTATTGATCATTTCAATCGTCCCTTTCCACTGTAGCCTAATACATTGCAACCAAATCGATCTGTAAACTTCAGTTGGCTATTTTCAGTGTTTGCTGCTATCATGTTTATAAAGCGCTATCGAAGTTATCTTCTCCATTCTTCACTTCTGTCACATTTCATCCTTCTTACGTGTTCACTGGATTTCCCCGTTTCGCGTTCCTTGCGAACTTCTCTCAAGCTAGCCAAATTCAGCGCGTCAGCCATTTTTTTACTGTTAACATCATGTGATCATTCATAATACTGGTCTAGCCTCTAATTTAAAAAACACACACACCACACACATAAAGGTATGTTTAAGGTACCGTACTCGTGAGAAATAAAGAATACAAAATAACATAAACTAATGATAGCACTTATTATAATAAATCTAACTTCCTAATTTTATTGAAATGTATTCATTAATTAACTAGGACTAAAAATCATAATATTTTCATTTGTAATATTTAAACAAGACAAGTCTTCCTTCCTATCCAAAAGTAACTTCCGTTCCCAATGTAAACTAATTGCCAATGAACATAGGAAAATGAATGTGCTTGTTGGAAATTCGGAATTTGAACACAGCAGAGTGATGTGCTCTCATATGTTTATACACTTATTTACTATGCTAGCCTGATTTCGTGTTCGTAAAATATGGCATTAGTTACGCATATTCTAACCAAATCTACCAATGACGACGGTTCAGCACTAAGAGATCTAATAAGAGTATAGAATAATTAGGCTAGACAATGGGAGCCGCTTGTGCATCAGGTATGACTGCGTTTTCTTCAGGAACGAAAGATCAGCCGCTGAAAGTCCTCATCATGGGAAAACAAAAAACAGGTAAAGAAGATAGTGTAATTCACAGAGCTGTCTTCAAGTCTTCCCTAATAAGTCTTAAGTCGAGTCTCAATTCTCTTAGAACAAGTCTCGTCTCTTAGAACAAGTCTCAAGTCCCTTACAGTAGCTTTCTTATCGAGTCCCAAGTGAAGTTTAATTTTTGATATAAAACTGTTTATAGTCACAGTCGCTTCTGTTCAAACAATCACGCCAATCACTATAAATAATAATGAAAAAAGGTTGAAATGATGTAGCCTACAATGGGTCATGTTCTTTGATGTCATACAAATAAGTTGCTGACGTCGTTAAGGTTAGGTTTAGGAATCCTAAACCTAACCATTACCCCTTATTACTACATCTCTTAATTCTAAGGCCATATAGAACATACGGCCCACTATTCTTCATTTCAACCAATAAAAAGTAATCTCTATTTTTAGTATTTTATTTACTGACTTCTTTCATTTGGTCAAACTGTTGGCACTTATATTTTATTGATTTAAACAAAACCATTTTCACTTTCTCTATGAGTGCATTATGGTATGAGGCACAGCAAAGTTGGTTTGCCAAAATTGGCAAGTCCGAGTCGAGTCACTAGTAAAAATAACTAGAGTCAAGTCTCGAGTTAAGTCTTTGTGGTGACTTATGCCTGGCTCGAGTCCAAGACCATTGATGCAAGTCAACAACATTAGTAATTCAGGGATGGACTGAAAGTGATCAGGGCAATAAGGATCATTGGCCCAAGATTATCAATTCCAGATTAGGCAAGAGTAGGAAGTTATGGTAGCATGAACACCTCTACTGCTTTGGGCCCTGGGACAGTGCCTGAAATGCCCAGCACTCAGTCCGCCCATGGTGCAATATGACAATTCTTCAAATAAATGTTGTTGGGTAGGATATGCAAGGCTGAAATGGATTGTAACATAATTGATGGGGACACACTTCTGAATAGCCAAAATGGGCTATCGATACGTGGGATGATTAAGTTGACAAAGTCGGTATGCCCTTAAACAAAGATGTGGAAAGGCAGTAATAAATGTTATGTCGGTATATTGTTATTGATATTTTTATAACATGTTTTTCTTTTTAATGCACTGCTTCATTCCTTTTCTTGCATTGTTATATTTGGAAAAAACAGGGAAAGGATTGCAATGCTGAGTATTTTTTTTTCTTTCTGCATTCTAAGCCTATGCCTAACCCTAAATCTTAATGCTGAACTGGTAACCTTAACCCTGTTTCCAGCATTATATTGTCATTTTAGAAATAATGAATGGCTACAAATCTCAAAATAGACACAGCTAATGCTAATCTTAACTCTTAAACTCCTGACCAACGCCCACAGCGTTGCAAAATGCAACGCGCCTTGCCCACGCAACGGTCAGAGCATTGTTTTTAGTTCATCACGAATAAACCCCAAAAAACGTGATGATTATTGTTTGGTAGTCACAGTTTGTTGTTAAATAATGGAATAGGTGCAGAAAAGCTAAACACATTCGATTTAGTTGATGAGTGAGCATAGTCCTATTCTGGCCGATCGAAGAGCAACAAAACTAGACCTTTAGTAAATTTGATCACTAGTCTTAGGTAGAAGATGAAGCTAGAGATACTTTTAAAACATTAAACAAATGTAAAAAGTTTTTATATGATGTTATTCTTCTTTATTTGTTTGAAAATTACGTAATCCAAGATTGCATAATTTTTCTTTTTCTTATAAGGGACCACAGTAAAAACTGATGTGAATAACACTAAATGTACTAACTGTGGCCGTGAGCAATGTTTTTTACTTCGTAAATGGATTACCTTGATGTTTGAAGACTAAAAAGAAAGTTTTATTGTGTAAAACAGTAATTTGTCTTTTGTAAGCTCGTATTCTACAGTTAACTGTTTAGTGTTTTTCAATTTTACATGCAAAATGTTTTAAGTATACTGAACATACTTGTGTTAATACTACCAAAGACACTATATATTACCGTTCTTTATCTATTTCCCTACAGTTTAGTATATAATAAGTACATGTTCACAGAAAAGATTAACATAAAATTTACACTAAAAGACAGTACACTTCATCGTTTAGAATTCTTCAAAAAATAATTACGGCACAGGGTGGAAAATAATTACGGAGTCAAAGAGTTAACCCTAGCTCTTACCCCATGTTGAGCTTATGAAAAAAAATAGTAATTGACAGGAAAACGAAATGAATTGGTGATCTCAGCGCTAAACTTTTCATGAAAATGTTTCTTTTAAAGAGCGCATTTCTGTGCCTTTTGTTCCTTGTGGGTTTTTTTTTTTTTTTTGTTTGTTTGCAATCTGTAAAGTGTGTGGAGACTTGCTTATCACCTTTAGCTGTGAAGTTTTCATAATGGAGAAGAAGCAAATAAGACAAATTACAAAGGGGAAAAGCTCAAAATCACAGAACTGGGTCATCATATAATGCTTATGAATACTGTATGCTGAAAATTTGTCACTTCACACTCCAAGTGATAGCGTCCAAATGGAAGAGCATGGAATACAAATTAAAGATAGCAAATTTAGCTCACATGATGGGGCTAGATGATTTTAAGGCATCCAAAGGCTGGGCAGAAAAGGGTGTTGTTTAACTTTCATGAGAATTTTTGGTAGTAAATTTTTCTGCCTCTGACAGTTTTTTCCCTGGTCCCTTGAAAAATGTACCTATTTAATCCTACTTCACTGTTAATATTTCAGCAGTTAAAATTGCAGATCATTGTTTGCAGATCATAAAGGGTAATATAATGGACTGTGATACAGCCAGAATGTGCTTACAGTGTGGTCATATCAGAGATTTAACTAACAGAGGACATATAGGAGACTTCTTACTTGATATAAGCGTACATATGATGTGATCTGACCGACTGTGTGAATGCATCCAAAGAAGGGGCCATAAATAGGTTGTTCAAACTTGTAAATTTTTACTACTTTTATGAATTTTCATATTTGAATGTGAGGTTGTGCATGGTGCTGGAAACCTCAACATGTAAAATAAATTGCCACAGAAACCGCAGCTGCAAGAGCATGTGACTGCTTGATGCAGGCTTCCAGCAAGGGGACTGGTTGCAGTGGTAGCTGCATGCTCTGTAAGAAGCACGAAGGGAAATGGTGACATTATTTTATAAAATGGTGTTAAAAGAAAATTTGAGCAATATTCATAGTTAATTATTAATTAAATATATATGTAATATATCTGAGCAAAATGTATTCATACAGGGAAGACGTTTCTCTTGTATTCTTGGAAATATGGAGTTGACTCTATTCTGTCTGTTGAACCAACAAGTCATTTCAATGTAGACACAATCACTACTCAAACAGGAAACAAGATACTGGTGTATGATTTAG
The DNA here is from genome assembly GCA_024509875.1 of Oreohelix idahoensis. NCBI lineage: Eukaryota > Metazoa > Mollusca > Gastropoda > Stylommatophora > Oreohelicidae > Oreohelix > Oreohelix idahoensis. The sequence continues at coordinate 58,772 of JAMPIV010005534.1, forward strand.
CTGGAAATATTGGCTTGAGAATGAGACCATTTCTGGGAGGAACAAATGGTATGTTTCATTTTTTTAAACATTATTTCTGCCTCTTTTTAATGTCTTAAGGTGACCAAGCTTAACTGAGCTATTTCAAACGTTTGTATCTATCATGAGATGGTTAAACTAGTTCAGCTTTTCCTGTACATCATGAGATAATTAAACTGTTTAAACCTTTTCCTTTATATGTTAATATAATCATCTCAGCTGTGGTTCATTATTTGTGATTTAGTGTTACACTGTTACCAAAGTAAATTTTTTCTTGTTGAGTAGGTAAGAGTGCATACAGATTTTAATTATACTTCATTATTCAACAACAAAATTGAGTATTGACTTGATGCCTTCTTACAGGAATGGTATACATGCTTGGATTATGTGGTGGAGATGACTTTTTGCAAGAGGAGGAAGTTTCAACTTTACAACAGCTCCTACAGGAGAAGGACCTAGAAAATGTTCCATTTTTATTTGTACTGAGAAAGGAAGTGGATACGACGAAGGGTATGTTTCATGCTGACTAATATTATTCATATATATTTGTTATTCATTATATTAATTGGCTCACTTCAGTTTTGTATATGTGTGTGTGTTATTTAAAAAAAATTCTTCTGACAAAATATAGAAAGTCAGCTAAATATTTATACACTGTAAATACAATCTTCTTTAAAATTTGTTAGGAGAATTCACAAGAAATCAGGAATATTTTGAGTTTTTCAAAGTAATGTCTGTTTTTTCTGCTGATTCACTTACCCATAACATTTTCACAGAGGTTCAGCAAGATTTGCCAGACAGGCTACAACAGAGTTTAAAGCAAAGAGCTTGGGACATGGTGGTGATGCGGTCTCATAGTCAAGAGGATGCAAATGTAGTTCTGAAGATTTTAGAGAATTTATTAAACAGTACTACAAGGATAACAAGCTGAAGTTCCAGGAAGCTATACATTAAAAGCGTCGCTTGTGGATATTAAAATGCACAAATTTTGGTTTGGCACTTAAGCTTTTTCACCCGTTGGTGTCATTGGAGCTTTTCATCGCATAATTAGTTGTCAGTTTAGTGTACTGCTATAGCTATAAGCATAGATTATTTTTTTTCTTAGGCTTAATTTGACCAAAGTATTATGACCTTCTTGTGTGACTCAGACAATCTTAACATTATAGCCTCAGGAATCTCATATTTGCTATCTAAATAATACTAATTTTTCACCTGTGCTTCATCTGTGTGCTAGTATTTTAAGGATTAGTGTCAGAATTTTCTGAACACATTCCATTTTTGACCTCTTGATTTGCTAACACAGTAGTGATAGAGACAAAGAATCTTGCTTGTGAAAGACCAAAGTAAAGATGATTTTGACCAAAAATGGTATAGGAAAGTAATGACAGATTTTATCCAAAGTCTGACAGTGCAGCTTGTTGACAGTCATAACAGAATGTTAATTGTATAGAGAATTTCTTGCATTTATATTTAAATGACATGTTAGTATCTGATGGGATAAGAGGTATTGACATTGTGAGAACATTTGCTGAATCAATAGCTCTTGCTGCATACACTCGCCACTACTTTCAACCACTTGGCACCATGACATATCAGCCCATGCCACCTTATGAACAACATTCCCCCCCCCCCCCACTTTTTTTTTCTCTCCTCATAGTCTGTTTTGCCACTTCTAAAATCAGCCCTTTTATTATGAATTTTCTCCTTCCTCTCCTTCTCAGTGAGCTTTTTCCTCCTTCTCACTGAACTTTCTACTCCTTTGTATGTCCAGATTTCATCATGTTTATCCATTTTGTTACACTGTTGTGTTATGTTTGTTCGTGTACAGGGGAGAAACGTAATATAAATTTGTCCATGAATAATAAATAATGGGGCTAGTTTGCTTGAGGTGCTTTGATTTCAGCTTCTATTGTTGCAAAAGCTAAAGCAGCATTCTATTCTTTTTTATTTATTAAGGTGTTAGCTACTTTCCTTTGTAGCACGCTCCGTTCAACCATCTATCATATACATGGAGCTGTTGGTTATATTCTATTCTTATATTCTATTCTCTGATGTCAGCTAGATACTTTATAGCTACTTTAACTTTAAGTGAGTTTTGTGTTAATAACTCTCTCACTACATCAGGTGTTTCCGATAAATTTTAAAGGTTTAAATTTTCCACCGCAACAGCCTTTAGTAGTAATATAACATATAATTACATATATTTAATATTTCTTTGCTGAGTTTTTCCCTTAGAAGAAAAAAAAAGGGCGGGTGGGGGGTTGAATTAAACCACTTGAAAAGAAGTAGGCAAAAATTAAAATTCTGTTTCAAGACTTTACAGAAGTTTAAAGTAACTTTGTTCAAATCATCAGAGTTTTGAGCAAAATCCTTACTCTTCTAACTGCTGCAGATGCTGAAATGTTATGATGTTGGTGTTAATTCACTGTCTTAACGGGTATACTTTTTCATATAATGTTAATGTTAATTAGAATCGACGTCATTGCACTCTGGGCAAACCCATAGATGCTCAGTTTCCATCAGCAAATGTCGAAGGGTATGAATGCTAATTGTTCCTGTTGCACACTGGTTGTATACGCGGCAGATGCGCTCTCTCATACGTCAATCCCTGCTGGTCTTAGTTTGATGCCAAATTCCAGCAGTCTTAGCCTTGATGATTCATCGATTGCAGTGTCATATATATATATATATATATATATATATATATATATATATATATATATATATATATATATATATATATATATATATATATATATATATATATACATACAAGGGGCCTTCAGAAAGTAATGCACCACATCGTTTTTCTCAGCTAATAATGAAGATAGAAGCATGAAATTTTGCACACTTCAAATATGGCATGTGCCAATTGTGTGCACCAAATTGTACTGCAACCGGCCAAATAATACGGCTACCCTAAACCATTGAAATGGAGCGTGTTAGCAACTTGCGTTATAAGCAGCGAATTGTGATAGAATTTCTCGTTGCAGAGAAGGAAACTGTTGTGAACATTCACAAGCGTCTATGTGATGTGTATGGAAGTTTTGCAGTCGACAGGAGTACAGTCAGTCGCTGGGTTCAGAGAATCAAAGAATCAGGAAGTGGAGATACGGAGCTGCTTGATCGGCCGCTCTGTGGACGTCCTGCCACAGCCACCAACGCACAAATGTTGAAATGCGCTGAGGGCATTATTCTTACTGATAGGAGAATCACTACTCAACAATTGGCTTTACAGCTGTCAGTCAGCATTGGTAGTGCAAATTTCGGATTTTCTAAGGTTTGCGCAAGATGTGTTCCTTGAAGTCTCACAAATGACCACCGATTGCAAAGGAAAGCAATTTCTTCTGAATTGTTGGAGCTTTTCAATGCTGATGGAGAGAACTTTTTGGCTAAGATCGTTACAGGTGACGAAACCTGGACACATCATTTTGAACCTGAGACAAAAAGACAGTCAATGGAGTGGCATCATCCGCAATCACCACGAAGAAAGAAATTCAAGACAATTCCTTCAGCTGGAAAGGTCATGATCACTGTCTTTTGGGACATTGAAGGTGTGATTCTTGTGGACGTTATGCCAAGAGGAGAGACAATCAATTCGCAAGTTTACATTAAGACATTGAAAAAACTCAATCAAAGTTTTCGCAGAGTTCGGCCGCACAAGAATCCAGCAGACCTGCTTCTCCTTCACGACAATGCGCGACCTCACACAAGTCTGGCAACACGGGAAGCAATCACCAAATTGGGTTGGACTGTACTACACCATCCACCTTATAGTCCCGATTTGGTACCCTCTGATTTTCATCTATTTGGTCCACTTAAAGATGCACTCCGTGGGACAAGGTTTGAAGATGATGAAGGAGTGATTCATGCAGTGAAGAAATGGCTACATGATCAAGACAAAATGTGGTTCGGGATAGGAATACATGCACTTGTTTTGCGCTGGCATAAAGCCGTACAAGTTGATGGGTATTATGTTTAATAATACTGATGTTTACATGACATATCCATGTATATTGTGTATAAATTTCATGCTTTTTGGATAAACAGCTCCTGAGAAGAACGATGTGGTGCATTACTTTCTGAACACCCCTCGTATATATATATATATAACCTCTACACCTCACGGTAGAAGGGGAACGACTAAGTAAGAAGGGGAACGACTAAGTAAGTAAGTATATATATATAAAAGTAGTGGCTACAGTAGTAATAACAGTAATAGCTGTAGCAGTAGTAATAACAGTAATAGCTGTAGCAGTAGTAATAACAGTAATAGCTGTAGCAGTAGTAATAAAAACAGCATTAGAAGACGTTTTTTCTTTATCTTTAACTTCACTGAATAAGTATTAATGTTTGAAAATTATAGCATTATCTGTTTTGCCAGTGATTAACTACTCATCTGCAAGTGTACACCTTGAAGATGTGCACACCTTTCAAAAATTTCTGTATTAATTGAAGTTTGATTGATTTTTAAAAAAGTGCTATTTAGTGCTTTCTTAGTTAACATTTAAACATCAAAACTGAAAGCTCTGGGTACAGACATGGTGTCTTGTGGATTTTACACTTCTTTGCATCCCACCTGCAATTTCAAAACATTCCACAAGCCTTATATATATTATAATTTCTGTTTCTTTCTTAGCTAATGTGTCATGAAATGTTATTCTAGCTAGCACTGGATGTTATGCTATTTGTTATAAAAATACCCAGTTTGTGTTTGCACAAGACAGGTTCAAATGGATAAAAACCCTTGTCAAAGTCTATGCTCCAAAAAAAAAAAAAAAAATTAAACAAATTGGGAAACAAGAGGCCTGCCTATAGTAAAGAATTACTGGAGATAAATAAATGGTAGGCACTCACAAAATAGAAAGAAAGGATGAAGGCACCAGACATCAGAAGTAATAAGCACTCTGGGGATTTGATTCAAGGATCATCCGAACAGTGCCACTGCCTCACTGCAAGAGTAAACCAGGATAGGAACATGACCAGCTAAGCACTTCAAGAAAAAGTGCATCACCAGGGGTGGTCACTCTCATGACAGTACATGTAGTTATGGAATATAGGACCTGGAAAATATATAATATTGTTTTAGACTCTTATCACCTACTCGCAGTCCTCAAATTTTCATCTTTGTTTATTCTTGGGTTCACACATTCATAGCTTATACATTCATAGCCAACCAAAGCCGTTATTTATATTGAATTATATTGTATATCACTCAAGTGCATTTAAAGTGTTACAGAGCATTGGAGTGGGGAAACAAAAGTTGGTGTAATAAGCTGTACAGCTTTTTTTGTAATCTTTATTTGTATTTGTCCTGAAAGTACAACATTTTATGGATAGTCACTTGATATCATAATTTTGTGACATGGTTGGAGAAATAGGTCACAAACTGTGTTGTGGAGATTGATGTAGCAGATGGTACTGTCATTATTAGAAGACGACTTATGGTAAGACCCATATGTCTGTTCTTTGCCAGCATGTATAATACTTGGTTGTGATGATTTTAAAATTTTTTTATAACAAATATGTAATTACTCACACTGTTTTTTGTCTTTGCATGCATTCTTGCTTTTTATTTCTAGTTCATATCAGCAGAGGTGTTCAAAGAAATGTTGAACATTAATTTGAGATGCATCACAAAGTTGTGTAAATGAAAACATCATTGTGAAATATGAGGAGAATATCTGTAGTACATTCGTAAAATGATAGTAAAATATAAGACAATAAAATCAGAAGGACTTTCATGGAATTCATGATAGTTTTCCCTTTTGCTCCTTATGGAGCATTGTGCCACCGCTAAAGCTGATTCCCTTGGAGAAAGAATGAACTAAGCATTCACGCAATAAAAAGAAACTGATGTGCCAGCCAACTGTACCTAATTCAGGGTTAAAAAAACGAACATTACATAATTTCTTTCCTGCTTGTTCTTGCCTGTTCCACCCACTTTAACCCCACTTTCTCCCATTGGTGAGTAGACATGTTTTGTTCTTCTAATTCAGCAAAACTCACATTTCTTTGCATGAAAACTTTGCTTTTTTGAGTAATATGCTTTCTATATAAAGTATATATTTGTGTTTTCATCTTCAGTACGGGAGCCGCGCTAGCGTAGTGGTTACAACACCGCTCTGGCGACCGGGTGATACAGGATCAAACCCGGGCGACGGCATTTGAGGATTTTTCGTCGACCGGGATTTGGACTGGATTAACTCGAGACCTGGCGAGGACATTTGAAGGAGTGTCGTCGACCAGGGACTGGCGGCTCCTGAGCCGACCCAGCTGCAATGGGTACCTCCGAAATCGGCGAGTATTTGCCTGAATGGCGAGGGACATTTGTCTCTGTACAAGAAATAAAGGGATACTCACGTAAAATCAATGTCAGGTTAGACATAAATGATAACCTGAGATTTCGCCTCGAGTATTAGCGGGCGAACGCAAAAAAAAAAAAAAAAAAAAAAAAAAAAAAAAAAAAAAAAAAAAAAAAAAAAAAAAAAAATCTTCAGTAGAGGCTGTGATGTCTGTTTTGGTGGCCTCTGCTGCAATGCCATATGGGCCAGCAGCTTTTTCATCTCTTAGAAGCTTTATGGCCTTATTCATTCTTCCTGATGCAGCTTTTTACATCTAACTTGTAAGTAATTCTCTACTGTTTAGATGTCTGGGAGCTGCTTTATTTAGAAGTGCCTCTGAATGTTCCATCCATCTCTTCATTTGCTTTTTAATGTTGCTAAGCATTTTTTCCATTATTATCCTTGATATGGCCATTTGGTTACTTATATTTAAATTTGCTCATGAGTTGGTAGGACTGGCACAAGCAACTGCAGCCAAAGGCAATGTGAAGGACCTGTACAGCAGTACCAAGATGCCAAAAGTGAAAGATGTGTTTATTGTACAATTCTCATTTTGCTCTTATTGTGATATGATAAAATATTTTTACTGTTTGTGTTGATGTTAATAAATGAATATCTAAGGATGTTGTTAGCCTTGGTATAATATCGCATCTGTATCATCATCATCGTCTCAAAGAAAAGGGCTTCCCCAGAATGCACTATCAAAGTAAATGGAACCATTTTAAAACAAGTCAATAAATTCAAATACCTGGGCACATTAATAACAACGAATGGAAGATGCATATCAGAAGTGAAGAGCAGAATAGCTGAGGCAAAAGCAGCATTCTATAAAATGAAGAGTATTTAATGCAACAATTCTTTGTCATTGGAAGTAAGAAAGAGAGTTCTTCATTGTTATATAGAACCAAATTTGACATATGGGAGAGTCATTGACAATTAGTAAACAAATAGGGAAGGCGCTAGAGCCAACAGAGATGTGGTTTTACAGAAGAATGTTAAAAAAACCATGGACAGCCAAAAAGAGTAATGAAGATGTCCTGAAAGAGACCAGTGCGCAAAGGAAACTTATTTCACAAGTTAGAAAGAAGCCATCCACTTTTTTTGGGCATGTTATGAGAAGAGGTAAGCTGGAATATATCATAACAACAGGTAAGATTAAAGGAAAAAGAGAAAGGGGAAGACAGAGAGAGCAAATATTGGACAGTTTGACGTCGTGGCATGGAAAGAAATCAACAACAGAATTGATAAATTGTACTGGAGACAGGAAGTTGTGGAGAGACATGATCTCCTACGCCACTAGGCACGGTAAGAAGAAGAAGAAGATCATCATCAATTCCCTTTATGCTCCTTAAGGAGCATTGAGCTGCCAGTGTAGATAAGTCCCATTGTAAGAAGCCTGCATCAAAACATTAATGTGCGTTTACAACAGTGGTTTTTGTTGCAATATATTTTACATTATGACATTGCCAGCTCCATACACAAGAGAACTTATTTAAAACAGAAGAAAGGCATCAGTCTAAATGAACGTCAGTGGAGAATTACTGGCAATATAGACCTAATCTTTGAAAGATATATAAAAAGAAAAAACAAGTAATGAGATTTTCTAGAACATATCAAAACTGAAAACTAATTTTCCTCCAACCAAAAAAATAAATGCAGGGGTAATTTAATATTTACTGAACACTAAAACGTACGTGGAATTGACAATAAAAGGATATGCAAATTAAAACACAAGGAAAGTATTAACTAACATAATGTTTTGAACAAATACTAATAAGTACATTTTTATAACATGAAACACAGAGAATAACAAAAAAGCCTTAACCAAGAAGTTACAGAATTTCATAAATGGATGCTTGCGTAGAACAGAAGGATTGAAGTATGACAGGATCACCAATGTAGAACTGATGACAAGAACCAAATAGGTGCCAGTAGAACAGGATTTAAGTATGAAAAGATCACCATTGTAGAACTGATGACAAGAACCAGATAGGTGCCCGTTGAACAGAAGGATTGAAGTATGAAAAGATCACCATTGTAGAACTGATGACAAGAACCAGATAGGTGCCCGTTGAACAGAAGGATTGAAGTATAAAAAGATCACCATTGTAGAACTGATGACAAGAACCAGATAGGTGCCCATTGAACAGAAGGATTGAAGTATGAAAAGATCACCATTGTAGAACTGATGACAAGAACCAGATAGGTGCCCATTGAACAGAAGGATTGAAGTATGAAAAGATCACCATTGTAGAACTGATGATAAGAACCAGATAGGTGCCCGTTGAACAGAAGGATTGAAGTATGAAAAGATCACCATTGTAGAACTGATGATAAGAACCAGATAGGTGCCCGTTGAACAGAAGGATTGAAGTATGAAAAGATCACCATTGTAGAACTGATGACAAGAACCAGATAGGTGCCCGTTGAACAGAAGGATTGAAATATGAAAAGATCACCATTGTAGAACTGATGATAAGAACCAGATAGGTGCCCGTAGAACAGAAGGATTGAAGTATGAAAAGATCACCATTGTAGAACTGATGATAAGAACCAGATAGGTGCCCGTTGAACAGAAGGATTGAAGTATGAAAAGATCACCATTGTAGAACTGTTGATAAGAACCAGATAGGTGCCCGTTGAACAGAAGGATTGAAGTATGAAAAGATCACCATTGTAGAACTGATGATAAGAACCAGATAGGTGCCCATTGAACAGAAGGATTGAAGTATGAAAAAATCACCATTGTAGAACTGATGATAAGAACCAGATAGGTGCCCATTGAACAGAAGGATTGAAGTATGAAAAGATCACCATTGTAGAACTGTTGATAAGAACCAGATAGGTGCCCATTGAACAGAAGGATTGAAGTATGAAAAGATCACCATTGTAGAACTGTTGATAAGAACCAGATAGGTGCCCATTGAACAGAAGGATTTAAGTATGAAAAGATCACCATTGTAGAACTGATGATAAGAACCAGATAGGTGCCCATTGAACAGAAGGATTGAAGTATGAAAAGATCACCATTGTAGAACTGTTGATAAGAACCAGATAGGTGCCCATTGAACAGAAGGATTGAAGTGTGAAAAGATCACCATTGTAGAACTGATGATAAGAACCAGATAGGTGCCCATTGAACAGAAGGATTGAAGTATGAAAAGATCACCATTGTAGAACTGATGATAAGAACCAGATAGGTGCCCATTGAACAGAAGGATTGAAGTATGAAAAGATCACCATTGTAGAACTGATGATAAGAACCAGATAGGTGCCCATTGAACAGAAGGATTGAAGTATGAAAAGATCACCATTGTAGAACTGATGATAAGAACCAGATAGGTGCCCATTGAACAGAAGGATTGAAGTATGAAAAGATCACCATTGTAGAACTGATGATAAGAACCAGATAGGTGCCCATTGAACAGAAGGATTGAAGTATGAAAAGATCACCATTGTAGAACTGATGATAAGAACCAGATAAGTGCCCATTGAACAGAAGGATTGAAGTATGAAAAGATCACCATTGTAGAACTGATGACAAGAACCAGATAGGTGCCCATTGAACAGAAGGATTGAAGTATGAAAAGATCACCATTGTAGAACTGATGATAAGAACCAGATAGGTGCCCGTTGAACAGAAGGATTGAAGTATGAAAAGATCACCATTGTAGAACTGTTGATAAGAACCAGATAGGTGCCCATTGAACAGAAGGATTGAAGTATGAAAAGATCACCATTGTAGAACTGATGATAAGAACCAGATAGGTGCCCGTAGAACAGAAGGATTGAAGTATGAAAAGATCACCATTGTAGAACTGATGACAAGAACCAGATAGGTGCCCGTAGAACAGAAGGATTAAAGTATGAAAAGATCACCATTGTAGAACTGATGATAAGAACCAGATAGGTGCCCGTAGAACAGAAGGATTGAAGTATGAAAAGATCACCATTGTAGAACTGATGATAAGAACCAGATAGGTGCCCGTTGAACAGAAGGATTGAAGTATGAAAAGATCACCATTGTAGAACTGATGATAAGAACCAGATATGTGCCCGTAGAACAGAAGGATTGAAATATGAAAAGATCACCATTGTAGAACTGATGATAAGAACCAGATAGGTGCCCATTGAACAGAAGGATTGAAGTATGAAAAGATCACCATTGTAGAACTGATGACAAGAACCAGATAGGTGCCCGTTGAACAGAAGGATTGAAGTATAAAAAGATCACCATTGTAGAACTGATGACAAGAACCAGATAGGTGCCCATTGAACAGAAGGATTAAAGTATGAAAAGATCACCATTGTAGAACTGATGACAAGAACCAGATAGGTGCCCATTGAACAGAAGGATTGAAGTATGAAAAGATCACCATTGTAGAACTGATGATAAGAACCAGATAGGTGCCCGTTGAACAGAAGGATTGAAGTATGAAAAGATCACCATTGTAGAACTGATGACAAGAACCAGATAGGTGCCCATTGAACAGAAGGATTGAAGTATGAAAAGATCACCATTGTAGAACTGATGATAAGAACCAGATATGTGCCCGTAGAACAGGAGATGAGAGGTAGATGCTGTCAAGAAATGGGACACACAACGAGGAAACCTGCAAACAACATTACAAGGCAATCAATGTTCTGAAATCTCCAGGGTAAGGGAGATATAGGGAACTGGAGACATGCATGAAAAGGATAAAGAAGACCAGAAAAGAACGGGTGACGTAGGACAGGAAGACTTGAGGCATGAATTTGTTAAAAGTGTATGCTCCTGAAGGAGATAAAGGGGAATGAATGATGAAGTTCAGCATGCAGTAGTGACAGCGCCAGTCACACACAGTCTTTGTGAGATTTGTGTGGGTATATCTGTGTTTTTGTTGTTCTTGTTGTTGAGACCTTGTAAAGTAGTTAACAGTTGAGCTGCCGACGTCAGCGTACAAGTTGCGATAACATCAATGGTTACAATACCTATCATCATCATCATTTTCCTTTGCACTCCTTGCGGATCACGGAGACGCCACTGCAGCTGGTCCCGTCGCAGGAAGCCTGCACCAAACAATTACATGCTCTTACAGCGGTGGGTTCTTACGAGTACTTACTTACTTAGTTGTTCCCCTTCTACCGTGAGGTGTAGAGGTTTGGAAGAGAGAGCGCCAGACTATCCTATCGGCTGTCTTCCTCCTGGCCTGGTTCCATTCTAGTCCTCGGTCCTTCAAAGATTGTCTAATGTTGTCCTCCCAGCGGACTCTGGGTCGTCCTGGGGGTCTGGATCCCTGGCTCTTTGTTTCCCATGCTTGTCGTGGTAGCCGATCTTCTCCTATTCTGCAGACATGGCCAAACCATCTTAGTTGGGACTGTTCTACTTGGGTCTGCAGGGGGTGGGATTTTAGGCCTTGACGTATCGTCTGGTTGCGGACCATGTCTCTCCTTGTTACTTCAACCACCTTCCTCAGATACCTCGTTTCTGAGGTTTGGATCTGGCTTTTGTGGGTTGTAGTCATTGCCCATGACTCGCATCCATATGTCAAGACTGGGACATAGGTGGAGCGGTATACAGCCATCTTCGTTTTCTTACAAACCTCTCTCTTGCTGAGGAATCCTCGATTTATGGCCTGAAAAAGTCTCCCAGCTGCAGCTTTTCGAGTGGCCAACTCTTCTTTGATGCCTCCCTTTCGGTCTATAATAGCTCCGAGATATTTAAAGTGGTCGACCTGCTCCAGGACCTGTTCCCCCAGCTTAAACTGATGTCTTCTTCTCGTGATATCACCATGGATTTTATTTTAGAGCTGCTTATGACCATCCGTCTCTTCTCGAGTTCTTCCTTCCAGACTTGCAGGTTGGATTGGAGATGTGCCTCTGATTTAGCAATCAGGGCAACATCATCAGCAAATGCCAGCTCTGAAATACAGACCTGTCTCATCTTCCAGTACCCCACTGAATACTTTCTTGTTCTCTCCTTACATGCCTTGATAACATCGTCCATGAGAAGTAAGAAAAGATAAGGTGACAGGATATCACTTTGTCTTACACCAGTGGTGGTCCTGAACTCTTCTGACTTATGGTTTGCTGTCCTCACATAATTTCTGCAAGACTTGTAGAAGCTCTGTATAGCATGAATCAGAGGTGCTGGAATGTTTTCCTTGCCAAACAGTCCCAAAGTTTGCTCCAGGGGACCCTGTCAAACGCCTTTTCCAGATCTATGAAACAAAGATGCATCTCACTTTTATACTCAAGGGCCTTATCACTCAGCTGTCTGAGTGTAAAAATTAGGTCTTGAGTACTTCGATTTGCGCGGAAGCCACACTGGACCTCATCTAATTACCGCGGTGGTTTCTGTGGCAATCTATTTTACATGATGAGGTTGCCAGTCCCATGCGCAACCTCATATTAGCTGCCTTGTACGACATGCATGAATCATATTCTCTAATTGTCTCTTCAGAGCCCCCCCCCCCCCCCGCCCCCCGGGGCGGGAAAACCTGAAGAAAACCATGTTTACTGATAGTAATAAACGAGTAAGTCATCCGCCAAAATATGGCGGGAAATAATTATGTTGAGCGCTGTCTGCTGCATGCCCTGATGATGGCACTAGATTCTCCTGTGGTCATTTCATTCATTCCCATTTTGCTTCAGAAGCTTGGAAACAGTGGCAGGAAAGCATAGAAGCTTCATCTATGACGAGCAATGAGGCTTCACTGGCTAAAAATATAAATATATGATGGAGACTCTTATTCATACTTACCCGAACTGCTTAATATACCTGAGGAAAGTTCCAGCAACAGAGGCAGGGATATTTCTTTAAAAACAAATGAAGTATACTGGGAAGAAATGCGCGTTGTTTCAATAGGCGCGCCATAAATAGATTACAGCTTTGGTTGGTAAAGATGGGACTAGCGTTACTTATAAGGCAATTCTCTAATAAGGATATTTAAATATGTAGCACGAACAGCCAAACAAAACTCAAATATACACGCATTTCTTTCGATATTTCTGTCTTATTTATTAAATTGTTATAGGGCAGGTTGTCACTCTGTGACAACAAACCCCTTGAAAAACGTGATAACTAGCACTCTTGCATATATAACGACATTTTGTCTTTTTTCACATCAACAAGATTGAAAGACACATTAAAAACACATTAATAGTTAAAAATAGCTTAGAGCAGGAGATGGGTAACTGGTCCATGGTGCACGACGGGTAGATCACAGGGGATAATTTGGTAGATCTCTAGGTTACGAAGCGGGGAAAAAACAGAATTTTAAAGGTAGGGAAAGTCTGGACTACCCTCAACCGCCGCCATTTAAAAGCTCGGTACCCTCGGCATTAAAGGTACATCTTCCGCGAACTTGGCAAAAACTCGTGAGCTAGCTTACTAACATGTTTATTCCTGAACTACATCAGATAGAAACGCGATCTCTTCTTTAATGTGATGTTAACTTTTCCGTTAAGTAGTATTTAGTGTTAATTGTCTATCATTCTGTTGATGGAATTGCAGGAATCAGATCGTCAGACAAAGGTAATAAAAAATATTTAAAAAATATTTTAAACACACGCTTTTAATGCACTAAAAACCCAAAAATAATTTTTCAAGGAGTTTATAGCTTGCAGTCAAAAAATGTAGCATCAAATTGACAAAAATCGTGGGGGGGGGGGGGGGGGGGGTTAAGCGCGTATCATATATTTTATCCATAAGTGTCTAATGAAGTATAAAGCAGAAGTTAATTTCATGCAGAATCAGCGCCCCACGCTTTTTATCAATTTGATGTTTACGTCTGTAATATTCATTGGCATCGCTTGATGGGACTTCTTGCCGGTATGATTGTCATCCAGTTACTCTAGGTTTGGTCATTTCACCGCCCACTTCATGTAACATACGTTCTGCCAACATATATATTTCATTGAAAGAATCTTTGCTTTTATCATGCATTGTTTGAATCAAACTGACGATTAAATCCACGTGCTCACAACATTGTACTAAATCAACATTTATCTTTTGAAGACTTTTGCATAAATTTATACTATAAGAAAATACCTTATTTAATGTTAATAGTGCAATAATGAATTCAACATTAGTCGTAGCAAGCATAAGTTGGTATGCTTGTTCTGAAGTTTCTTTATTTCCCGATTCTTTAAGTTCATTGAGAGATGCCACTATTGCAGGATATAATTCAACGAAACGGGACACTGAGTCATGTTTCTCGGACCATCTTGTTTCGCATAAACCAAGTACAGTTTTATGTGATAGGCTCCCATTTTCATTTGCTATTTTTTTCTAAAACACTGTGCCTCTGATATGAGAGACGAAAGTAATGCCAATACAATTTCTAATAACTGACAAGTCACACGATTGTCCAATAACTAATTTTAAAACGTGGGCACTGTGACGAGTAGGGTGTATGTGGGTGGATGTGTAGAAAGTCAGACAACACTTATACACCGCTCGTATAGCTCACTGTCTAAGGAACAACTCCAACAGCTATGTCAATCTCCAACAATCTATTATATTCACAATAAGTCACAATGGACGTAGGGCCATTACAAATATTAGATACATCACAAATCCCGAGTATCCACATACATTCTGCTCCTCGGAATAACTACAGCCACAAATAGGCTACTTCATGAATAACTACTGCAACATCTACAACACAACTCTGGCCCTCTACTCGCTCACTACTATAGACATCCACCCTTCTTTTTTTTTTTTCCTCGCTTGAGGTCGCATATTTTTTCCTCGCATGAGGTCGCATTGTCCCCGTCCCACACCCGGCTCTGGTCAAGACCACATGTCCCAACACCTGGGTCTAAAACAACACACTCCTCTCTCTGACTGCCCCTTTCATGCGTATTCACTAAAACCCTGAAACCCTTTCACGCTCCACTGATCTTCATTCACGCATAACTGTGGCTAACGGCTTGTCTTAAGCAATGTTCACGCAGTACATATACTAAAATATTACCAGGCAAGCATTCCCAACTCACAACAACTCACATGACTTATAAACTCCCGCTGGAGCATGGGAACATTCTCAAAACACTCCTTGACAGGCACTACGATGGACAAATTGCGCTTTTGGATATTTTTCAGAAATCAGTGTGCGAACTCCTCTGTACTTTCCACTCATTACAGCAACACCAGCGTAGCCTTGACCAACCATGTTATTCAAATTTACTCCAAGTTGAGTCAATGTAGACAGTAGCCAAACCCGAAGCAGAAACATCAGATTAAGAAACAAAACATAAAAAATCCCCTCGAATTGTAGCGGAGCCTTTACTATAAATATACCGAACACAAATGGCTAATTGTTCTTTCCTGGATATATCTTGTGAAACACAATAATGTGTTTATTGCCAATCAGCCAATAATGAAAAATATTTAGCAGCATTTATCCGAGAAACGATATATACTTACTTACTTAGTCGTTCCCCTTCTACCGTAAGGTGTAGAGGTTTGGAAGAGAGAGCGCCAGACTATTCTATCGGCTGTCTTCCTCCTGGCCTGGTTCCATTCTAGTCCTCGGTCCTTCAAAGATTGTCTAATGTTGTCCTCCCAGCGGACTCTGGGTCGTCCTGGGGGTCTGGATCCTTGGCTCTTTGTTTCCCATGCTTGTCGTGGTAGCCGGTCTTCTCCCATTCTGCAGACATGGCCAAACCATCTTAGTTGGGACTGTTCTACTTGGGTCTGCAGGGGGTGGGATTTAAGGCCTTGACGTATCGTCTGGTTTCGTACCATGTCTCTTCTTGTTACTTCAACCACCTTCCTCAGATACCTCATTTCTGAGGTTTGGATCTGGCTTTTGTGGGTTGTAGTCATTGCCCATGACTCGCATCCATATGTCAAGACTGGGACATAGGTGGAGCGGTATACAGCCATCTTCGTTTTCTTACCAACCTCTCTCTTGCTGAGGAATCCTCGATTTATGGCGTGAAAAAGTCTCCCAGCTGCTGCTTTTCGAGTGGCCAACTCTTCTTTGATGCCTCCCTTTCGGTCAAAAATAGCTCCGAGGTATTTAAAGTGGTCTACCTGCTCCAGGACCTGTTCTCCCAGCTTAATCTGATGTCTTCTTTCTTTTCGTGATATTACCATGGATTTTGTTTTAGAGCTGCTTATGACCATCCCTCTCTTCTCCAGCTCTTCCTTCCAGACTTGCAGGTTGAATTGGAGATGTGCCTCTGATTTAGCAATCAGGGCAACATCATCAGCAAATGCCAGCTCCGAAATACAGACCTGTCTCATCTTCTAGTACCCCACTGAATACTTTCTTGTTCTCTTCTTACATGCCTTAATGACATCGTCCATGAGGAGTATGAAAAGGTAAGGTGACAGGATATCACCTTGTCTTACACCAGTGGTGGTCCTGAACTCTTCTGACTTATTGTTTGCTGTCCTCACATAATTTCTGCAAGACTTGTAGAAGCTCTGTATAGCATGAATCAGAGGTGCTGGAATGTTCTTCCTTGTCAAACAATCCCAAAGTTTGCTCCAGGGGACCCTGTCAAACGCCTTTTCCAGATCTATGAAACAAAGATGGATCTCACTCTTATACTCAAGGGCCTTTTCACTCAGCTGTCTTAGTGTGAAGATTAGGTCTTGAGTACTTCGGTTCGCTCGGAATCCGCACTGGACCTCATCCAGTTGTTGCTCAGCTAGGCGTCGGAGTCTCTGCTCTAGGATTCTAGAGTAGATTTTACCAGGGACACTGAGAAGGGATATGCCTCTATGGTTTCCACACTGTCGATTGTCACCCTTTTTGAAAATTGGTGTTATGATGGCAATCTCCCAATTCTTTGGTATGGTCTTGTTGTACCACGCTGCCTGTATAACCCTTAAGAGTAATAGGTCGCCTGATGCTCCCTAATACTTAACCATTTCTGGTGTTATGCCATCATGCCCTGCTGCTTTACCCATCTTGATTTTCTCCAGTGCTGCCTTCAGTTCTTCCATCTTTATGTCATCTTCACCATCATTGGTTTTCTCTTCTGTGCTAGTGGTTATCATTTCTGATGCTTCATCATGCTCACCATCCAGGAGTTCTGAAAAATATTCTTTCCATCTTTCCATTACTTCTTTTGGGGCAGTAAGCAATTTGCCTTGCTTGTCCTTTATAAATTTGAGAGGGCATTGTTTTCCATTTCTCATGTTCTTTAGGGTCTTATAGAACAATTTCTGGTTTTCTTGTGCATCTTTTCCTAGCTTTTCTCCAAATTCTTCCCAGGACTTCTGTTTTGCTGCTAGCACTTTGTTCTTTGCTTCTGTTCTGAGTGTCACATATTCTCTATATTTTTCCATCTGTCCTGTTGTGTTTTTAGCTCCTAAGTATTGTTTCCATGCCATTTTCTTCTCTCTTATTTTCTCTTTGACTTCCTCTGTCCACCAAGGTGTCCTCTTTCTCTTGTTCCCAAGTCTGACTTCACCGCATGCTTCTGCTGCAGCTGTCTTTATGATGTCCTTTAATTTATTCCAGAGGGAAACGATATATTCTTGTATTATATCTCTGCAGATTCCAGTAATTTCATTCTGAATAATTGGACTAGTATACATATTTCTGGAGCCTGATGACAAAGTAATATGACTTAAAAGGTTTGTATCTCCTCCTTTAGCACGGTATCGCAAAAGAGCCCTAAAGTTGCCATCATTGTGTTCTGGTTCATAGAGAAAAATGGGACCTGAATCGTTTGTACCTCTTCGAGCAATTTCTTGTCGGGCACATAAAATTATGGTTGTCACGGATTGCCTTCCCTGCTTTGCAGTAGTGGTCCAACAGTGACCAAAAGAGTATCTAATATTTACTTCCAAGGTATCTACCTGCGCGCAGATTACTCTTGGCAGAGATGTATATAGAAGATTAATGACACTTCTACCTTAAGGGAGCTTTCACAAGATATTTCCAGAAGTCACGAACAATGTTGCATTGGGCTGAACAATTGTTAACGTATTATATTTGGTCCGTCGCCTTTTGTGAATGATTTAAGCAATGGTTTAGCCCGTTCAAGCTCCCGGTTGGTGTAATCGAACGAAATCCCTCTTATAAGGTATAGCTCTGTTTAGAGGTAAATATGTCTATGTATGTATGTGTATATATATATATATATATATATATATATATATATATATATATATATATATATATATATATATATATATATATATATATATATATATATATATATATATATATATAATATTATGGCTCTTACGTTTGCTTTCATACATATAAAAACGGAAGCGACTATGATTGTTTAGTTTTAAAACAACATGTAATAATTTTAATAACGAATTAGTCTTTAACAGTTAAAATAAATATGAAAAGATTGGTGAAATTTAGATAACAGTTTTCGTCACGGTGACGTAGGTGAGGTTTTATAAAAAATCTGTTGCTTTCGCATATTTTACAAGAAACTTAACTCTAGATGAGTCCTGCAGCCGTGGTTCATCAATTCTGTGATGACGAAAGCCTTCTCCACACTCTCTTCCACTGTGAGCGGTTAGGGTGGATGCTTTTCTCTCACACTAGCGGCGTTAGTACCACAAATCGTCTGATGGCTTGTAACCACGAACTTTAGAAAAATAGAAAAACAAATGCCTTCTGCTAAGTACATTTGTTTGGAGCACTCTTAACAGGCTCACGTTCCCGTTGTCCGCCCACCAATGTTAAACTCTCAGAATAATTTAATTCTCGAGCAGGCACAACGTAACTCCGAGAAGATGGTTAAAATTCACCAATATTACTCTGAGGATTAACGGGTAACATGTGTCTGGACAGTGAGAATATGATTTGTGCTTGAACTAACATTAACGAGTTACATACATCTCAAAAATGGTATGTTACACTTGAGGTACACATGATGTAATCATCAATCATTACTGCTCCAGTCGGAGTCCTGGGGCCACCTCTACTGTCGGGTTTTTGCACGATTAGTCAGAAACAATCACCAGCTCTTGCAGTAGTGGTTTATGCATATACTTTCATATGTTGAGGTTGCCAGCCTCATATATAACCATTTAGCAAGAAACCTGTAAAATTTACATTAGTAAATAAATTGTTTAAACTTACCCCAAAATTTTGGGAATACACAATCTCCTTGCACAGATTTAGACTGGACACAGCTCTGTATTAGAAGCTTCGAAATCACTTAGGTCTGGAAATTAGAGTTAATTTCTCTGACGGCGGGTTTTCTGCAAAATCACTGGCCTGGGAAAACTTATGTTTAATTCCTCTATGACTTGTGATCAAATTCCTAAGTTTCCAGTCTTGTATTAAAAATGCAGGTTTACTTGTAAATTTCTAAGTTGCCCAATACTCGATCTGTTACTTATAGTTGTGGAATTTCTAAGTCCAATGTCTCCTATTTCTTTCTGGCTTTTAGGAGTCGCTAGTGTGACGTTTCCGCTGCAGTGTGTGTACTGTGATTTCCCTACATTATATCTCACAATCATCAGTTTAAATTTTAGCTGGGTTTCCGCCTAATTTTCCAATGAGATACATTGTATATTCCGGCCTCTCAAATCAACCAATCCAATCGAATCTCGTTCAGCACTACGTGGGTAGGGGTACTTCAAATTAAAAAAAAATACCCTCACGTGTTTCAAAATATTAAATTTAATATCCACGCGTGACCTCTTCATATCGTTGCGTCAGACTTCCGCCGGCATCTTGTCCATAACTCATAAACACCATCTGTGAACACATTTGATGTCCAGATGCTACCTATCGCCAATATTGTCTCTCCAGACAGATGGTCGTGATAATTACACGCAGGGATGGTCCCGTGAAACGATAAACGCACCTACCACCTGTGTAATCTGCCCACCTCAGACGGCTATCTCAGACAGACAATATTGGCTTCTATAGAAGTTGATCCGGCGAGACCGTCTTTTCATGATAAGAATCTCTCTCGCTGACCGGTGATAATGACTGGGTATTGTTACGATAATACCCCAGTTCACCTGGCGGAACGTAAATAAGTCTGAGGAGTGGTAAACAAGATAAAGACTCTCCCATAGCAAATATTTCCGTAGGGGAGTGGAATGTTAGAGACTTCACCCTACTGATCCAGCATAGAGAGTAAATAATGGTGAATAAAATATTCCACATAATAATGACAGGGGAGAGAAAAATAAGAAAATATCACTCGCACGGGAATGTAATGCAATCCTGCCGGAGTGGACTTGAGATCGCACAACCGTATCGTCACAATGTTTTACATTATATGAGCTAATTTTGCTCTGTTTTCCTTTACTTGAAGTTTTCTTTCGGAATCTAGCATAGACAATACATCCGATTGCTTTCCGTTGACAATATTTATAAAAGCATCTGCACGCATTCTTGCCTCGAGATGATATTTTGTTTTGTCATGTTTCCGAAAATCTTCTTTGGCATTCTTCCACTTTAAATAACCTGCTGATACTAATGCACCTAATGCTTGATCTCCTCTACCACCAAATTTATGTGCAAATAATACACGTTTTGAATAGACTAACCATGGATACAATTTGAGCCACTTTAATTAGAAAGATAAATTCTTTTTGACTGAAACTGGGAAAACGAATTCATCAGAAGGTATCCATGGATTTTTTAGAGCTTGTTCTTTGATGAGATCATCCAATTCAACTCCTTTTAAAAAGTTGCCAATGTCTAACTTGTGATACAATTCACCATCATTAACACACTTGTCACCACATACGTTATTTAAATTAGATCATCTAGTTTCAGTAGATAACAGACTATTTGTTGCAGAAGTAGATGGCACTGGTACTGTGTCAGTTTTAAATTCCTCCATATGTCTGCTCAAATCGACATCACTTGTGCTTTCCTTAACTTTTTCATTTTGTTTCTGCATAAAATTAATCAACGAAGTTTGATTAAGTCTCTTCATTGTTTTAAAATGAGGCTTTCACTTATTTCTTTATCAAATCTCACTATGTCGCATATCTGCTGAATTGTAGCACAAACTTTACTCCATGTTTTCACTTCAGATTCTGGTCTCTGACTGTCCAAAAAAAAAAATCTTAGCTTCTCCTCTTGTTATTTTTCATTGTTCTACCTAAATATCGTCAGTTGCTTTCCCAGCGCTAACGAAATTTGAGAACTTCCTTTATGTTCTTTCCGGTACTAAAGCTATTCTCTGCAAGAAGCAAAGCGTGGGTTTCTGCCCATAAATATATCACTTCTGACCTGTAAGGCTATCATTCTCAAAATAGTGTGTGGGGAAAGTTAGTTCAGTAACTCAGTGTTACTCAGGATCAAATAAAACTTGCTGACCACATTTAATACACTCTGGTCTCTTTGTCAGATTCAATAGAATTAATGGCTTTTTCGTGACATGCTTGTAAATCTGCTAAAAGTTGTTAACCTAGAAGTAGTGGCTCAGTATTTTAAGCACCGCGGGCTCATTTTACATTTAATAAGAAGCGACGTGAGATGGCTTCTAGATCAGCGTATCTCAAACTGTGATGCGTGGTGTCCTAGTGTTCCGAGAGCTATTGAAAGGTGCTCCGCAAAGAACAAAATGTAGAAGGGGTTGCTAACAACTTATTTTCAAACATTATTTTTAAAATGGATACGAAATTCATTTGCAATTGCAGCCAAGCAAGCATTCTTATCAGCTCATTATTTTGAGAGTTTGATTTAATTGACTTCAGACTCAGGAATAAAACAAAGATTTAATGAACCCTAAATTATTTTTGGAGCAGTATTTTGTAAGAATGCCCCAACATTGCAAAATGGGCAATTCGAGTGCTTCTTCCATTTGCCACTACATACTTACGTGAAATAGAAGTTTTCTCATGTAGCTAAGAAAACAAAATATAGGAACAGATTTGACGCTGCCCCAGACATAAGAATTCAATTTTCAAACATTGTACCAAATATTAAGCGAATATGTGATAGTGAAAAGCAAAAGCATTCTTCTCATTGATGGAAAATGTTCAATTACTTGTGCATGTACTTTACTTTTATTAGTAATAAAAATAAACAGATTAAACTACTGATAGTTCTAATTATAATTATTTTAGCTGTATTACTTACTTTCTTTATTTACACAGCTTAGATTTATTTTTAATTAATAGGAAAATATATTGTTTTTTTTTTTGTTCGTACGCCCGCTATTACTCGAGGCGAAATCTCAGGTTAGTATGTCTAACATGAGACTGATTTTACGTGAGTATCCCTTTTTTCTTGTACAGAGACAGGTGTCCCTCGCCATTCAGGCAGATACTCGCCGATTTCGGAGGTACCCATTAGAGCTGGGTCGGTTGAGGAGCCGCCAGTCCCTGGTCGACGACACTCCTTCAAATGTCTTCGCCAGGGCTCGAGTTAATCCAGTCCAAATCCCGGCCGACGAAAATCTTAAAAAGTCCTCGCCCGGGTTTGATCCTGGGTCACCCGGTCGCCAGCACAGTTTGGTAACCACTACACCAGCGCGGCTCCCAAATATATTGTAAAATGCTATCTTAAGCCGAACTTTAATGATCACTGTTCAGTCAATTCATTTCAAATGAATAAGTGTTCCGTGAACAAAAAAGTTTGAGAAACGCTGTTCTAGACATAGTGACCGCATCATGTTACAATGACACGAACGAGACGAATGGTCCAGTTTCACACAGACAATAGGCCTACCTTGCGCATATGCTCGTCTAGGAGTGATTTAAATCGTCAGAAGAGAGGCATAGAATTGCAAATAAAAAGTCTTGCATCGGCACAAAACATTTTTGGTACAGTATAATTTCCCCACAAATGTTTTTCCCTAACATCCCCCCCCCCTCCCCCCGTATCTGCGACCTTGTCTCGAGAGCACCCATATTGGGGATACTGGATATGGATACGGGAGAGATACTAAGGGCAATTAATGATTGCCTGCTATATAATGACACTGCAGTTCTTGAATCAACAAGGCTGAGACTGTTGGAGTTTGGCATCAAACGTGGGACTAGCAGAGATGGACGTGAGAGAGGATGCATCCGTCGTATGTACAGCCAGCGTGCTACAGGTACAATTAACATTTATACTCTTCGACATTTGCTGAGGGAGACTGAGCACCTATGGGTTTGCCCTGAGTGCAGTGAGGTCGATTCTGATTAACGATAACAAAAGAAATAACAATTTAAAATTAGGAAGTGACAGTTCAACCACCCTGTAGTATCTGTGACATCTAACCCACACAACAAGTTCCATCCGCGTCGGTGTCTGCTGGATTACACCGGTTGGATTACAATAATGGCCATCAGCAAGTGGAGCAGCCGAACTACCACTGTAAGATTACACCCCATTTTCATTACCTATAAAGCCTCACAATATTAGCATCCTATTTATTATATTTTCCATCCATCTCTGCAACTTTTGTACAGATTCGGTCTAGCGCAGTGCTTCTTAACCTTTTAGAGGTTCCGCGCCCCTTTACAGCATCTTAAGAAGCCTCCCACCTCATTATCTTCTAGCTAGCAAAGTATGCCAGAAATGCGAAAAAAAGATAAAAGTGTCACCGCGAGGCTTGCCCTAGCATTATTCATGTTATTGTTAGAGTGAGATAAACAGTTTGGACAGCTCACAAGGAAAAATAATGAATGAAAATAATAATAAATTGCTAACTGACAACAGTTCAGAATATCGGCTCACGTTAACTAAAAGTGAGTGATTATCAAGAGTTGTAAATAGAATGTTCGAGAACAAGGAAAAAAAGGCTCGACCAATAAATTTAAGTAAAAAGATTTGGGTCAGCGAATCAGAAGAGTGACGAGAAAAACACACCACGCTGAAATGACCAGAGGTCATTAGTTAGTCCTGGGTTGGTCATTAGTGTGTGATCAGGAGGTGAGAAGATTTCGAGCTGCTGTGCGGACAAGATGTACCATCTGTGGTTTTACAGATAGGGTTTATATGAATATACTCGTATATATAGATGTCCAGCCATCACTAGCCAGTGTTATTCTATCGGAAGATATTATTTGATTCTGTAGTTCACAGTTAGTGTGTATTTCTAAAAGGAGATCAGCGACTATGCTGTCTTGTAAGTATTGGATTGTGATTATATTTTGCACAGAGTAGAATTTTGTTTCCAGGAGAGTTTTGCAGAAGCACGATTTGCCAGTTCGCTATGAGAACTTTACGACTTTGTATCAAGAAACGGATGGTTATGAATATATAACGACTATGTATAAAGTAACGAAAGGCTGCAAATATATGAAGGAAACTATAGATTATATGGAGGAGCCATGTTGAACAAAGTTTGTTTTGTCAAGAATTACAAACGAATTTTAAGAAAAAGTGAATGTCGACTTCTATATGAGAACCACAAATATGCTCTCTCATGTAAGTATCAGAATGGTGAACATATATTAGTTATGCATGAGATGAATTTTGTTTCTAGGAACGGTTATAGAGAAATGTCTGACCAGTTCGTCGAGGAAAATATTTAAGTACCTAAAAAGTATGGAATGCTAATAAAGAGCATAGGTACCACGAGTAAATAGGAGCAGATTTGGGTAGACTAAGGAAGTCTACAGGAGATAATATTATGTTAAAGAGGAATACGGAAGTTTACAAGACATAGAATTCATGTATGAGTTACCCCTGATGTACAAAGACCCAGTTAATGCTTATATGCGAGCTCTATCATTTGAATGACGCATCATACGTGTTGCATTATTATGTTATTAAAAGTTTTGCAGGATCAGAATGAATTTGATTCCATCTTTAAGAGTTGCTGAAAGTAGGTCATGTATGTTTACACTACCACTATATGAGAAGTCACTATAACATCGAAGAAGGAACTGAACGAACCCGAGGTATACAAGAAAAGGATTATAGTATCATCCAGGAATTTACACCTCTGGCGGAGATGGCCAGTAATGATATTAACTAAATAACTTGGAAGATAACTCAGAGAGAAAGAAAGAATAGATACAAGGAAGAACTTGTAAACTTAAATCACTTCACTCGGCCTGCCATCTGCCACCCTGTGACCTACTGCTAAGTAGAAGTGATATAACCCTGTCACAAAAGTATGTATTGAGAAAACGCCATTTTCAAACTGTGATTAATGTTCGGTATCTAATTCACGTTGTCACTGTTCTATTTCGTACAAATATATTCGAGTTATGTGTATTATGGCGATTCGCTTTCTAAGATATCTGGCATGTTACGCAGCGCCAGAAATTGGGTCTCGTACCACCAGGGGGCGAATGTACCCCTACGTAAGACGCACCGGTCTTGCGGGATACCATGAATATTTTACTTATAGTTGGATAACGTGAATATTTTATTCATGTAAGATAAAGTGACCATTTGACTTAAGTATCACAAGAAGGAGCCTCGACGGCAGAGTGGTTAGGGCGCTTGCTTCTAGAGGCAAAGTTACTGGGTTCGAAATCCAATAGTGCCACGTTCCAGTCTCCGTAGCTGTATATGGGAATCTGACTCTACTCTTGATTTAGGGAAGGTAAAGGCAGCGAAAAAAGGAACCCGTCAACTAGTATGAGGTTGTACAGGTGGTTGGCAACCTCATAACGTAAAACATGTTACTACAGAAAAAGCAAACGCTCATGCATGCTATGGTTCAGTCTTCCTGTAAAGGGACCGATTGCCATGGTGACTCCATGTTCCATACGAAGCGAAAAAAAAAAGAGAGGACGATGATGATGAATGTGACGTAGTTTACATTGAATGTGTTAATGGGACGAACCGAATAACACAACTTGGGATTGGATAATGTGAGCCAGGTTTCTAAGCGAGTGTGTTGTCCTGTTTATCGGTCAAGTGACAAGTGTTCACACGATGACAAGCTAAAGATAAACAGAACCACGCGGTGTTTCCGTACCTCACTGCAAACAAGTGAGTTGTTAGCTGACATGCTGCTGCGGTACGCTAGTATGATTGCTTGTAGCTTTGTATCGATGCACGCGCTTCGTGTTAAAAAAATAAAAGAAAAGAAAACTGAGAGCACTCGGCCTGTAGCTTATGTGACGCTGCGCGTGCTGTAAGCAGAGGGATTTATTCTTTACACGGTCTCCATGGTTTGTTGGTAAGTTTATCGTTAACATACTGTTTGTTTTAAATTTACATCAAATACTAGCTTATACACATACGCTTGTACATATGCGCTAAAGCGCACGTGAACACATACAGAGCATGCTACTTTAATCACCAATTGTATGCATCATTTGTTGAGGGTTATTGCTACGCAAGTATTGGCTTTGCGCATTCAAATACGTTTTAAAATTTTGCTACTCACATCGCTCATAGACAGAGGTCAGTGTATTATTTATTCATTTTAAAAAAAAAATAAGGTTTTGCCTCGTTCTGGCGAGGCGCGTCCCGTTCAACCTAGACGGTTATATTAGGGCACATGTCCAAATACAAAAGACCCTTAGGTCTGAGACACATATTAGGTAAATTATAGGTCAGTGTATGTATTTTGATGACTTAGTCTATGCAAATGGAGAAAATAAATGTAATAGACATTGTCACATTTTATAACGATTGAAATATGACAATTGGGTGTGGTGCCGTAATTTTAAAATCAAGCTACACAAATCACTGCCGCAAGAACATGTGAAATTACCCCAAGGGAGTCATCAGCAGGGTGGATTCATAATCCACGAGGAGTGAAAAAGGAAATGCGTAAACCACAAGATAGTTAGTGTTGTGATGAAAAATACAAAAATATTTGCCTCACTGATTCCATGTGTTGTGATGAAAAATACAAAAATATTTGCCTGACTGATTCCCTGTGTTGTGATGAAGACCACTGACAGACAGAAGGATAAAAGCACTGGCTTATTAGATATATTTGAAGGTGAGTATAGCTCGCTGATAAGTAAAAAAAAAAATCAAAAAAAAAATCGATATCTTGTCACTAGCCTTGCAGATTAGCAAACTGATTGATCAGTGATCCCAACTAACATAATTACCGATGTATGTTACGTCGGTCGGTCTTACTCAAAATAGTAACTCGCGCCTGAAAAAAAGTGCGCAACGCACGGTGTACAACTTGGCGGCGTGGGTGTTATAAAAAACAAATACTTTGGTTTTATTTTTTTTTATTCTTTCAAGAAATTAGTAGCGCTTGACAAAGAAAAAGTGCTGTTTATTCTAACGGACGAAGACAAAATTGATTCTGCTGATAAGATCGATCGTTATGTATGTGCAGAGATCCCAGATCAACGATATGAGCCGGAATTACATGAAGCTGTCATCCGTACCATGATTCATGGACCGTGTGGTGCTCCTTGCATGGAGAACAATAAGTGTACTAAGAATTTTCCGAAACAGTTCAATGACCAAACAATTACCGATGTCAATGGATATCCAGTTTATCGTAGACGTCAAGACATTCAAATTCAAATTGGAGATCGAATAGGCGACCATAGATTTGTTGTTCCTTACAATAAATTTCTTATACGTAAATACAACTGCCACATTAGCGTCGAGTCATGTCAGTCTGGCGTCTGTGGCCTAATGGATATGAACGCAGTTTCATAATCCAGATATACCAGGTTCGAAACCTGCTGCAGGCGGTTTGGTATCAGATCGCTTTGTGTGGATTTTTAACAATGGTATAAGCGCCGTACCGTTCAGAAAGCAATGGCAAACTACTGAATGAAAAAATTGCCTAGAAAAATCACAAACAGCCAATAAAAGCTGGGGTTGATTGCCACGTCCTGTAAAGGATAAGCAACTAACATGTCAGTCTATGAATAATAACATAATTCTCGCCGTGTATACGTTGGTCGCAGCTGAGGAATGCAACCGTGTTGAAAAATTGTATTGTTTCCATTATATATACTCTCCCGAAAATAGTTACAATCAACAAAGAAAAGCGCTCAAATGACGGTGTTCATGAACAGTTTGATTACACTGTATAATGGAAAGAAACCAAAAACACTCTAAGAATGTACTTCTATCTGCTCATCTGGGAACGGAAACAGCACACTATAATTAAAAACCCGCCAAGTTTGACGGGTTATTGCTAGTTGTATCATAATTCTTCTTGAAGAAGCTATAGCCCCTTTCTTTTTTTTATCTGCTCACAGACGTTCCAGAACTGCACGTGTTTCTAAGGACCTTCCATTTTCTTTTCTATTTTCGTGTAGAGTACCATATCAGTTTCTGTTTTGATTTTTATACAGTACTTGTCACAGTTATTTTTGCAATCTGTTTTGGTTTTAAATAAATCAAAATACAATACAAAGCTACCCTCTGTCCTGTAGTGTTCTCATTCTTCTATCATTGACTAGACACAGTATTAAGGTCTTTGTCTTGTGTAATCTGACCTACACTGCCTAGCAGGAGGACCGCAGAAGTGATTGCGTCATTAATTAGGCTGGATCGCTCCTAGGTACATATCCTGTGTGACGAGTTGAAAAGCATGCTAATGACCCCTGTCTAGGAAGCACTATTTTTGTGGTGCTTAGTTGGCAGGGAGGATAGTACGGTTCGCTTCCATATCTAGGAGGTGTTGCCGTTCGGAAGGTCCTGAATTCGAGTGTCCGGTGAGCCTATCACTTCTGTTTTTTTTTCTGTTGTCTAGTTTTCTACTTCTTTATTTCTCACGAGTGCCTGAAACATACCTTTATGTGTGAATTATTTATTTAATGGTCATTTACAAAAAAAGATTTTTGCATTAGATATACAGTATTACTCCCAATAAAGTAAGAAATTCTTCATCTGCCCTCAAATCCCCTTCATAAGCAACCGTACTGTTTTCTTTTGGTTTTGTTATGTGTTCATTTTTCGACTCGTGTCGCTATTGGCGGTCTCTGAGTAGACATAGAAAGAATGTGTCTATTGTGTAATCATGCGTGTCGTAAGAGGCGACTAATATGATGTTAAGCAAGGGGTTGGAATGATATTCAATCTCAGCCACTAAAAGATAAGGACACAATTTTAGAATGCCACATGAAACTAAATCATTAACTCATTTATTTCTAAAACAATGCTACGTGTCTTCTCATTCAAATGGAAATCAACCATTTCGTGCAGTTTTCAAAAAAAAAAAGAAAGAAAAAAAAGAAAGAAGAAAAGCTGAAATTAGATCGAGACCATGCAGCACATACAGCTGTAAGGGTCGGCAATTAGGAAACAGAGAGTTAATTTTCATTTATTTAATTATAGTCAGAAGTTTCCTTTCAAAGTCTAAAAATGTCACACCCAGTTGATGAGTTATATGATCACGTGATAACTTGACGTATGTCACCGCCCTGCCCATCACTTTTTGTTTTTTGTCAGAAGATATTACTGAAGTTAATACAGTGTGGTTTAATCGCTTGTTGCTTATGCTACGTGGGTTACATTTCTATCCCAGTTCACGGCGAGATCTTCCTTTTTTTTTTTTTTAAGCCTACTAATTACAGCATTGACACTGAACATTGAAAGAAAATTTAAGAACTTTTTTGTGTGTCTTAGTATTACCAAATCATCAAGATCACACACAAAGGTAGTAGAAACATTTAAAACAAAAGTTATCAGAAAGTAAGCAGAAGAAGCAGGTGGACAGGGTGTCCACATTGTGGAAAAGCGTGTACTCACGAAATACAATGAAATCAAATGATAACCGGGGTTATCACTAGATGCTGATGTAAATGTTGTATGAAACTAGTGTTGTGTCTAAGAATATTCTATTAGAGCAAAAATGATGGGATTCCTTAAGGGCAATGATACTCACAATTTAATGCAGATAGAGGGGAGCCGCGCTGGTGTAATGGCTTCGGCGTTGTACTGGCGACCAGGTGTTCATGGTTCAAACCCGGGCGTCGGCGTTTGAAGAAATGTTTACGGCCGGAAATTCGACTGAATAGCCTGAACGGCTCCTGTGATAAACCCTCTGTGGATGGGAAGGAGCGAAGCTCCTGACCGGGTTGGAAGGAAAGTCCTCAGGTTCCCCAGCCTCGCAATGACATGTCATTGGGCCGAAGGGCTGAAAGCCCAAGTGCCGCTGGTTACGGAAAAAAAAAAAAAATGCAGATAGAGTACCAAATCTGGGTAGACTGAAGCGTGACGCTAACCGGTTTTCAACCCGATAGATCTTCACACGACTACGCTTGAGTTAGGAAAGGCAAAGGTAACGAGGAAAGGAATCGGTCACCCCACTTCATAAAGATAAGATGTAATATAGTGAGTTCTATAACTGTGATAATTTTACCATGATACAACGTTAAAATATCTCCAAATTTAACGATAAAATGTAGGGTTAAAAATAATGCGTCAGATACTAGGAGACATGCTCGCCCATGCCAGCCTTTCCTGCCATCATTCAAATTATCTAGTTAGACGTGCAGACGGAACGTTTACCCTTTGTAGACGGGAGAGAACGGAGGACACAAAAAAGGAAAAATATGACTGAACACGTGTTTGAAGATCGCAAGGCTAAAAGACGCAATTGGGGGTGAAAGAAAAAAAATTCACGTCCCTAGTTGACATAAGTAAGGAAATGGACAAGAAAAGGACCATAGCTCTTATTCGAGACAGTCATTTCTTGGACGTTTTTCGATACTTGGTCTTTATTTGAATGCCGCGGCAAAACACATGAGAGAAGGTTCTCGAACAAATTTCAAAAACTAAACTTGAGAAAAAAATATGTTTTTTCTTAATAATAGAGTTATGAAAATAAAACCTAGCTAGTTTGATAGCCCATCTTGAGCAGAGAAATAATATGCTTTCAATTATACAGACGGATAGATAATAAGAAAGATATTGACAAAAGACTGTATTGTTCATATCAGACGAGCGACTGCACTGTTAACCCATGTCACTAAAAGTTTCGAAAATCTTGGCCTTGAGCATGCAAACGTAAAAATCGAGCTGTAATTAAAGAGAGGGGAAGTGGTGGAGAATTGTAGCTAAAAATAACTTAGGAGGCAGATTCGTGTAGGAAATACATGTAAAACCAAGTGTGTTTTTATGAAAAAACAAGTAGAGACAGACGGACTAACAGACCGTAATACATACTTGACTGAGATTTGACTGAAGTGACTTTTTGGTTGTAATTTGAAAGTTGGGGGGGGGGGGGGGGGTGGGGGGGGGGAAGTCGGCGATTGGTCAACGCATTTTATAGTAGCGCGATAGAGATGTGAAATTTTGCCATTTGACATAAGTCTGTTCAGAGACGCAGTTTAAATTAATAGTGGTGTTGATTCCTGAAGAATACAAATATATAGTGGGACGCCATCATACAGCCAGCAGCTCAGCTGAGTTTTGCTAGCAAATTTAACTGTGTTCTCAATTCTGAATTCTGGTAAGAATGAACAATATTTATTTTGTATATTTTAATAATTCGAGTGATTGATACTGCCAAATCATAAAAATGATTACGACAAGTAAGTGTTCGCTCTAGATCCCCAGCCCAAGTTCAGGGTCTAGAGACATACATACCTAGAAAATCTATGGGAACGCCCAAATGAAACTATGAAAAAGGATCTAGTGTCGAGATCAGTGGAACATATCACCTATCTTATTCAATAGCAGGAAGCTATTGAACATATCTCAGATGCAATGTAGTCTTGGGGGACTAGTACTATGTGAAACCAACTAGGTAAGATGTGCTGTGTGTTCAGAGAGATCTGACCCAGTCTATGTGGTGTTGTTGTGTGTAGTGTTGGGTGCAGAAGTGGTTCAGGAGGTAGAATTCTGACACATGACCCAATACTTTTGTTTCAGAATTGTGAGTTTCTGTTTGGCACCAAAGCGGTGTCAAATGCTGTAGTAATATATACAAGTGTGGACCAGTGCAGTCTACCATTGTGTCAGAGCAGCCGTATATTATCCCCCAGCACGGAGAGGAGGGGCCACCAGACTTTTGTACTAGATTGACGCAGGCAAGATAAGTGATATCTGGCCTGCTGGACGTTCACCAACTGATTTACCAACAAATTACCCACTAACTTATCAACTAATAATTCACCATAAAAGAGAGACATTCCATTGTGGGAAATTAAACTATATATACATCCCCTAAGTCAATGGACAATGTTTGGTAGTCATAGACTGGGAGTGATGACACCACCCCAACAGCATATCTAGTAATAAGTTCTCCTGGGACTATCTTAATATAATTATTATTAACCAGTCATTTGAAATAATTAGGTACACATTTTCCATTTTATTATGTCATATGATTATGCATTCATTTATAATTCCATAATATTTCTTATGTTTTGACCAACAAATGGTTTTAAACAATTGGTTCAGAAAAATAAATTTATCAAAAGATTTAAATTTTAAAAAAACTAAAACTTAGCGCAATACGAGTTACCCCCTCCACCCCACCCCCCCCCACACAACCTCCCCCCCCCCCAAACACCCTTTTTATTAATATTATTAGACTTATTAAATATCTGTGTTTGTGTGTGTGTGTGTAATCTACCACAACACATTACATATCAGTACCCTAGACTTTTAACGTAGCCACATTCATTAGTAAAAAAGATATGTGTGAGGTCGTTAGTGGTAGTACGAAGGGCCTTCTGTAATTCACATCTACATTTATCTCAGGAGCCTTCACAGCTGACCTCATACATCACATCATTGTACATTGAACATCAAAACCATACAAACTCCATTCTAAATATCGCTTCACAATAAAAACGCTTCTACGGCAAGATCTGCTATGGGAATGTCTTTACCTTTACAGCAACAAAATTAATGAAAAGTGGGGACATTTCTTTCAGATACTAAATAGCAACAATCATTGCGTAGACTAAGGTTTCTCAACAGGGGTTCCACAGAACTCTGTGGTTCCGCGAGGGATCGCTATGTGTTCCGCGAGAGAGCGTAATTGAAAAAAAAATAAACGTGTTTTTTTTTCGAAGTGTTTGTATCAATAAACCAAACATACGAGCATTTGATCTGATCTGTGTGATTCAAACAATAAAATAAAAGTGTTACCCCTCGATCGCTTTTTTGTCTATAGGCTATACTTCTATTCATATTGCTTTTGTCTATGGGTTTCAGTTGCTCTACTATACAGTATTGTCAATAAATTATCATGTTGTAAATAGCATTTATTAATATCAATTTACGACATTTATTTAAATTAACTACCGAGCAGAAAAAAAAAACTGGTCCGTTTTTGCGTAAGCCAGCTATTTAACAGATATTTATTATGTTTGCCATATGCATTTTTAAACATTATGAAAGGGGAAAAAAAGAGATTAATTTCAAGAAAGGTAAGCTAAGTTCGACTACCTTTTTTTCAAGGTTGGCTAAAAAGCCATTTTTAGTTTTAAATAGGGAAGAAAAGTACTCTTGCACATACCGTATTTCATTAGCATCTTGTAGAGTAGAAATTTGTGATAAGACTTTTATGCCTACTTGGATAAGGTTAAAAAAAATAAATAAATTAAGTATGATATTTAAAAAAAAAACGAAAAAAAAAAACTGAAGTTTCTTCTACCTAAACTACTGACTTGTATTATTGTATTAGAGTTGAGATCTTTTGTGGGAAGGAGGAAACTAACAAAAAGAGTGGACTAATAATAAATTGGCCAAATAAACAGACACATAGAAAAAAATCATTCTTTTTTTTTAAATAAAGTTTTGCCTCGTTTTGGCGAGGCGCGTCCCTTTCAACCTAGTCGGTTATATTAGGGCGCATGTCCAAATATAAAAGACCCTTAAGTCTGAGTTATTTATTAAAATCATTCTCTACACAAATGAGTATTAACGATTATTATTGGATTATTATATTTACAACTTACTGATCACGCCTAACATACCGTGAGCTGTTGATATGATCATTTTTTGGCAGGAGTTCCTGAGACTTGACAATAATTTCGCGGGTTCCTCCAGAATAAAAAGTTTGAGAAGGCTGGCTTAGACATTTTTCTGTTTTTTTAGGGCTTTCAAGTGTAACAGCGGGTGTATTTTCTCCCCCTTGTTGGCAAACACTACATAAAATGTCGTATATGAATATCCACAGAGAATTTGGACAGAAAATAATATATTAATTATAACACATGTGCTCAAAGCCGGTCTTAGGGCAAGGCAACCGTGGCTGTCGACAAGGGCGTTAAGAACAAAGGCCTCTGGAGCGTGGGAGGGAAAAAAAAGATTTTTGTTCTTTTTACCAAGAAGCTCGACTTTCTTCGACGTAGCTCAAACAAAGCACTGAGTGTAAATCTTTTTATAAGAATACACTTAAAACCAAAGTGTGATGGTATCGTGTCTTTGGTTTATTTTGTAAGTAACAACTATCTAAAGTGATCTGCAGTTTAATTGACGAATCTTACTTAATTTTCCACTAGAATTTAACTTTCGCGGCTAGAAGTTTTGAGGGTTGCGCATGTCAAACCATTCGTCCTGGGCGCTGAATACTCTAACCTTGGCTCTGCGTGTGCTTATGGGAACATATTCCAGTTTTTGCTCAACGTAGGTTTGAAATCTGACCTTAAAAAATGTACGAGTAGAAAGCGAGGCTTTGTCACACTTGCGAGACTTTCTTTCACAGATGCACTTTTCGAGAACTGAAAATCGAGATGCAAGCTGTGCACGTCAACTGATCTAAATTAAATGCATCCTGAATTTTGTATAATCTTATAAGAAACCGTAAGTAATCACGTATGTGTAAATGTCCAATATTTGTAAATTTGTTCAGCAAGTGGGCTGGGGTGTACAGTTGATGATGAGCGAAAGACAGGCCTACTACTAACATACTATACTTGATAAGCTGTCATATAGCTCTGTGTATATATATATATATATATATATATATATATATATATATATATATATATATATATATATATATATATATATATATACTTACTTACTTAGTCGTTCCCCTTCTACCGTGAGGTGTAGAGGTTTGGAAGAGAGAGCGCCAGACCATTCCATCAGCTGTCTTCTTCCTGGCCTGGTTCCATTCTAGTCCTCGGTCCTTCAAAGATTGTCTAATGTTGTCCCCCCAGCGGACCCCGGGTCGCCCCGGAGGTCTGGACCCCTGGCTCTCTGTTTCCCATGCTTGTCGTGGTAGCCGATCTTCTCCCATTCTGCAGACATGGCCAAACCATCTTAGTTGGGACTGTTCTATTTGGGTCTGCAGCGGAAGGATTTTAGGCCTTGACGGATCGTCTGGTTGCGGACCATGTCTCCTCTTGTTACCTCAACCACTTTCCTCAGATACCTCATTTCTGAGGTTTGGATCTGGCTTTTGTGGGTTGTAGTCACTGCCCACGACTTGCATCCATATGTCAAGACTGGGACATAGGTGGAGCGGTATACAGCCATCTTCGTTTTCTTACCAACCTCTTTCTTGCTGAGGAATCCACGATTTATGGCCTGAAACCGTCTCCCAGCCGCTGCTTTTCGAGTGGCCAACTCTTCTTTGATGCCTCCCTTTCGGTCTATAATAGCTCCGAGATATTTAAAGTGGTCGACCTGCTCCAGGACCTGTTCTCCCAACTTAATCTGATGTTTTCTTTCTTCTCGTGATATCACCATGGATTTTGTTTTAGAGCTGCTTATGACCATCCCTCTCTTCTCCAGCTCTTCCTTCCAGACTTGCAGGTTGGATTGGAGATGTGCCTCTGATTTTATATATATATATATATATATATATATATATATATATATATATATATATATATATATATATATATATATATATATATATATATATATATATATATATATATATATACATGAATGTACGTGTGCGTGTTCAATTACTGAATGCAGTGATATTACTTATTATGGAAGTTAAAAATATTTTAGTCTGGAAACACTTGTATTATTGCAGGGCGGAAATGTAAAAAGGCAATAATGCCTATTTAAGGGTCCATGACCCCGATGAAATAACGATTTCATTGGTTCATTCATACTTGTGACAGGGTTGACATGTAATACTTCCGATATGGTTGGTACGTTGTTGCACTTGTGGCAGGGTTGATACGTTGTTATACTTGTGACAGTGTTGATACCTTGCTATATTTGTGACATGGTTAATGTGTTGTTATATTTGCGACAGGGTTGCTATGTTGGTATATTTACAACATGGTTGATATGTTGCTACACTTGTGAAAGGATTGACGCATTGCTACACTTGTGACAGGGTTGATACATTATTATACTTGCGACAGGGTTGATACGCTTTTATACTTATGAGAGGGTTGATACGTTGTTACATTTGTGACAGGACTGATACGTTCATATACGGTCATATATTTGTCACCCTCACTGGTACCACCAACTAGTATGGTAAAAGAAGAGAAACGAATACCCCCTGAGTATTGAGTTTCCCGACACATACTTATGTGTTCCCGTCTTCCTATTCCACCATCCCATCTACCTCAGACTTTACCCTCGATGAGAATTAAGCTTAATCACTCGAGAGAAAACCCTCTTTACATTTAAATTGAATAGCGTTATATTTACTTCACACTCAAATGAAAAGGTTAATAGTACAGATAGAATATGTTTACATTTACATTTAAATTGGTTGGAAAATGTTCACAATATAGATTGAATATGTTTTCAGTTACATCTACACTGGCTGAAAAGCTTGAAAACTTTCATTAAGTTTAAAGTGAATATGTTTGCATATACATTTACACTGGTTTGTACTTGTAAATATTATAATCAGAATGTACATCATTTCTTTAATCTTTTCCTCCCTGCTCCATATGAAACTTGGGACTACTTATGCTTTTAGTTCTTTGTTTAAGAAACTAGCAATAAAGCAGTCACCAGCCCTTGCAGTGGTGGTTCGTGAAATCATCATGCTATACGCTGAGGTGGCCAGCCTCAAATGACTTGGACATCCACTAGCAATTTTCACATACTGATATTCACATAGAAATATATACATATTAGTTCACATGTTTGTAATGAAAAATATAGAATGTAAATTGCACAACTTACGCCAATCTTGGCTCACAGACTGTTTACTCAGAGGAATAAAGTTAAGGCACTAGCAGATGCCTTTTTTCACGTTTCTGGGATGTTGTTATGTTAACAAAGAATTCCCACTATAACTCCGTGTTTTCAGTGTCCTCAGATCCCGGTTTTCCTTATTAAAATGGTTTTCCTGGGCTCTTTAAGTCCTTCAAGATGTTCCACAAGTTCCGGTCTGATATATATGAAATCTGATTCTAACTCTGGCAGTCTGATGGTCTTCTTGGCACGAGTGAATTTCCACAGTGTCTTAATACTGAAAAAAGGTCAGGCTATATTGCCTGTCCTCCCCCGCATTTGTTTGTTACGATGCTAAGCAGGGCTCCAATCGTTTCAAACAGGCGTGTTTAGGTGGGGTAATTTCAAAATTATTTCCGCCTGAAATTCTGTGCGTGATGCAAAAGGTCACTTCTCCCACATATGGCAATAAAACATCCGATTGCCTTCTCTGCAAATGCTTACAATTACATCTTACTTTCCTCAAGGTGTGCAGGAAACGATTATGCCATTCTTGTGCGCTGACACGTAAGTTATCTGCCCGTAGTGGCTATCAAACGTTCAGCGTATTACCATCTTGGCGAAGAACGCACCATGGTCTTATCAGCGATTAAGCAAATGCGCTGGGCGATTTTAGCGGTAATCTGTAGTCTGATGTCGGCTACACCCGAGATTAACTAACATGGTTGTCGGTTAATATTGCATCACCTGTCTACTCTCTCAACAGGGATGGTCAAGTAAACAGACAAGACGAATTATTACTGAAAGGAGAGTAAGAATGTTTGAAAATACAAAATATCTGCTTCATAGCAGAGAAAGAAAGAGGTGCCGACCATTGAAAAGCATGTAATGTCAGTACAACAAATGTAACTGATTACTGCCGTAGTGGACAAGAGAGGGAACCTAAAAAATTATGTGACATTGTTATACTTACGACATGGTTGATACGTGTGGCTGGCTATACGGCACTATGATCGTAATATTCTTGGTGTGAATTTTCCACATGTACATTGACATCACAAAATTATACCATCTAGTTGTTGTCAAATTACTGAAGTCAAACTATCCATGTCATCCTAATAATATACTATGTACAATTTTTCTTGTTTGAGAGAGAATTCAAATTAATTTTAATTATCACATAACGTTTTTGTGCGGGTGGTTTGAACTCTGCTTTGGATAGAGCGTAACGTGGATGGTAGTAATTGTTTACATTTTGTGAGTAGGATGTCAGTGAGTGGGGGTTTGGTTGTTTACTGCGTGTGCTAAGTAGTTCTGATCCTCGTGTATATAGTGAACAGGGTTGGTCATGTGATCGAACAGAGTAAGGATGATTGGTTTAAAGAATCAGGGTTTGAACGCGGGAGAGAATAATTTGATACTAAGTAGTCAATCTTTGGAAGGGCAAGTTGTTTGTAGATAGACAGTTTCGTCTAGTCGATTTGTTACGGCATGCTTAATCAAGATTTATTGTATCAGTTTGATCTAGTGAGCAAGTGTGTGACAACTTGCCCAATCTTCTCTTCATTTTTTTTATTATTTACGGACATCGTTTTTTTTCTCTCATCCTCAATGCATGATCGCAAAGTCCCGGGAAGTGTCACTTCAGTATTTTCTCCTCGCTATTTTTAGATACGACGTCATTGTTGACCAATGACCTCGGTAGCTAGGAACCTGTTTTAATTTAAGACTGCTTAAGCTGATAAAACCAGTTTATGCCACTTTAGGAAGACCCCACGTGACTTTTAACGCTATTGATTGGAGCGTCTAAAACGAGGCTAATGTCACATGATGCACGCTATGGATCACGTGTCCAAGCGGAAATGTCCCGCTAAAAGTGCGCCAAACACGGGCAATCTTCACTTGCCCGGAACCCTTGAGACAGCTAGGTCTAACCCAATTATCGGCGAATTCTCGCATTAAAAGCACTGAAGCCACGTGTCTAATTGCGGGTTAGCGTCCATCTTTGAGTAGGTAAGTGAAATCTCGCTAGAATATAATGTGATGAAATGTGTAGTACATTGCAAAATCGACGCAAGATTGGTATGTTTACTTTATTCATATTTTTGTTTTACGATCACATCCAGCCACATGTGATCGGGTATCAAAATTTTCAGATCCCACGGGCTATGACTTAGTACCAATCCTTTTAACATACAAACCTTTGGTATAACAATAACAAAAAAATACCCCTTTCCAACAAACACAAACAATCACTTCAACCAAACCCACAAACAAATGCATAACCAAACTGACCCTAGCTAAAACAACCAACCTTACCAAAACAAAACAACCCCTCACCATAATACCCTCCCTATCCCAACAAAACCAAATTATTTAAACCCATCCCAAACACCACACCCAACCACTCGCTCCCAAACCATAACCCCTCATCCTCACCCACCCCCTAC